>CM038677.1:607762570-608313258 GCA_021605205.1 Aegilops longissima | reverse complement strand
CGATGGGTCTATAGTCCAAGAGAGATTGCGCATCCGCACGCTTGGGGAGCAGCGTTAGAAGGGCCTCATTGAGTTTTTGCAGGCCTCTGCCATTCATGGCGTAGAACTTGTCAAATGCCGCGAGGAAGTCGAGTTTGCTCGTGTCCCAACAAGCAACCAGGAACTCAAAGGTGAAACCATCGGGGCCAGGCGCCTTCCCCGTCGGCAGGCTCTTCACGGCATTCCAAATCTCCTCCTCGGTGGATGGCGCGTCGAGCTCGAGAAGGTCAAATTGCGGCACCCGAAGGGCATGAAGATCAAGCGTGATGTTGCGCTCGGAAGTGCTTCCAAGAACGTTGGAGAAGTGGACAAAGGCGGCCTCGGCCATCTCATCATGGTCGGTAATAGTCTGGGTGCCAACAAGCAAACTTGAAAGGAGGTTTCGTTGCTTGCGATGAGCAGTGTGCACCTTGAGGAAGGAGACAGCCGCGTCGCCGCTCCTGAGCCAGGAAAGGCGCACACGCTGCCTTGCGATAGATCGCTCGAGGGTGGCAAGGCCTAGATAGGATGCCTTGAGCTTGCGGCGAAGCCAGGTCTCAAGGAGAGAAAGCGGCCGCAAATCTTGGGCAGCGTCAAGCCGTGCAATGAGCTCGCGGGACACCTTAAGCTACAGGGATACGTTGCCGATCGAGCGTGCACTCCAGCTCTGCAACTATTATTTAGATATGCCAATTATTTAGATGCATCATAAGAGTCATTTTAGAATTTTGGCATATCATAATTTTTGTATTTTGTTACGGGATTGCTAAATCTCACTCGACTTAACCAAGTTTTAACCAATGCTATATCCATGGGATTTTTACATCAAGATCCGTTCAAAATTTTCTTTTTAGTTTTTCTTTCTTTCTTTTTATGAGAAAGTTTTTTTCTTTCTTACATGTTATGTCACTTGACTTAGACTTGACTAAATCTCAATCGACTAAGACCTAGACACTCCCTTTTTGTTAGCATAGTTGTACGTAAAGTAACCGATGAAGTCGTGTGCCCATGCCCAACGACAACGACATGTATTCATGAACATAGAGACAACAGTAAACAGAAGATGCATAACACTGCTGCATGCATCTCTTAATATATCACTCGAAGAAAATAAGCCTTACAAGTCGTAATGCATGTCACCCAGCATAATGATGGATGAAATCTCAAAAAAAAAAAAAGCATAATGATGGATGCAAAACTACTAATTATAAGGGAGAAACTACCGCACCCCTCTTTGGCTGTAATAAGTATTAAGCCGACTGACTTAATCAAACCTTCAGGTCTTATTTTACCGTAGTAACTTCTTTTTTTCTGAAAAGGGAGTACCCAGCTTCTGCATGACAATGCACAAAGCCATTTTACCGTAGTAACTCAAGGCAGCTTATTATAGAAGAGCCAAATGCAACATCCCCAGCACCAACTAAGATTAATTAGTTAATCAAGCCAGGCCCACCCTCAAGCTTAATTAACTAACCAATTAGTTAAGGTGGGTGATGCATGAAATGAGATCACTTGCATGTGGCGACGAGGACCCTCCTGGGCGCCAGCGACGGCCGGCGGCCGTGGAGCGTTGCGAGGTTGTCGAGGATGAGCACGTCGCCCTTCTCCCACCGGAACTGGATGCTCTCCTCCTCGATGATCTCCCCGCACCGCCGGACGAAGTCGGCCGGTATCTCCGAACCGTCGGCGAACGTGGCGGAGCTCAGCTCCTTGCCATGCATCCCCACCACCGTGTTGAACCACATCCGGCGGCCCTTCCGGCCCGGGAACACCCGCGTCAGCTGCCTCGGCCCGAGGATGGTCCTCACGCCGCCTTCCTCCGGCAGCCACTCCACGTCCATCCCCAGCGCACGGGCTCTCTGCTCGGCCACAGCCTTGTCGGTGGTGGCGAAGGCGTCCTCCCACCCTCGCCCGCGCATGGATTTGGTGTCGTCCTTGCTCAGCGCGGTGAAGGTGTAGCGGAGCCCCTTGGCGTCCAGCTGCTCCACCATGTCCGGGAACTCCTGCAGCGCGCGCTCCGTCACCCGGAAGCTCGGCACGAACGGCGTCTCCCCGCCCTCCGGCGGCGGCACCTCGCAGAACAGGATCACCTTCCCCGGGAACTCCTTGATCTGCACGTTGCCGTCCGTCCATCGATTAATGGCGATCGAGCGACGGAAGCAAGCAAGATTGAGCTGCAGGAGTACTTACGAGGACCATCTCGTGGTGGTAGTAGATGAACTCCTCTAGGGGGCCCTCGTTGGCGGTCCAGATGCGGCCGTGGACGTGGGTGCGCGGGGCGGGGCCGACGTACCGGATGTCCGGCCACCCGAGCGCGTCCACGATGGCGTCGAACTCCACGGCGTCGCGCACGCCGAATCCGCGGAGCAGCACGCCGCTGTTGGCAACCACCTTCTCCTCTACCCACTCCCGGTTGGCCACCAGGGCCGCCACCAGCGCCTTGTGGTCGTGGCCGCTCACCTCCTCGCTGCCCGGCATCAGGACCAGTGGCACCTGCTCGCCGTCGATCACCACCTGGCCCTTGCACTCGCCCAGGCCGAAGAAGCCGTCGCGCGAGGCGGCGACAACAGCTGCAGCTTCTCCCATGGCGCTGGCCTAGCTTCTGAGCTCTGATGCGTAGATTGGTAGTATTTGGTAATTGGTAGTGCCTGACTGACTGTAAATACATGGATATTTATACAGCGATGCGGTGACAGTTCGGAGGTGATCCCTAACAAGGTTTGTGATGGAAACCATGCAACTCTTTTGACCTCTGTGATGCTCGGTTACCGTGGGAGATAGAAACAAGCTGATCAATCAACAATACGACAGTAAATTTTCATGAAAGTTCCGTTTTCTTTTTGTCTGGATCGAGCACGAACAAGGTGAAGAATTGCGCCGCTGCTATTGACCGGGCGGACCGAGTGCGCGCGCTGCCATGTCGTGCTGACGCCCTGGGTGGCGTCCATTGCATTGCATCCAGCGCGCCTCGCGCCATAGCGCAGTACAAACTGACGGATTGATCAGAGTTTTGGTTTACTGGCCGGATCGAGCCTTAAAAACAGTAAAAACAAAAGGTCCTAATCGAAGAGACAGTAAAACTGAGCCCCGTACGAACCACAGCCATTTGACGTCATCAGTCGTCACATAAGCTATCGATAAATCCGACGTCAGATTTTTTAGCATGACAAATTGAACGTTTTTATGACAATTTAGGTGTAGTGAGGATGGCAAAAAAAATTATCAGGTACGGCAAATTCTGACAAAAAACTGTAGTGTCATGCTTGCTAAAGGAACATACCCCTCGTGACAACTAAATTTGCTATTAAAACATTTGATTTGCCATGCTAAACATCTCAGGTTTGTTTTGTAGCGAAATTGGATACTCCACACCCTCCAGTGTCTGAATGAAAACACAGATTTTTTGCACTTGAGGCCTAGTTTTGTCAGTATTTTCTTTACCGCCATGGCTCAATTTTGTCTCATCGTGGCTCCGCCCTTACTTTTCACCGTCACCGAGACAGGACCTTCTATTTAGCGCGTAGCGTGCTAGACAACGAGCAAGCGTGCAGGTTGGCGCATGCTATTGGGCAGTCCCACTTACACAATTTTGTTGTATTTTTTCTGGCACGAAGCAGAGTACACCGTTTTTATAATTTCACAAAAAAAAAATTGGTTTTGAGTCAGTTTTTCCTAAAACAACACTACTGCAACAATTCAAAAATATTCAAGATTTTCTAAAAATCTTCACAAATTTTGAAAAAGTTGACAAAATCAAAACTGTTTGCAAATTCAGAAAAATAATCAATTTAAAAAAGTGTAAGAATTTTAAAAACAAAACTAAATTTCATAAAATGTTCACCAATTTGTGAAAAAGGTTTTTAAATCCGAACATTTCACGGAAAAAGCAAACACTTTTGAAATTTTGAGAATATATTTGAAATTCCCGAAAACTGTTGGAAAATAAAAATAAACTAAGAAATTAAAAACTGCTAGAAAAACATTCAAATATCAGTTTAGGTTCCTTCTAGAAGGTTAACCAAACTAGTAAAACCGGACTAAAACCTTCAAGAAGGTTCCCAAAACCAGAACGACAAATGTGTTCATAACACTAAAATGTGTCAACCTGTTCCCAAAACCAGAACGCCAAATGTTTTGGGTTTTATTTGTTCCTTTTCCATTTTTCAGCTTTTTTTGACTAGTTTTCCTATGTTTTGGCGGGAAAAAATGGTATATTTTTTATTTTCTTGGGAAGCAGGCGAAAAGAGAAAAACACAGTTGTACTTCCGCGCTTGTGCGAGAAGCACACCATGTCCTTCCACAAGAAGCACATCTGTGATTCCGCAATAAGCACAGCTTGTGCGTCCACGTGTGCTTCCCCCCAAAAGAGAAAAACATAGCTTGCTCTTCCACGAGATGTGCTTCTCGAAAATGGAAAAGCATAGCTCCCCTCGAGTGTTCTTTACCGTTAACGTTTGGCACCACTATGCTAAATCGATTAGGTAGTTCATGCGTAGTTGGGGGCCTAATATGGGCATGGAGCTTAGGGCTCGTAAAGGAGCCCTTCTCAATCTGATTAGGTCATTGGATGTGATTACCGACGGCCTTGCCCTCTCTAGTGGCTCCGGTGTTACACCCTTGGAGCCTCCCTTATGGAGATCTTCAAGGGTGAAGAACTCTTCTGGCAGAGCGTCGCGGGGGCTAGAATTGGCTTCTGAAAGGGGGTGCCCATACCGCCTATTTCCATGCCATTACGAATGCGTGGCGTCAGAAATGCTCTATCCCGTGTCTGTGGGATGGAGACGTCTCCTTGAACAGTTAGGGGAGATCATGCCGCACATTTACTCCTTCTATAAGGAGCTCTTCAAGGTGGAACCCCGCTCTAGGATTTCTCTGGCAGAGGATTTGTTGGCCAGCTGAGACCAATGTCTCGGCCATTGAGACTGGCGAGCTAACTTTTCCATTCTTGCCAAAGGAGGTAGGTCGGGAGATTGCTGTGATGGAGGCTAGTTAGTCCCCCTAGCTCTAATGGCCTTTTGGGGGCCTTCTTCCAGAAGTTCTTGTTACCACAACCAAACATCTCATATTATGGACGGATGGAGTACATTACATGATTCGTCCATGTTAGTTGTCACCATAAGCAGTTGTCGTACAGGTCTATGGTCTGGCCAATCACTCTCGATCGGCGGAGTTTTGGGGAGAACTCCAAGCCAAAGTCACCACGGTGACTGCAGCTGTGATCCCTGTCCTGGTTGGAGGGGATTTCAACCTGATCCGGTCGGGAGCGGACAAAAACAACAGTAATATGAACTGGCCTCGGGTGGCCATGTTTAATACTGCCATCGCCTCCATGGCCCTAAGGGAAGTGGCCAGGTCGGGCGCCAGATTTACATGGATGAACAAGCAACTCGACCCGGTCCGCTCAGTGTTGGATCGGGTGTTCATGTCTCCGGAGTGGGAAATTGGATACCCTCTCTGCTCACTGATTGTGGAAACCCGCATCGGTTCCGATCATGTTCCGCTAGTCTACTGTTGGGGAACGTAGTAATTTCAAAAAAAAAATCCTACGCACACGCAAGATCATGGTGATGCATAGCAACGAGAGGGGAGAGTGTGTCCACGTACCCTCGTAGACCGAAAGCGGAAGCGTTAGCACAACGCGGTGGATGTAGTCGTACGTCTTCACGATCCGACCGATCAAGTACCGAACGCACGGCACCTCCGAGTTCAGCACACGTTCAGCTCGATGACATCCCTCGAACTCCGATCCAACCGAGTGTTGAGGGAGAGTTTCACAAGACGGCGGCGTGCAGGACGATGATGATGTTCTACCGACGCAGGGCTTCGCCTAAGCACCGCTACGATATTATCGAGGTGGACTATGGTGGAGGGGGGCACCGCACATGGCTAAAAGATCAATGATCAATTGTTGTGTCTATGGGGTGCCCCCTGCCCCCGTATAAAGGAGAAAGGGGGGAGAGGCGGCTGGCCAGGAGGAGGCGCGCCAGGAGGAGTCCTACTCCCACCGGGAGTAGGACTCTCTCTCTTCCTTGTTGGATTAGGAGAAGGGGGAAGGAGGAGGGAGAGAAGAAGGAAAGGGGGCGCCGCCCCCTCCTTGTCCAATTCGGACTAGATGGGGAGGGGCGTGCGGCCTGCCCTGGCCGCTCCTCCTCTTCTCCACTAAGGCCCATGTAGGCCCATTAAACCCCCGGGGGGGTTCCGGTAACCCCCGGTACTCCGGTATATATCCGATAACCCCCGGAACCATTCCGGTGTCCGAATATAGTCGTCCAATATATCAATCTTCATGTCTCGACCATTTCAAGACTCCTCATCATGTCCGTGATCACATCCAGGACTCCGAACTACCTTCGGTACATCAAAACATATAAACTCATAATATAACTGTCATCGAAACTTTAAGCGTGCGGACCCTACGGGTTCGAGAACTACGTAGACATGACCGAGACACGTCTCCGCCAATAACCAATAAGCGGAACACGGATGCTCATATTGGCTCCTACATATTCTACGAAGATCTTTATCGGTTAAACCGCATAACAACATATGTTGTTCCCTTTGGCATCGGTATGTTACTTGCGAGATTCGTCGTCGGTATCTCAATACCTAGTTCAATCTCGTTACGCAAGTCCTTTACTCGTTCCGTAATACATCATCCCGCAACTAACTCATTAGTTGCAATGCTTGCAAGTCTTAAGTGATGTGCATTACTGAGTGAGCCCAGAGATACCTCTCCGACAATCGGAGTGGCAAATCCTAATCTCGAAATACGCCAACCCAACAAGTACCTTTGGAGACACCTGTAGAGCACCTTTATAATCACCCAGTTACGTTGTGACGTTTAGTAGCACACAAAGTGTTCCTCCGGTAAACGGGAGTTGCATAATCTCATAGTCATAGGAACATATATAAGTCATGAAGAAAGCAATAGCAGAATACTAAACGATCGTGTGCTAAGCTAACGGAATGGGTCAAGTCAATCACATCATTCTTCTAATGATATGATCCCGTTGATCAAATGACAACTCATGTCAATGGCTAGGAAACATAACCATCTTTGATCAACGAGCTAGTCAAGTAGAGGCATACTAGTGACACTCTGTTTGTTTATGTATTCACACAAGTATTATGTTTCTGGTTAATACAATTCTAGCATGAATAATAAACATTTATCATGATATAAGGAAATAAATAATAACTTTATTATTGCCTCTAGGGCATATTTGCTTCATCTACTCCTCGGGGGAGGATAGACTGCGGTGTAGTCCACGTTTTTTTTTTTGAGACGGCCTGGTTTGAAACGCCAGGTTTCGAAGAGATCTTTAAGGAGAAATGGTGGGCGTGTGTTAACCAGGTAGAGCCCCAGCGGGGCCCGATGGAGTTCTGGAACACGGTCGAGGGACGGCTTAGGGCTAGCCTCAAGGGGTGGGGCGCCAACCTAGGGAGGAATGACAAAGTGCTCAGGGCTTTGATCCTCGAGGAAATTGCGAGGATTGATGCGGAGGCTGATGCGTGAGTCTTCTCGGAGCAGGAATGGGCCCACCGTTATGCTCTAGAGGGGCAGGTCGAGGCGTTACTGCGCGTGGATGAAGAATACTGGCACCGTCGCGGTGGCCTGAAGTGGACACTTAAAGGCGACGCCAACACCAAGTACTTCCATGCCTACGCAAACGGCCGGCATAGAAAATGCGCCATCCTCAGGTTGCAATCGGAACGAGGGTTGTTGTTGCGACAAGAGGACATCTCACGCCACATTTATGAGTTTTACATCAACTTGATGGGGACTTGCGAGGCCCAGGGGGATGGCCTTCGCGCGGACACGTGGGAAACCTCACAACGCGTCCTGGATTGTGAGAATGCTGAATGGGGCTCGCTTTCCTCCCAGAAGAAATTGACGCCGCCCTGATGGGTATGAAATCAGACACGGCTTCGGGCCTGGATGGGTGGCCGGTGGCTATGTTCAAGCGATTTTGGCCACTTCTTAGAGGCCCAATCTTTGAGATCTGCAACGGGTTCATGCGAGGGACGGTAGATATAGCTCGTCTCGATTTTGGAGTCTTATCGCTTATTCCGAAGGTCCATGGGGCCGACAACATTAGACAATTCCGCCCAATTGTGCTCATCAACGTTCCTTTTAAGATTTGCGCTAAAGCGTGTGCCACACGTCTAGGACCGATTTCTCATCGCTTGATTCATCGCAACCAATCCGTGTTCATTTGCGGCCGCAACATTCTGGAGGGCCTGCTTACCCTCTAGGAGATTGTCCATGAACTCAAACGCACGAAGGAACCGGCTATTCTGCTGAAGCTAGACCGGGTTAATTGGGATTTCCTGCGTCAGGTGCTCATTAGTCATGGTTTCTCAGCTGTTTGGGTGCACCATGTAATGCAGTTGATCTCGAGTGGCCAAACTGTTGTCTCGGTGAACAGAGAAGTAGGGCACTTCTTCCGGAACAAATGTGGACTCAGGCAGGGTGACCCGATGTCCCCGCTTTTGTTCAACTTTGTTGTCGACGCGCTATCCGCTATGCTTCGGAAGGCAGATGCGGCTGGCCATATCACAGGGTTGGTAGGCCATCTCATTCCAGGGGGAGTAACACATTTGCACTACGCGGATGACACGCTATTGCTGTTTCGTACAGACCAACATAGCATTGCTACGGTCAAGGCGATCCTTCTTAGTTTTGAGCTTATGTCGGGTCTCAAAATTAACTTCCATAAGTGTGAAATGCTCTCTATGGGGGTAGATCCGGAGGAGGGAAGACGCATAGCCGATTTGCTCAACTTCAAAGTGGGCAAATTTCCGTTTGCATACCTCGGCCTTCCGGTGGACATCAAACGTCCCACGATAGAGGATTGGGAACCTCTGTGTGCTAAGGTGAGGGGAAGGGCTTGCCCTTGGAGGGGTAAATTCTTGTCGAAAGCGGCTAGGCTCGTTCTCACGAACTCAAGCCTCTCCTCCTTGCCCATGTTTGCTATGGGCCTATTTCTGCTCGCAGAAGGGGTTAATGCAAAGTTGGACACACCCAGAGCCAAGTTCTTTTGGGAAGGAACGGGCCCGAATCGTAAATATCATATGGTTAAGTGGGCTTGGGTGTGTCGACCCAAGGCCTTGGGGTGTGTCGGTGTCAAAACCGGCGGATCTCGGGTAGGGGGTCCCGAACTGTGTGTCTAAGGCGGATGGTAACATGAGGTGGGGGACACAATGTTTACCCAGGTTCGGGCCCTCGTGATGGAGGTAATACCCTACTTCCTGCTTGATTGATCTTGATAATATGAGTATTACAAGAGTTGATCTACCACGAGATCGTAGAGGCTAAACCCTAGAAGCTAGCCTATGATTATGATTGTTCTCGTCCTACGGACTAAACCCTCCGGTTTATATAGACACGGAGGGGGCTAGGGTTACACAGAGTCGGTTACAAGGGAGGAGATCTACATATCCAAACTGTCAAGCTTGCCTTCCACGCAAAGGAGAGTCCCATCCGGACACGGGACGAAGTCTTCAATCTTGTATCTTCATAGTCCAACAATCCGGCCAAAGTACATAGTCCGGCTGTCCGAGGACCCCCTAATCCAGGACTCCCTCGGTAGCCCCTGAACCAGGCTTCAATGGCGATGAGTCCGGCGCGCAGATCGTCTTCGGCATTGCAAGGCGGGTTCCTCCTCCGAATACTCCATAAAAAATTTGTAGGACGACGATAAAGGCTTTTCTCCCTATGCCGTCACGATAAAGGCTTGATGGCTCCTTCGATCATTACCAACGATGCAATCCAGGGTGAGGTTTTTCTCCCTGGACAGATCTTCGTATTCAACGGCTTCGTACTACGGGCCAACTCGCTTGGCCATCTGGAGCAGATCGAGAGCTACGCCCCTGGCCATAAGGTCAGGTTTGGAAGCTTGAACTATAATGCCGACATCCGCGGAGACTTGATCTTCGACGGATTCGAGCCCATGTCAGGTGCGCCGCACAGTCACGATGAGCATGACCTAGCTCTGTCGTCGGACGGTGTTCGGGAAATCACACCTGTAGCTACTCCGGTCCTCAATCCGGAGCAGATCACGCCGCCCGAGGACGGGTGGATGGACCCCGCCACAGAGGCCACACACTCAGCGGCGATAGAGCCGAATACTGACTTCACCTCTTATGAGACCCGTGTTGCCGAACCCTTGGATTCGTCCCCGGCCACGGGCTCCGAACCGCTTGCGTCCGTGCCTATCGAATCGGATTGGGCACCGGTTATGGAGTTTACCTCCGCGGATATTTTCCAGCACTCGCCCTTGGGCGACGTGCTAAATTCATTAAGGTCTCTCTGCTTGTCAAGAGACCCTTGGCCGAACTATGTCCAGCTGGAGTGGGAAGCACACGACGAAGAAATTCATTCCCCACCCACCACCCACTTAATAGCCACTGTCGACGACTTAACCGACATGCTCGATTTTGGATCCGAAGACATCGACGGTATGGAAGAAGATGTAGGAGAAGAACAGGAACCACCGCCCACAGGGCGCTGGACTGCCACCTCATCATATGATATATACATGGTGGATACACCCAAAGAAAATAACGACAAGGAACGGGAGGAAGCAGCGAAGGATAGCTCCCTCGAGAAGCAACCAAAGCGACGACGTAGGCGCCGCTCCAAATCCCGCCTCGGCAAAAACAGCGATAACAGCGCAAGAAAAAATAATACCCCGGTCGACTCCGAAGGAAACGGTGACCACATGGACCCCGCGATGGAGCAGGGTGAGCCAGCGGACGGCGAACATAGTACAGAACTGCTGTCCGATCACGGCGACGACGAGGGTAAAGCTCATCAGCCTGTCTCCGGAGAGGAGAACAGTCCGAACGATGATGCACATCATCCCGGAAAGGCACTTGGAACAAGAGAACCTCCGTAGAAGGCTTATTGCCACCGCGAGGAGTATGAAGAAGCAGAAGCAAAGGATTAAGGCAGCGCAAAATACACTCAATAGCAGATGGAACAAAGTGCTCGACACTGAAGAAAGGTACGGTGGCAATCGCCACACAAAGAGCTATCTAAAGCGCAAGCTGCTGCCTGAATTCGATGACGAGGCTTTAGAGCCTACACAACCAAAAAATAAAATGGCCGATCAGCCGGATCGACCACCCCGTGGCCGCGATAGGGCGGCTAACGATGCTGCACATAAGTCAGCACACGATCTACGTGAGGACTCGCGCCAAAAAGCAGGTATAACCAGGTCCATCTACAGATCTAGGAAGCGCGCTCCGGCACAGAATCAAAATCGAACACTACAACCGTCAGAACGCCATGACACATCCAAATACAGGGGTGCCGCGCACCCCCTATGCTTCACCGATGAAGTGCTGGATCACGAATTTCCAGAGGGATTCAAACCCGTGAACATAGAGGCATACGACGGAACGACAGAGCCTGGGGTCTGGATTGAGGACTTTTTCCTTCATATCCAGATGGCTCACGGAGATGATCTCCACGCCATCAAATACTTGCCCCTCAAGCTGAAAGGACCAGCTCGGCACTGGCTGAAAAGCCTCCTCGAAAACTCAATTGGAAGTTGGGAAGAGCTTGAGGAGGCTTTTAGGGACAATTTTCAAGGGACCTATGTCCGACCTCCGGATGCAGACGATTTAAGTCATATAATTCAACAGCCCGGAGAGGCAGCCCGAAAGCTTTGGAACAGATTCCTCACTAAGAAGAATCAAATCGTCGACTGCCCGAACGCCGAAGCCTTAGCGGCTTTCAAACACAGTGTTCGGGACGAATGGCTCGCCAGACACCTCGGTCGGGAAAAACCAAGGGCAATGGCAGCCCTAACAAGCCTTATGACCCGCTTTTGCGCGGGCGAAGATAGTTGGCTGGCCCGTAGCGGCACCAGCGACCCAGGCACATCCGAAGTCAGGGATGGTAATGGGAAACCGCGACGCAATAAAAGCAAGCGTCGAAGCAATGAGGACAGCCCAGACAACACGGCGGTAAATGCCGAATTCAGGGGCTCTCAACCCGGTCAACGAAAAAAGCCATTTAAAGGCAGCAGAGATGGACCGTCCAGCCTAAATAAGATTCTAGACAGATTATGTCAGATTCATGGCACCCCCGACAAACCTGCAGATCACACCAACAGAGAATGTTGGGTCTTCAAGCAGGCCGGCAAGCTAAACGCCGAACATAAGGGGAGGGAGACACCAAGTGAAGACGAGGATGAGCCTCGCCAGCAAAACACTAGGGGACAGAAAAAAATTCCCACCATAGGTCAAAACAGTGAACATGATTCATGTAATGAAGAGGAGAAGCGCACTCCGAGACGTATGCACCGTAGAGCCCGTCACCCCCAAGTGCAACCCTTGGTCGGCCTGCCCGATCACTTTCGATCGCAGGGATCACCCGACTAGTATCCGGCATGGAAGATCGGCTGCCTTGGTGCTAGACCCAATAATTGACGGATACCATCTCACCCGAGTCCTTATGGACGGCGGCAGTAGTCTTAATCTAATATATCAGGACACCGTCCGCAAAATGGGGATAGACCCGACAAGAATCAGCCAAAGCAATACTACCTTTAAAGGAGTAATACCAGGCTCAAAGGCCCGCTGCACGGGCTCTCTAGTGCTCGAGGTCGTATTCGGCTCTCCCGGCAACTTCCGAAGCGAAGAACTAACCTTCGACATCGCTCCATTCCGAAGCAGTTATCACGCACTACTCGGAAGAACGGCCTTCGCTCGTTTTAATGCAGTACCGCATTACGCTTATCTTAAGCTTAAGATGCTCGGTCCACGTGGCATCATCATAGCTAGCGAAAACACAGAGCGTTCCTTACGCGCGGAAGAATGTGTGGCGGCTCTAGCAGCCGAACAGTGAACGGCCTCTCCAGCCAGAATAAATGATCGGTCGCGGACACGGTTAGACGAGTCCGGCGAACCACTAGCTGTAACAGCTCAGATAAACCTGAGATTGGGTCGATGGATATACCCCCATAGGTGGTGCTAGGGGCTTACCACACGTAAAAAGGGCTACAATTCAGTTTGACCCTATTTAAATTGTATTTTAATGGTTCATTAAGAATAACCAATTTTTCGCACGAAGACTTTTACATGGTTTTTTTCTCTTTTACAGATGATAATCGTGCTACACCCTTCCAGGATACGGCACAACGGAGACACAGGCACAGACGTGCAGCAGGGCCCTGCTCAAAGGTTTCTTTTTAGATTAAGACCCTGTGTAAACCCTTCTTACTGTCTCTTGTTGCTGTACACCCTCCGGATACTCAACACAACCGAGAGGGATGCTGGCGTTATTGACATTTCGTCACGTCAGACTAATGCACGTACCTGGATATTCAGGGTTCATTATCAAGGGCATTACTCAGCCGGATATATGTTGTAAAGTCCGAATACCTTAGGGAGTGTTCGGCGTCGCGAGTTTGGACTTATATGCATCAGCTCCGAATCATGTCTTTGGTCAATAGTTGGGTTTGCCCGGCTCCCGTGTTTTGCTACCTCACGTTCCGCTCTATCAGCTAAGGTGGCACCGGGAGAACTACTGCGATTGTGCCCCTAGTTCATCTGGATGAGCACCTCAGTAGAGAAAGCCGAAAACTAACTGTCATGATAAAGCGCGAGACTGGTCAACCACTCGATGACCCAGCGGAATCTTCGCGATTCCTCCGCATTAACGAAGGGCCGGTTTCCCGGTCATGTATGTACGCGCCCCGTATTCGGATGAGCGCGGAAGTACCAGGGGCTATATAGTAGCCCCACCTTCAAACTCCTATGGCTAAGTGAAAGTGTTAAAGCTATATAGTCTGCTTGCCTTGTTCGCCGCGCTATCACCTCCTTAATGGACCAAGACGTTGGATCAAGTGTGAATACGCGCTTTTTTTCGGACACCACCGCATTATATGCGTGGGGGCTGAAGCCGACGACTGCAAACTTTCAGGTTATATATATACATAAAAGGCCGCACAGGAGGCATCATAATACTTTCAGGCAAAAGTATAAACACAGCCTTTTCAATCCAAAAAGCATTGTTTTTACAAATTGGGATACATGTCACTCGAACATGATACTCTTCGAGCACTGAGCCTCTATTAAACGAGCACCTTCTAAGACTTCTTCAAAATAGTGCTCAGCCAGGACCCGGCCTAAGGCCAGACCTTGCGTTGCAATAACGGTGGCCTCCATCTCTGCCCAGTATGTCTTAACACGGGCAAGAGCCATTCATGCACCCTCTATTCACGCCGACCTCTTCATAGCGTCGATATGCGGCACAGCACCAAGGAATCGTTGCACTAAACCAAAATAACTATTCGGCCTTGGTCCCTCCGGCCAAAGATGATCCACGACAGACCTCATGGCAAGTCCGGACAACCTGAGCTCGGCCCACTCGGCCCTTTGTTCATTTAACAGTAGCGGACGCGGTGGAGTACTGAACTGCGACCAGAACAATCTTTCCACTTCATGATCTTTTCGATCTTTGAAAAATTCAGTCGCATCAGTAGCACTCATTGCCAAGTCCGAATACGCGTCTGCAACACTCCATAATTGATCCAGAGGGGCATACTTCGTGTCTCCGAACTTTGTCCGCAACAAAAAGGGCTTCCCAGCCGTGATATCTCCGGCTTGACGGAGCTCCTCCTTCACCGCTCTGATTTTAGAACGGGTTTCCTTGGCTGCTTCCATGGCCTACTTAAGGTCAGCCGCTTTCGCTTGTTTTCCTTTTCAAGAAGCTCGTACCGGTTGGCAGCATCCTTCAGCTCAACAGCCATCTTGGCTATTTTATCTTCGCTTTGGCGATAAGCAGCCTGTTCGGCTCTTAACTCTTCGGTCGCCTTTAGCGCGGCCGCATCACTTCTCCTGGCTTGTTCCTCGGCTCGGGCAAGCTCTGCCCGAAGGGTCTCCACGGCGGCAGCTCCATCTGCAGTCACAGCATATTATAGATACTAGCATCATGCTCCTCTTAATATCTGTTGACCACCGGAAAATACATACCCTGTGCCTCGTCAAGCCGCTTGTTTACCAGCACGATGTTGGCATCTGCCGCATCAAGCTGCCGCCTCAGTTCGGCAAACTCACCAGTCCGGCCAGCCTCCGGACCATCAGCAGCCTGCACATGAAAGCGGCATGATCATTACCTGGGACTATGATCCTCTGTTTGCCGCCTTCGGACAGCAACCAGAGTCTCAGGGGCTACTATCTGCATAGGGCACACCTAGCGTGTGCGGTATCAATCAATATATATATATATATATATATATATATATATATATATATATATATATATATATATATATATATATATATATATATATATATAACTTTGCGTACCTCAAAGCCTCTTAGTAGGCTCATAAAAGCTTCATGCAACCCACTTTTGGCGGAGGAAATCCTCTCAACCACCGTACCCATTAAAGTATGATGCGCCTCTGAGATAGCTGCTTGCTCCAGAAGACCCATCAGTGCGTTCGGTCGTGCACCGGACAGTTCCGGACTCTTTCTGTTGCTCTCCTTAGGAGCCGAATACTCTGGACTTCGGGTGGTCGAAGGGTTACCTTCTGGCCTTGGCGGATCAGGAGAAATCCTCCGTGACGACACCTCAGGGTCGTCCGCCTCATAAGGCGGGGAGACAAGGGGAGGTGTTTCGCTCTCCATCATCTCCGGAAGAAGATCCCCCAAAGACGAACTCCGTCGAGAAGGGCTGCGATCCGAACTGCAAAACATACATCTTGGTTATTGTCCTCAGAAATGAAGCAGGATATATTTACCAAAAGTACTCTTGTGCACTTACAGCTCGGTGGAGGGCTGATCCCCTTGCGGGCACTATGCGGTAAGGATGCCCTCCGGGGCGGGGCCCCCTGACGAAGGTTTCTTTCCTCGTTTGGAAACCCTCGCTTCCAAGTCTTCAGAGGCGGTCATTTTCCTTCCTTGGGGGGAGGGAATCTTAAATTCTTCTCCCCGATTATCCTCCCTCGCGGATACACTAATTCCCCCGGTTTGGATGAGTAATGTATGAGGCCCGCTTTCCGCTTCTTTATTCCTCATCTTATCTTCCTCTGATGGCACTTGATAAGGTGCGTGCTCAAGCATCCTGGCTAGTACAGGATCCGGTGAGCCTTCGGGAAGGGGGCCGAACACCTGATCATCTTCGCCTTTTTTATCCAGTCCTGGTCAAAGAACGATTTTTTCAAGATGATGTTGTGACAAATAAAAAGACAGCATGTTCGGCCGCAGAATTACTTACGTGGGTATCTGGATGATTGCAGTTCAGACCCGCATCCTCGGTGGTGTCCGGACACTTTATTCGTGGTCCGAAGAACAATCCATACATCCCTTCGAGCGTCACACCGAAGAATTGCTGAATAGTTCGCGGTCCTTCCGGGTTGAACTCCCACATGCGGAGAGGTCACGTTGGCATGGCAGGACCCGACGAACTAGCATGACTTGCATTACCTTGACAAGGTTGACATCTCTCTCGAGGATATCTCGGATGTGACTCTACAGTGTTGGCACGTCATTAACTGGCCCCCAGTCCAGTCCCTTGTTGACCCATGACGCCAGTTGTGGCGGGGGGCCCGAACGGAAGGCGGGGGCAGCTACCCACTTAGTACTGCGGGGAGCTGTGATGTAAAACCACTCCCGCTGCCATAAGTTGGACATCTCCGGGAAGGAACCCTTTGGCCATGGAGCACCGGCGCCTTTGCTTATTATGGCACCTCCGCATTCTGCGTGTCACCCATCGATCATCTTCGGCTTCACATTGAAGGTCTTGAGCCATAAGCCGAAGTGTGGGGCGATGCGGAGGAAGGCCTCACACACGACGGTGAACGACGAGATGTGAAGGATGGAATCCGGAGCCAGATCATGGAAATCGAGCCCGTAATAGAACATGAGGCCTCTAACGAAGGGATCAAGACTAAAGCCTAGCCCTCGGAGGAAGTGGGAAACAAATACGACACTCTCATTAGGTTCGGGAGTGGGGATGACCTGCCCTTGAGCAGTAGCTTTGTATGAGATTTCGCGGTCGGGACACAGCTTCTCTTAGCTTCTTGATGTCCTCCTCAGGATGAGGAGGCCATCCACCGCCTTGAAGGTTGGATCTGACATGATTAAAGGTCCGAAGCACTTAGCCTGAGCCTTGGGTGTTGGAGCTCAAGGTGGGGGAAGGGAAGGATCAAGCGCGAGAAGAAAAGGACAGGCCTTGGCCCCTTTATAAAGAGGGTGAATATCAAGCGTCCTCCGTGTGGCCGTTTGGGACTAGCCTAGAATCGACGAGTCATACCAGCAGGCGCGATTGGGTTACCTACACCCATATTGATGAGAATCCCGTGATAAGGGGACACGATCTCTGCTTCGACAAGACGTGCCAAGAAAACCGCTTCGCAACACATGCAGTAGCTGGTTGAGAAAAAGGTTCGAATAAAGACCGGGTCGTGGCGTGATGTCACGCTACGAAAGTTGTCAGCAGATTATATTTGTGGAATATTATACTCTCTACGGTGGTATGTGGAAATTGTTTTGCAGAGCCGGACACGATCCTTGTGTTCAAAATTTTCTATGGAGTATTCGGAGGAGGAACCCGCCTTGCAATGCCGAAGACGATTTGCGCGCCGGACTCATCGTCATTGAAGCCTGGCTCAGGGGCTACTGAGGGAGTCCTGGATTAGTGGGTCCTCGGACAGCCGGACTATATACTTTGGCCGGACTGTCGGACTATGAAGATACAAGATTGAAGACTTCGTCCCGTGTCAGGATGGGACTCTCCTTTGCGTGGAAGGCAAGCTTGGCAGTTTGGATATGTAGATCTCCTCCCTTGTAACCAACTCTGTGTAACCCTAGCCCCCTCCGGTGTCTATATAAACCGGAGGGTTTAGTCCGTAGGACGAGAACAATCATAATCATAGGCTAGCTTCTAGGGTTTAGCCTCTACGATCTCGTGGTAGATCAACTCTTGTAATACTCATATCATCAAGATCAATCAAGCAAGAAGTAGGGTATTACCTCCATCGCGAGGGCCCGAACCTGGGTAAACATTGTGTCTCCCGCCTCCTGTTACCATCTGCCTTAGACGCACAGTTTGGGACACCCTACCCGAGATCCGCCGGTTTTGACACCGACAGGGGGCCTTGGGATCACTAACACGCGGATCCTAAATATCGCGTTGATGTGTAAATGGATCTGGAAAATTGCCCAGGGGCAACCGGACTATGGGTCGATCTCCTTAGGGCCAAATATTTCCCTAACGGAAATTTCTTTGAAGGGAGGACAAGGGGTTCCCCCTTCTGGAATGACTTGCAGGCGATCAAACCGGCTTTCGCCATGGGGGCAAAATTCTCGGTTGGGAATGGTCATTCGACTCGCTTTTGGACAGATATCTGGATTGGTGCCCAGCCCTTGTGGGTCGAATTCCGGGATCTGTATGCCATTGCTGTCGACCCAGCCATGACGATGGCAGAAGCGCTCGCGTCAACACCCCGGAGATACATTTTAAACGGGAACTTAGCGGGCAAGAGCATACTAGTCTCGCGGCCTTGCTTCAGTTGATTGGCTCAACAGGCCTTTCGGGACAGCCTGACACGGTGAGTTGGGCACTCACCAGCTCGGGCAAGTTCACGGTCAAATCATTATACCACAAGATGTGTCGAGGGCCGGTGCAACTTGTCAACAAAGGGCTGTGGAAAGCGCGGCTGCCTCTGAAGATTAAACTCTTTCTTTGGCAGATGTTCCGTGATAAACTTCCTACCTCCTTGAATGTGGCCAAACGCAACGGCCCGGCCACCGGCCCGTTTGCGCTGTGCGGGGCACCAGAGAATGCCAACCACGTGTTCTTTCGGTGCCCTTTAGCGAGTTTTGCGTGGAGTACGGTCCGGACAGCGGCAGGTGTCCAGTGGGACCCTAGATCGGCCGCAGAGCTTATCCAGCTTCTAGATGCGATTCAGGGCCCTGCGAAACAGGTTATGTGGAGTTGTGTAGGGGCACTCCTCTGGACTTTGTGGCTAACTCGAAACAAGCTTACTATCGAGGGATGCTTTCCAACACATCCGGCTAATATTATCTACAAATGCAACCTCTTCTTGCAGCAGTGGAGTCCGTTGGGGAGGCGCAAGGATGCTGAGATGCTCAAGACTGCCCAAGAACGTCTGATGCAAGTGTATGTGCTGGCTAGGGAGACTTCGACCACTGTCTAGGACGTGGTATCTTTTGCTGCTTGACGAGCCTGCGTGCTCTGTACGGGCTTTGCCTTGTAATCAGCTAGGGGCTTGCTTATCTTTCGCCTGAACTTCAGTAGTTTCATCCTTGCGTGGGCCGGAATGGCTTTTGGTGCTGTACTAAGACTCTTGTCGTGTTACGCTGCCTGTTGGGAGCTTTATTAAGTTAAAGCCGGACGCATCTAGTGTCTTCGTTCTAAAAAAAATAAAGCAAACATAGAAGACACCTCATGGATTAGGTGTATTACTGGAATGTGTTCACAGATGCCCCTTCCTGATTATTCCTAATTGTTATATTCTTTAGCTATTAAGAATTTCAGAAGGACTATGATTCTCTTTTTCTTTTGTGTATGAATATGGAGATAACACTAAAGTTGCTCCAGGATCTCATGCTAATGCGAATAAGCCTAATAGATTGGCATCCATTATGTCTACAGCTTTACATTAAATTCAGTATTATGCAGTTCGTGAGTTGATTGCATAATGGAAAAAAAACCTTGAACTTAGCCTCATCCGAATAATTCTGTACATGTTATATCTTCCTTTTTGCTCTCGGTTGTACCAAGTTCCTTTGTGATGGTTTTTCTTTTCGGTGGTCGGACTTGCTTACCATGTAATCCCTCCGATCGGAATTACTTGTCATAAAAATGGATGTATCTACAACTAAAATACATCTAGATACATTTATCTCTTGGACGAGTAATTCCGAACGAAGAGAATATAATCGCCTTCTTTTATTCCTTTGGCTTCGCATTACAACTCTAAAATTTTCTGAAAAGAAAAATTGGTAACATCAGCCAACTACGAATTAGTATTACACTGAAGTTGCAGCATCAGATTGTTCTCCGAGTAGTCTTGGCATCAAGGGCATATCAATCTCCTGTAGAACCTCGAGAACCCGTCCGATCAAACTGATTTGTTTCCACTTCACCCATAGTAGTCCATGCTATCACATCAAAATGTTATAGCTGCAACTAGGTAGACATACTTTTGCACAGCTTCAGTGACTAAAAGTTTGAGGTTCTGGCATTTTCCAAACATGTTTGACATGCTCCAGTTTTCTTTTTTTCCATGCAATGAACAGACGCTATAGAGCTATGGCTGGGACCTCGCCGGCTGCCATGGTGGTATCTCAATGTTGGCGAAACCGACCGCCTACATTGGCAAATCGTTCAAGATGGACGGCTGCAACATCAGGGAAGCCATCCTCAGTTCCACTGGACTATGTATAAGTACCAGCAAATGGACCAGGATTCCGTACTTTTGCCGGTTCAGCTTTGCACCCGAGAGCGGCGAACTCGACCGGGCGATGGACTGCAGAATTCAGTTCAGGGGCTTGGTTCTGGGAGACAATGTTCAGATGAGTGGTAGTGGTAACTACGGAGTACTAACTAGGGTTAAGTGAGTCGTCCTCATGTAAAAAAAACCTGAAGAAATGTAATAACTTTCTACATTTTGTCTGCCTTGTTGATTCAAAAAGGAAATGGAATTTTTCCTAATGTAATATTGGCGAGTGCTTCTGTTCTGGAGAACGGAGCCTTTATAAGTTGTCTGAGAAGATGCATTTTTTTTCCTGGTGGTTGTGAAGACTTCTTACTTGGTGTCCATTTGATGACCTTGTCCGAATTATGGATGTTTGTGTTTTTTTCCATCATGGAGAACTATTTTGTAGGCTGTCAAATATATTCGTCTCTGTAGTAGTAGTAGTGAATAAGCAGCTTACAAGTGGCACGTCTCTAAGATGAAGTAATTATTGAGAGTATCCTTCTCTGTTAACAAAGTAGTGGCATTTATTTTGCTACAGTGCTTGCTTTATACTCCCTCCGTCCCATAATATAAGAACGTTTTTTTACGCTAGTTCTTATATTATGGGACGGAGGGAGTACCATATATGAGATAAGTAAATAACAGACGATTTGGAGATCGCAAACTCGCCTCCTTTTATTCCTTGTTCTCCACATTACAACTTAAAAAAATGTCCCGCAAAAAAAACTTAAAAAAATGTAGATACTCTCTCTGAGTTATTATTATTACATTGAAGTTGCAGCATCAGATTGTTCCATCATAGCTGCAAGGAGTCTTGGCATTGGGGGTATATCAATCTCCTGTAGACCCTCGAGAACACGGACCACTTCACTCATAGTCGGCCGATCAAACTCACTATCTTGGATGCACCAAGATGCAACTTTGCAAACCCTTTCAGCCTCTCCCAAACTGAAGTCGCCATGCAATTGTGTATCCACTAAACTCTTCACATCTCCCTCGTGAAGCTTCTTGATAGCTTGCACAGGGAAATATTCGTGATGTTGGTAACTGTTGTTGCTGCTCTCAGTGTTGTGTGATATTTCCGGTGAGGAATTCCTCCTTCCTGATATAATTTCCAGCAGTACCATGCCGAAGCCGTAAACATCGACTTTCGGTGTGATCGCCACTCCGCTAAGCCACTCTGGGGCAAGATAACCTATAGTTCCTCTGAATGAAGTCAGAATTCGGCTAAAATCCCTCCCCACAAATGCTGCCAACCCAAAGTCTGCAACTTTAGGAACAAATGATGCATCCACAAGTATGTTCTCTGGCTTAATATCGCAGTGTATGATGCACTCGCGACAACTCTGATGCAAGTAGGACAATCCTCTGGCAATTCCTAGGGATATCTGATATCTGGTGTTCCAGTTTAGCACAACAGCATCAACATTACTGCTCTTCTTAAACAGATGACCATCAAGAGAACCATTTAACATGTGCTCATACACAAGTAATCTGTGATCACCTTCGCAGCAGAAACCAACCAATTTTACTAGGTTGATATGTTGGATCAGTCCAATTGAGCTCACCTCGGCCCTGAACTGCTTCTCCCCTTGACGGGCACCATCAAGCCTTTTCACTGCTACAGTAGTCTTCGAGTCACTTAACATCCCCTTGTATACAGAACCAAAACCTCCACCACCCAGCTTCTCAGAGAAGTTTTTAGTAGCACGAACTAAATCAGTATATCTGAAGGCTATGATCCCACCAACACTGTCTTGATTGTCATAATATAACGGAAGAAAACCACACCACTTAAATTTGTTCCTCCAAATCAGTAACAGAAACATGAGCATGAGTAACCCAAAACCAATAATGCTTGCAGCGGTAACAACTCCAACATTCGGTTTTCTTTTGTTTTTCCTCAAACTTGGTATGAAATCTTTGGCAGCAAGACGGAGATAAAGAACATCTTTAGAAGTGTATTCAATGCCATCACTAAGAGTTACACTAAGCAACTCCCCGTTCCAGACAGAGCATTTGCTATCATTATAGGAATAAGCAGTGCAGGAGCAGGAACCAAGACAATTTTCTTCGCAATCGCTCTGAGTGGTAGCAACGGCTATGATTTGTGGGTTGTAGGGCAATGTAACTTGAGCAATGGGCTGGAACATGTCTGTTGAACTTGTGATGTTTTTGTCACTAGTGCAATGTAAAGGTGTATTTCTGATGCATCCTCCTATTCGATCTTGAAACTTCCAATCCTGCGGCGACTTCTGAGAGAAGCTCTCCATGCAGTTACATGATGGATTTGGATTGCCTCTGCAGACTGTAAAAGGTCCACAGGCAGCAGGCGGGTTGCAGGGATCGTCAGGTTGGGCATATATGATTTGCCAAGACTGATTAGCTTGCGACCAATGATTCAGCTTTATCTGACCAGACATGTCTAGTGAGACAAATACAGAAGGCGATGATTCATTGTGTGAAGTGTACATGTAGTACTCTTCTTGGTCGTTATCAACATATACTAGGTTATATAAACCTTTGGTCAGAGAATTCGAATCAAGCAGTGAGTTGAGTACTCGTACAAGATTGAATGGTGATGTTGTGGAGGATGCATACTGCCAATACACTACAGATGGGTTGTTGCGGCGACTGAGGACAAGTCCCCTGGTGTCTTCTAATTCAATGCTGTATGAGCCGAGCCCCGGATCATTGAGGCTCTTCTTTGAGATGGGTTGGCGAGTGAAACCAGTGACCTTGTTTCGGCCTAACTTGGCACCAGCAAGCACAACATCTGTTGGGTAGTTGAAGCTCTGCCATGCTAGTAGGTCAGATGACCGGCTCTCTTTGAGGACAAGGTTTCCAGTGTTCAAGAGAATGGCAGAACTGGTGGCGTTTATGTTGCTGTGTGTCCTATTATTGACAATGTGAGTGGACCAAACAACGGATTCATTGTCGGCGGCATGGTTTACGATGACAAGATTGCCATCGCTTGATATCTTTAACTGTGTTAGGTTGACATTGGAGTTGGTGATGGGCTGATCCCTATTAGCAATCCATACAGTTGTGAAAACTGGGATCTTATTGAACCATATGCCAAGGTACCACAAGCTGGGGCTGGAAGATGTGGTGTTGTGGGATGACTTACTGAAGGTGCTTGCTGGATGGAACTGGAAGAAGCCAAGCGCGAACTTGCCGTTTCTCGAGACGAGCTTGTCACCGAAGGCCAGCTCTTGGCCTGCCATGAGAGTGTCATTGCTTGCAGTTGCAGAGGAGGAGCACCAAGGAGTAGTGTGCAATAGGAGAAGCCCGAGAGATAATATGTAGAGGGGGGGCATGGAGAAGAATGTGAATGCGCTCTGCTCTGCTATTCAGAGAAGGCAGAAGAGAATGTGTATATATAGACAGAATGGGAGAGGCTGAGCCTAAAAATGTAGTTAGGCATGCATGCATGTTCTGCTGACTTACCAGAGAATTCACTACAATCCACTTTGGATCAATTATTCAGATTCAGACAGCACTAACTAGCTATAGTACCCACTTGGGCTGCAACTTGATCTCGAAGAAAGTATTACCATAAAACGTAGGTGCTAGATTAGCGTGTCTACAAGGAGGACACTGAATGAAGCTTCTACCGAGTGGGCTGCATAGAACCACCATGGACGACCATGGTCAAGGTGAAGTCAATCATGAGGCTTCCACCAGGCTTACCAAACAGATCCTTCAGTATTTTAGTTATATCTGGCATGTGCTAACCAACAGACAATTTTTTTAAAATCCATCCTGCAAATATTTGATTCAATGAATATCAACACAAAAGACCAAGGTAAATGAGACCACAGACAGAAATAACAAATGTTGTAAGTTAGAGTTGGCAAACTTAAACAAATTAACCACAAGGGACGGTGGTAGTACTGTCAATATCCTTTTTACTAACCAACCCACAAAGATAAATGTTTTTCTTTAGATAATGACAAAGATAAATGTTTGTGTTACAAATGCAAATTCAACGGATATGAACACAAAGTCACCATGCGTAAGTGTGACCAGAGAAAGAAAAAACAACAAATGTTGTAAACTAAAGTTGGCAACTTAAAACACATACCTGGCAGAAAAAAGGGTAACTTATAACACGTAACATAGAGCTAGGGGGAAAAGGCACAAATTAACCATAAGGGGCGGCAGTATTAGCAATATCTCTGAACTGAAATTCAACTTGTACATATACAAGATATGGAATCATCCCAGGCTCATTGGACCAAGGTCCTGTTTGGTAGATTCCTCAATTCCTCTCATTTGGTCGATCACACGCTTATTGAAAGCAGTCAATTGATTCCTCAATTCATTTTGAGTGTAAATTTACAGAACATAAGCTGACTGACGGGGAGAGTCAAGATTGGTGGCTAGGACGGCACTAGCTACGTACCCACTTGGCATGGCAACTTGAGATGGGTAGCTGTACACCCATTCGGTGCTATCTATGTCTCTATATATAATACAGATATTATGAGAAAACATGTGCCGGTTTAGCTTGCCTACAAGGAGGACTATCAATGAAGCTTCCACCAAGTGGCTGCATGGAGCCAGCCATGGACGACCATGGTCACAGTCAAGTCAATCATGAGGTTTCCACCAAGCTTACCAGGCAGATGTTTTAATATTCTAGTGATATATGGCAAGTGCTAACCATACCATACAATTTTTAAAAATCCAACCCCCGAATATTTGCTACAATGAATATTACAAATGCAAATTCAACAGATATCAACAGAAAAGACCAACCAAAAGCTCCCCAAAAAAGCGTGACCACAGATAGAAATATAACAAAAGGTTGGAAGCCAAGGTTGGCCAACCTAAAACACACGAGAGACGGTGGTTGTAGTGCCAATATCAGAGTACCAGACT
This sequence comes from Aegilops longissima, assembly GCA_021605205.1. Classification (NCBI taxonomy): domain Eukaryota; kingdom Viridiplantae; phylum Streptophyta; class Magnoliopsida; order Poales; family Poaceae; genus Aegilops; species Aegilops longissima. The sequence continues at coordinate 608,287,885 of CM038677.1, read as the reverse complement.
CACCTCTGAAGGACTGAAATTCAACTTATACCTAGACAAGCTATGGGACCGTGTGTCCCAGACTCATTGGACCAAGGTCTCTTTCAGTTTCAATATGAGTTCATTGAACTACTTACTCGGCCATTCTCATTTGGTCGATCAAACGCCTATGGTGTAGCCAGTCGATTCTATGCATCACGCTTGCAAGGGGCAATGTTAGTTAATTCTACAGAATGTCAGATAGAAAGCAACTTACTCAGGAACCTAACTGCCAAGCTTTTTCCCTTATAGCATTTCCAAGTTTAGGATAAAGGAAATAATGCATAGCACTCGTAGAGTAGAATAGGCTGCCTATTCTACATTGGCAGAATAATAAAATAGCAACAGACATAATTAGGCAGTCTGAAAACAATTATTTAATCTACACCTGGCATCTTGCCTAAGCATGCTAATAGTAACCTATCCACGGTAATTAGAAGTTCTGAAGTTACCATCCCATGTCTATAAATAAACACCTGAACTATCACCTAGATGTTTTTATTGGGGATGATTCGCTGCAGCTTTTGTTCTAGGCAATTTAGTATGAACGCATAAGCATAGTGCAATTCAGTACCTTGAAAAGCATGTGGTTCATGCCCACTTCCAGATGCCTATGCTTTCAAAGGAAAACACCTAAACACAGCGCATAAATTCATCAAAGCATTTCCAAACAGTAGAAAGGAAAAAAATGTGGCAATCAGAATAGAAACAGTTCTTTGCTGCTTGGTGGGGATTCTATAACAAATTTGTGAAATGCATATAATAACCTCATAATTAGCCATTGGAGCAAATCATTCTAAAGAAAGAAAGATGCGCGCTTGTCAATGAGAGACCCGACATTGTCAAGTGGGCGAAAGCAGGGACGGTCTGATTGGTGGCGCTTCTTCTGGTGGTGCCTAGCGCTTAGGAGTGTAGCGTTGTAATTTTTGGGTGTTGCCCTTTATAGGGCCTGTACATAACTTTTTCTACTGACAATGCATCACGACACAAAACTTTTGCATTTTCATGCCAAAAAAAAAACATTTCCAAGTTTAGAGCAAATAAAGCAGAGCACCCAGAGATAAGAATAGGCTGCCTCTTCTACACTGTTAGAATAACAAAAGGCCTCAGATAGAAATTTGGATATACCAAGCGATTATACAGTATATGCGGTCTCTTGATTAGGTACAGTTTTAAATCAATTATTTAATTTTCTAGAAAAAAACAATGATTTAAACTATAGCTGGCATCTTGCCTAAGCAAGCTATTAGTAACCTATCCCTGCATTGTAATTAGAAGTTCTGAAGTTACCATCCCAAGTCTGAAAAGAACACCTCAACTTTCACCTAGATGTTTTTATTGAGGATGACTGGCTGTGCTTTTGCTCTCGGCAATTTAATATGAGCAGGCAAAAACAGTGCAGTGCAGTGCCTTGAAAAGCCTGTGCTTCATGCTCCTTTCCAGATGCGCAAATACTAAACGCAGCACATATATGCATCAAAACATTTGCAAACTATACAAAAGGAGAAAAAATTGCGGCAATCAGAAGAGAAACAGTTGTTTGTTGCTGGTGGGGAATCTTTACCAAATTTGCAAAAATTAGGATGCTTAAAACCAAAGGTGTTGTCCAGTAGGAGGATGCTTCTTCATTGCTTTGTCACCATGGATTGAATGTCACTTGTTATGCTCTCCCTAGCAGGGTTATGAACCTTACTGTCATCTGCGGTTGCTTTCATCTAGGGGACTGAATGTAATAGCCTCATGACCTTGGAGCGAAATCATTCTACAGAAATAAATAATAGTGCAATCACATTCCTTGTCTTACATAGTATGGTGTATATGAAATAAGAATTCTATCATCACTATAATCTCCAAGAAACTCAAAAGGCAATCATATCCTCAAGAGAGATGGCGATGGCAGAAAGTTCAGCAGACATTAAGTGAGTTTATATGTGGCAATAGTCAACATATTACATACCGTCATGTCACCTTTGACCGTCTTCAAACCTGGATTCCTTCATTTGTACCCATATTTTCCTTCGCATCCATGCCGCACTGGAGCCTGCCGCAAATTTCGTCGCCCAGGTGTAGGGCCAGGCCACTCGGTTTCGTACCAGAACACCACACCATCGAGTGAGCATGAGGGATGACCAGGCCATGCGTACTCTTGATCAAGAATGGGTTGTGGCATACATGTACATTGACATCTTCCTTCGATTTAAAGATAGGTATCAAACTATCCCATCAACAAAACATACACATATTTCTAGGTCTGCCATATTTTGCAACAATGCTTGATTACATACGGTACTAAATAAGAAATAATTTAATTAGCATACCAGCTTTGCCTTCCTTTATTCCTTCCGCTCAACATTACTAAAACTCTAAAATTTGCTGAAAATAACAGATATTATTAGCATCGACTGCTAGTTATTATTTATTACACTCAAGTTGCAGCACCAGGTTGTGCCGTTATAGCTGCAAGTAGTCTTGGCATCGGGGGCACATCAATCTCCTGTAGACCCTCGAGAACCCGGACCACTTCACCCATCGTTGGCCGATCAAACTCATTATCTTGGATGCACCAACCTGCAACTTTGCAAACCCTTTCAGCCTCTTCCAAATTGAAGTCACCATGCAACCGTGGATCCACCAAACTCTTCACATCTTCCCCATGAAGCTTGCTGATGGCTTGCACCGAGAAATATTCAACATGGTAACTGCCGCTGCTGCTAGTGTTGTATATTTCAGGTGAATTCCTCCTTCCTGATAAGATCTCCAGCAGGACCATGCCAAAGCCATAAACATCAACTTTCGGTGTAATAGCAACTCCAGTAAGCCACTCTGGGGCAAGATAGCCTGCAGTTCCTCTGAATGTAGTTAGAATTCGGCTAAAATCCCTTCCCACAAACGCTGCCAACCCAAAGTCTGCAACTTTAGGAACAAATGATGTGTCCACAAGTATGTTTTCTGGTTTAACATCACAGTGTATGATGCATTCGTGGCAACTCTGATGCAAGTAGGACAACCCTCTGGCAACTCCTAGGGTTATCTGATATCTACTGTTCCAGCTTAGGACAGCAGCATCAGCATTATTGCTCTTCTTAAATAGATGACCATCAAGAGACCCATTTAACATGTGTTCGTATACAAGTAATCTGTGATCACCTTCGCAGCAGAAACCAATCAATTTGACAAGGTTGATATGTTGGATCAGTCCAATTGAGCTCACCTCGGCCCTGAATTGCTTCTCTCCTTGCTGAGCACCATCAAGCTTTTTCACTGCTATAGTAGTCTTCGAGTCACTTAACACTCCCTTGTATACAGAACCAAAACCACCTCCTCCAAGCTTTTCTGAAAAGTTTTTAGTAGCATGAACTAATTCGGTGTATCTGAAGGCTATAATCCCACCAGCACTACCTTGATTGTCGTATAAAGGGGAACCACACCACTTGAATTTGTTCCTCCAAATAAGTAACAACACCATGAGCATTAGTAACCCAAAACCAAAAATGCTTGCAGCAGTGACCACTCCAACATTTGGTTTTCTTTTGTTTTTTCTCAAACTTGGCAGCAAATCTTTGGCGGCAAGGCGAATGTAAAGAACATCTTCAGAAGTATTATCAATGCCATCATTCAGATTTACACTAAGCAATTCCCCATGCCAGACAGAGCATCTGCTACTGTTATAGGAATAAGCAGTGCAGGAGCAGGAACTGAGACAAGCTTCTTCGCAATCGCTCTGTGTGTTAGCAATGTCTATGCTTTGCGGGTTGTAGGGTAATGTAACTTGAGCAATGGAGTGGAACATGTCTGTTGAACTTGTGATGTTTTTGTTGTTACTACTAGTGTTGCAGTGTAACGGTGTATTTCTGATGCATCCTCCTGTTCGATCATTAAACTCCCAATCCAGAGGTGACTTCTGAGAGAAGTTCATCATACAGTCACAGAATGGCTGTGCAATGCCGTTGCAGACTGTGAAAGGTCCACAGGTAGCAGCCGGAGTGCAGGGGTCGGCAGGCTGGGTATATATAATTTGCCAAGACTGGTTGGCTTGTGACCAAACATTCAGCTTTATCAGACCAGAGATGTCTAGTGAGACAAATGTGGAAGATGATTCATCCGGTGAAGTGTACATGTAGTACTCCTCTTGGTTGTTATCAACATATGTTGGGATAATCAAACCTTTGGTCCGTGGATCCAAATCCAAAAGGGACTTGAGTATTGGTATAAGATTCAATGATGATGTTTTGGAGGATGCCCAATGCCAATACACTACCAAGGGGTTGCGGCGCTTGAGGACGATCCCCTTGGTTTCTTCTAGTTCAATGCTGTATGAGCCAAGACCCGGATCAATGAGGCTCTTCTTTGAGATGCTCTGGCGAATCAAGCCGGTGACCTTGTTCCGGCCAAACTTGGCACCAGGAAGAAAAATATCTGTTGGGTAATCAAAGCTCTGCCACAACGGTAGGTCAGATGATGATGGGCTCTCTGTGACTGTAAGAGCAAGGTTTCCACTGTTGAAGAGAACAGCAGCACCAGTGGTGGTGTTTATGCTGCTGGTTTGTGTCCTATTATTGACAAGGTGAGTGGACCAAACTACGGAATCGTTGTTCACGATGACAAGATTGCCATCGCTCGATATCTTGAGCTGTGTTAGGTTGAGGTTGGGGCCAGTGATGGGCTGGTCCCTGTTAGCAACCCACACAGGAGTCAAAACTGGGATCTTGTTGAACCATATGCCAAGGTACCAGCTGGAGCTGGTGGTGTTCTGGGACTTACTGATGATGCTTGCTGCTGGCTGAAAGAAGCCGAGCGCGAACTTGCCGTTTCTTGAGACAAGCTTGCTGCCGACCGCGAGAGATTGGCCCACCGTGAGGGTGTCGCTTGCAGCTGCGGACAAGGGGCACCAATGAGGAATGTGCAAGAGGAGAAGCCCGAGTGATAATACATAAAGGGGAGGCATGGAGGAGAGAGTGTAAATGTTGTTCTGCTCTGCTTTTGGAGAAGGGAGAAGAGGGTGTATATACAGATAAAATGGAAGAGAAACATGAATGTGAACAAGCAGGGAGGCAGGGCAAGTCAAGATTGGTGACTATTGACTAGGACAGCACTAGCTACGTATACCCACTTGGGCTGCCACTTGAGCTGGGCAGCTGCATACCCACTTGGACTTGGGGCTATCATCTCTGTATACAATACATGGAGCAAGGCGCTAGCAGTATTGCCATGAAAACCGTGTGCTGCCCGGCACGAGGCACACAAAGGTTGACTTCCAATGAAGCTTCCACTGCACTGATCGGCTGGAGCCACTTCAGAGTGCTCACTGGATTCACCCCTTCATGACTGAATATGAAATCCAACTTCCCTCATAGTGCAGAAGGTCAGAAAGCAACTCAGAAACCTAACTGCAGGCAAGCTTTTCGTCTGTACCATTTCCAAGTTCAGGGCAAAGGAAATGAAGCATACATCGATATATATCTAAAAGAATAGGCTGCATCCTCTTGTATATTGGCAGAGTAGGAAGAATGGCAACACATGAAGCAGCAAGTAATAAACAAAATCTATCCTTTTTTTAGAGAGAGAAGGAATAACAATCGACAGTCTGATGTAGAACAGGACGAAATGTAAGAACCTGAGTAGTTTAACTTTCTTTGTAGAGGAAGAGAATACAGTAAAATATTGACAGAAGAGAAAGCTCACCAGCAGCGGCCATTGTTCAGCTTGTAGAACCGAATCAGGGAGGCCGCCGCCGCCGTGATCCGTGAACCGTCGGAATGGAAGTAAATGGAGCCCGCGTGACAGAGACTCGGCAGCTCGCCGTCCCATGTCCGTTCCCCATTCCCCTCGCCGGCCTCTCAATTGCTCCGCCGCCACCCAAGCCTGAATGCTCACCGCCTGCCGTGCTGTGGCCCGTCCCCCGCCTCCACGCCTCCACTACCGGCGGTTCCTTCCCCCCACCCCACCCCACCCCGCGTGATTCGAACTGTCTAGACCGCCGGCCACCGGCAGAAGGTGAGGAGGGTGAGGTCCGGCGGCCGTCAGAGAGGAGAGCGGCGGCAGATGAGTCCACGGTGATAAGTGATTTGCCGAATAGTTCACAGCCGTCGGATGGATGAAATTAATTTACATGTAAATGATGTGCAATATACCACTCCATTGTTTTTTTAGGGACTCCATTGTTTATCTCCCCTGCTTAAAAAAAATGAGGTTAGGTCATTTTCAAACCCGTGCATCGAAATGTATGTAAACATCCGGACAGCATTCGGACATTGTGTGTACATCAAATGTATGCGATCCGTTCGCACATACAAATTCTCGTAAACGGAAGCAAAACTAGGATAGTTTTGCGGGCATCCAGACAGCTGCCACGTAGGTGTCCGACACGTCGGACCCGGACAATTTCACAGAATTTTCGCACGATTCCCCATTGTCTCCGCTCGGATCATCGTTGCCACCCACACATTTCCCGCTCATTTCTCGTCCATCGCCACGATGGAGCCGGAGGAGGTACTTACGGAGATGTTCATAGTCCCACTGGGCTCGGAGCCGGAGGACCCGCCGGTGGTGGCCACACGCAAGGTCAACACGCCCACACGCAATGTCCATCACCGCAAACAAAAGAAGAGGGAGGATGCTTTGGCGGCAACTGCTCACCCAGTACCTCATCAGACAAAGCGTGTGAATCGACGTGAGTTGGTCGTGCAATCGCCGCTACCCTGGCTGGCGTAGCTGCATCTGCCATACTACTACGTCACCCCGTAGCTCGGTCCTCAACAGCAGTCTGCATCCACCATTATCGTCGGCCATCATGTGTCGTACAACGTCGACCTCAACGCGAGTACACCTTCACGGAGTCGCAATTATCGACACTTGTACATTCGTGGATGCCGGCTCCCACGCCCTCCGGTTCCTGGTTCTATTTGTCGAAATGTCTCAATCGGGCGCGACAGTGGATAAGGAGGAGCCATTGATGAACATGATCCACGACGGTGGCAGTCACGAAGACGGGCAAGTGGAGGACTAAGCTGGAGGTGGACACCCAGTAGACGCACACCCAGCTGTCGGACACTCAGCAGATGTGAACCCAGTAGTCGAACGGTGATCCGGGCAACATTTGAGCATCGACTGCGGGCCTAAAGAAGAAAAGGGGAGAAAATTTAAACTTTAAGGAGATAAATTATTGGTTGATGTGTGGTTGGCCACAAGCATTGATCCAATTCATGACATGGAGTAGAGGGGGTGGAATCTTTTGGACAAGTGTGCATGGTTGACTCCATGAGAAAATTCACTATGATACCTGTCACACGGAAGCGATCCATGAGCGCAACGCGAAGTCGCTCACTAGCCGCTGTTATAGCATTTAATAGGCCATGAGCAAGTATTGCGACTTCTACAAACAATTGCAAATCCGGTGGCCAAGTGGCGTGGCATTCCAAGAGATCGTAAGTTTTTTATTGCTCAATGTGTGTTGGTCATTTGGTCGGATATGCTCTATGTGTTGGTCATTTGATCGGACATGCAACTTATGTTGGTCATTTGGCCGGATATGCAACTTATGTTGGTCATTTGACCGGATATGAAGCTTGTTGATCATGTCTTTTCTTCTAGGCTAGCTACGCGGTGACATTGTTATATAGGACGCATAAGAAGCACTTCCTCTTCATGCATTGTTTGTTGAAACTAAATGCGCACTCAAGTGGCTCAATGTCGTTGCCAATTACATCACCTTGCCCAATGTAGGTGAAGATGGTGATCCAACCAAAGGAGACCTTCATCCAACCAAAAAGATGATTATGAACAGACGGAGGAAGTGGGAGGAGGAGAAGGAGAAGCGAGAAGGGGTGACGCCCAAGATGATGGAGAGGTTCGGGGAAATAATGGCTAAGAAGGAGGAGACATGCATAAAGTGCAATGACATGGAGGAGGAAAAGAAGGCTGAAAAGTTTGACAAGTTCATCGTGGTGCAAGAGAAGATGATTAAGCTACAAGGGAAGAATGTTGAGCTCGCAACCGCTTCGGAGGACACGAAGATGTTTACCATGAAGATATTGGACTTCTATCCCGATGCGGCGAAGATCATACAAGCCTACCGTGCTAGAATGTTGAAGTGTTTGGCCGCCGATTTGGAGGAGTTGGACGCACGTTGAATAATTTGAAACAGACAACCGGTGGGAGGCACAAAAATGAGTTTTTTTACACAGACATCCGGACTCGCAACTTTTTGGGATCGAACACATGTAAAAGATATATGAACATCCTGCATTTTTTGTTTGTGATTGCATATGTCTGCACTTATATTTACATATGCTAAATTTCTATCTATCTACATATGCATGTCAACACTACTAGGGAAAAGCTTATACACAAAAACTTACCAGTAGCGCGGGTCAAAAAGGAGCGCTACTACTACTTACCACTAGCACGGGGCAAACAAACGCGCTGCAGCTCCAGCCTACCAATAGTAGTAGCGTGCTTAAGCAAAGCGCGCTGCTGCTAAGATTGTTGTAGCAGCGTGTTTTACGCAGAAAGCGCTACTGCTAATGAATGGAAAATAAAATGAAAACGTATAGAAAAGTAAATGAAAATGAAAGAATTATAAAAAAGAGAAGAAAAAAGAAAATGTGAAGGAAAATAAATGAAAAAGAAAAATAAAGGAGAAAGGCGTAGCAGCAGCGTGCTTTCAGGATAGGCGCTATAGCTAACTTAGCAGTAGCGCTTATTTTCATACAGCGTTATAGCTAAGTTAGCTATAGCTAATGTAGTAGTAGCGCTTTTCCTAGCCACACTACTGCTATTTTTGACTTAACCACGCGTTTCTTCTTCCCCACGGCCACTTCCCCCAAATCGAACTTGTCCGCTGTCGCCACCGTCGTCGCCCTCGGCCGCCGCACGCTCTCTTGTCGCCATCGGCGCGCCCTCGACGCCGTCCCCGACCTCGACGCCGACCCCGACCCCGACCTCGATGCCGCCCTCCGCCGCGCGCCCGAGCCCCGACCCTGACCTCGACAGCCGCTCCCTAACTCCGTCGCTACCCGAGGTGAGAGCACGCCTACACACCTCCTCCTCCTCCTCCTCTACCTCTGCCTAGCTAGGGTTCCTAGGTTCATCAAATTTTGGAGTTCATCTAATTAGTCACGGTTCATCAAATTAGATGCTAATCAGGGCAGTAGTTGTAGATGCTTAATTGTAAACTAGATGTTAATTAGGTCAGTAGTTGTAGATGCTTAATTAGTTTTTAGGACAAATTCTTAGGGTTCATCAATGGGTGCTTAAGTAGGTGTGGATGCTTAAGTACCTAGGTAGGGTTCATCTAATTAGTTAGTACTTGTAGATGCTTAAGAATTTAACTAGATGTTAGTTAGGGCAGTGGTGTTTAGTTTAGATATTAGGGCAGTAGGGTTTAATTAGATGTTAATTAGGGCAGTAGTGTTTAGTTTAGAGAAAAAATTCAATATAGTTTTTTTACTGTTTTTAGTAAGTGTTTAATAGAATTAGTAAGAAAATTAATAGAACTAGTTGAACTAGTTTATTTTAGTAAGAACTAGTTGAATTAATAGAACTAGTTTATTTTTAGTAAGAAAATTAATAGAACTAGTTGAACTAGTTTATTTTTAGTAAGAACTAGTTTATTTTTAGTAAGAACTAGTTTATTTTTATTTATAGTAAGTGTTTAGTTGAATTAATAGAACTAGTTAATTTTTAGTAAGAAAATTTAGGTATATGAAATTTGTTTTTATTTTTTTAGTTAAAGCAATTATTCCTGCATCGACGTCGACGATGCATATCCCGTATCCTCGTCGTCGACTCGGCGGAGGACACCTGCTTGATCAGAGGGGCCATGTCTGGGACTGGGCTCCACCGGGCTGGTACTGTGAGGTGCTACCTTCCGGGGGCGCAACTTGGTGAGGAGCCAACTAGTCGTTGACCCGAACCTTCTTTGGTGGCAGTCGCATGGGCCAGTAACGGTGCGGAGACTTGAGGACCCCGCGGAGGTGATACGTCACCATGTCAGCGAGGAGGACGAGCACGTCCGTCGCTACATGGTTGTGTTGGAGGGCAGGTTGGTGATCCTGACATCGCCGAAGACAATTTGGACATTTGGATCCTTGTTGATACGCTTCCAATTCTACCGCTATGTGAGTTTCTCAAACATAGTTATTAAGTAATTTATATTGTTTATTTTAAAATAGTTAACAGCTTATTTTCATTCTTCAAAGAATGTGCGGAAGATGGTAGACAGAACCTACTACACCGATGGCTCGGAATTAACTTATCAGGAGAAAAATCATCGATCACATTTTGTACTGATCTTGAGAATAACAATATGTTTTTATCAAACTTCTCCACATTATGGTCAATACGTGTCACTAGTGCACGTGTTGAACTATGATAACATCCATGGAGATGCCATGGTAAGATTTTTTTTGCTATTACGATATCTGTGCATGTTTTGCATAAATTCTTTTAAAACTGAACTAATTGCTAACTAGGAAGTCATTACTATATTTTTCAACAGAAAACCCCGAACGATTGTGTGCCTCAACAGATGTTTCAGAATGGTCGCCTTGATGTTTTGAACATACGGCCAGTTCATCCTACGAATCACACCTGTCTATATCGGATTTCTAAAACCAGTGAAGACATGACAATCAAAGAATGGAAAAAATATATGGACAGTCGTAGGGAGCTACTTGGAAGCAACATTGTGCGAAGGGCAAGAATTGGAGACATGATAATCTCCATTCTCCATAATGGAGAGTCAGGGCTTATCTTGTTTTATGCTATTTTACCTAAGAGAAGATAGTGAAGGAAATATGCCCTAGAGGGAATAATAAAGTTGTTATTTATACTTCCTTATATCATGATAAATGTTTATTATTCATGCTAGAATTGTATTAACCGGAAACTTAGTACATGTGTAAATACATAGACAAACAGAGTGTCACTAGTATGCCTCTACTTGACTAGATCGTTGAATCAAAGATGGTTAAGTTTCCTAGCCATAGACATGAGTTGTCATTTGATTAACGGGATCACATCATTAGAGAATGATGTGATTGACTTGACCCATTCCGTTAGCTTAGCACTTGATCATTTAGTTTATTGCTATTGCTTTCTTCATGACTTTATACATGTTCCTATGACTATGAGATTATGCAACTCCCGAATACCGGAGGAACACTTTGTGTGCTATCAAACGTCACAACGTAACTGGGTGATTATAAAGATGCTCTATAGGTGTCTCCGATGGTGTTTATTGAGTTGGCATAGATCGAGATTAGGATTTGTCACTCCGAGTATCAGAGAGGTATCTCTGGGCCCTCTCGGTAATGCACATCACTATAAGCCTTGCAAGCAATGTGACTAATGAGTTAGTTGCGGGATGATGCATTGAGACTTGCCGGTAACGAGATTGAACTAGGTATTGAGATACCGACGATCGAATCTCGGGCAAGTAACATACCGATGATAAAGGGAACAACGTATGTTGTTATGCGGTTTGACCGATAAAGATCTTCGTAGAATATGTAGGAACCAATATGAGCATCCAGGTTCTGCTATTGGTTATTGACCGGAGACGAGTCTCAGTCATGTCTACATAGTTCTCGAACCCGTAGGGTCCACACGCTTAACGTTCGATGATGATAGGTATTATGAGTTTATGTGTTTTGATGTACCGAAGGTTGTTTGGAGTCCCGGATGTGATCACAGACATGACGAGGAGTCTCTAAATGGTTGAGACATAAATATTGATATATTGGATGACTATGTTTAGACATAGTAATGGTTCCGGGTGAGTTCGGGCATTTACCGGAGTACCGGGAGGTTACCGGAACCCCCCGAGGAGTATATGGGCCTTATTGGGCCATAGTGGGAGAAAGGAGAAGGGAGCCTAGGAGGGGGCACCCCCCTCCCCCAAGCCCAATCCGAATTGGGTGGGGGGCCGGCCCCCCTTTCCTTCCCCCTCTCTCCCCCTTCCTTCCTCTCCTAATCCAACTAGGGAAGGGGGGAATCCTAGTCCCGGTGGGTGTAGGACTCCCCTTGGGCGCGTCATAGAGGGCCGGCCCTCCGCCTCCTCCACTCCTTTATATACGGGGGAGGGGGTACCCCACAGACACACAAGTTGAAAATTGTCTTAGCCGTGTGCGGTGCCCCCCTCCACCATAATCCACCTCGGTCATATCGCATAGTGCTTAGGCGAAGCTCTGCGCCGGTAACTTCATCATCATCGTCAACATGCCGTTGTGCTGACGAAGCTCTCCCTCGACACTCAGCTGGATCTAGAGTTCGCGGGACGTCACCGAGCTAAACATGTGCAGATCGCGGAGGTGTCATACCTTCGGTGCTAGGATCGGTCAGATCATGAAGATGTACGACTACATCAACTGCGTTGTCATAACGCTTCCGCTTTCGGTCTACGAGGGTACGTGGACAACACTCTCCCCTCTCGTTGTTATGCATCACCTAGATGGATCTTGCGTGTGCGTAGGATTTTTTTTTTGAAATTACTGCGTTCCCCAACAGGTAGTAGGTCCTATGAGAGATCAGTAGGCCGTAGGTACACTGTGTTATTATGTGGTACAATGTGTTAGAGTTGATGATGAGGAGGAGGAGTTGTGATTATGACTAGTGACCAACTTGCTATATGATGTCTCATTGATGAAAATGATGATCATGAGGAGGTGTTATATGACAATGATGTATTATGATGATAAGTTGTTAATGATATGATGATGATGATGATGATGATGATGATGATATTTATTATATCATTGGGTGAAAGAACCGCGGATTAGTTTCAAGTGGATGTCCATCCACTTGAAACTAGTCCACGGTTGTTTCACCCAGTGATGTAATAACTCGTTATGATGTAAAAACAATCTCTAAATTGCTGTTGTATGAAAACTTGTATAAAGGTATATGAATACAACATGAAATAAAAAAAGAAATATAATACAGAATAGTAGTAGTAGCACGTGTGGAAAGAGGTGAAGGAAATACGCCCTAGAGGCAATAATAAAGTTGTTATTTATATTTCCTTATATCATGATAAATGTTTATTATTCATGCTAGAATTTTATTAACCGGAAACTTGATACATGTGTGAATACATAGACAAAACAAAGTGTCCCTAGTATGCCTCTACTTGACTAGCTCGTTAATCAAAGATGGTTAAGTTTCCTGACCATAGACATGTGCTGTCATTTGATGAACGGGGTCACATCATTAGAGAATGATGTGATGGACAAGACCCATCTGTTAGCTTAGCATAATGATCGTTAAGTTTTATTGCTATTGCTTTCTTCATGACTTATACATGTTCCTCTGACTATTAGATTATGCAACTCCCGAATACCAGAGGAACACTTAGTGTGCTATAAAACATCACAACGTAACCGGGTGATTATAAAGATGCTCTACAGGTGTCTCCAATGGTGTTTGTTGAGTTGGCATAGATCGAGATTAGGATTTTACTCCGTTTTTCGGAGAGGTATCTCTGGGCCCTCTCGGTAATGCACATCACTATAAGCCTTACAAGCAATGTGACTAATGAGTTAGTTACGGGATGATGCATTACGGAACGAGTAAAGAGAGTTGCCGGTAACGAGATTGAACTAGGTATTGAGATACCAACAATCGAATCTCGGGCAAGTAACATACCGATGACAAAGGGGACAACGTACGTTGTTATGCGGTTTGACAAATAAAGATCTTCATAGAATATGTGGGAGCCAATATGAACATCCAGGTTCCGCTATTGGTTATTGACCGGAGATGAGTCTCGGTCATGTCTACATAGTTCTCGAACCCGTAGTGTCCGCACGCTTAACGTTCGATGACGACCGGTATTATGAGTTTATGTGTTTTGATGTACCGAAGGTTGTTGGGAGTCCGGGATGTGATCACGAACATGACGAGGAGTCTCGGAATGGTTGAGACATAAATATCGATATATTGGAAGGCTATGTTTGGACACCGGAAAGGTTTCGGATGAGTTCGAGCATTTTCCGGAGTACCGGGAGGTTACCGGAACCCCCTGGGGAGTTAATGGGCCTTAATGGGCTTTAGTGGAAGAGAGAGGAGATGGCCAAGAGGAGGGGTTCCCCCCCCCCAAACCCAATCCGAATTGGGAGGGGGGTCGGCCCCCCTTTCCTTCCTCTCCTCTTCCCCTTCCTCCCCCCTCCTAGTAGGACTAGGAAAGGGGGGAACCTACTCCTAGTAGGAGTAGGATTCCCCCCTTGGGGCGGGCCATAGGAGGCCAACCTCCCCCTCCTCCTCTCCTTTATATACGGGGCATGGGGGCACCCAATAGACACACAAGTTGATTTCTTAACCGTGTGCGGTGCCCCCTCCAAAATTTTGCACCTCGGTCATATTGTCGTAGTGCTTAGGTGAAGCCCTGCGTCGGTAACTTCATCATCACCGTCACCACGCCGGCGTGCTGGCGAAACTCTCCCTCGGCCTCAGCTGGATCAAGAGTTCAAGGGACGTCACCGAGTTGTACGTGTGCAGATCGTGGAGGTGTCGTGCGTTCGGTACTTGATCGGTTGGATCGCGAAGACGTTCGACTACATCAACCGCGTTATTTAACGCTTCCGCTTTCGGTCTACGAGAGTACATGGACACACTTTCCACGCTCGTTGCTATGCATCACCTAGATAGATCTTGCGTGATCGTAGGAATATTTTGAAATACTGCGTTCCCCAACAGTGGCATCTGAGCCAGGTCTATGCGTATATGTTATATGCACGAGTAGAACACAAAGAGTTGTGGGCGATAATAGTCATGCTGCTTACCAGCATGTCATACTTTGATTCGGCGGTATTGTTGGATGAAGCGGCCCAGAAAGACATTACATGACCGCGTTCATGAGACTGGTTCTACCGCCGTGCTTTGCACATAAGTGGCTAGTGAGTGTCTGTTTCTCCAACTTTAGTTGAATCGAGTGTGACTACGCCCGGTCCTTATTGAAGGTTAAAACAACACACTTGACGAAAAATTGTTGTGGTTTTGATGCGTAGGTAAGAACGGTTATTGCTAAGCCCATAGCAGCCACGTAAAACTTGCAACAATAAAGTAGAGGACGTCTAACTTGTTTTTGCAGGGCATGTTGTGATGTGATGTGGTCAAGACGTGGTGATATATAAATTGTTGTATGAGATGATCATGTTTTGTAGAAGTTATCGGCAACTAGCAGGAGCCTTATGGTTGTCGCTTTATTGTATGAAATGCAATCGCCATGTAATTGCTTTACTTTATCACTAAGCGGTAGCTATAGTCGTAGAAGCAATAGTTGGCGAGACGACAACGATGCTTCGATGAAGATCAAGGTGTCAAGCTGGTGACGATGGTGATCATGACGGTGCTTTGGAGATTGAGATCAAAGGCACAAGATGATGATGGCAATATCATATCACTTATATTGATGTTTATTCTTTATGCATGTTATTTTGCTTAGTACGGCGGTAGCATTATAAGATGATCCCTCACTAAATTTCAAGGTATAAGTGTTCTCCCTGAGTATGCGCCGTTGCGACAGTTCGTCGTGCTAAGACACCACGTGATGATCGGGTATGATAAGCTCTACGTTCACATACAACGGGTGCAAGGCAGTTTTGCACACGCAGAATACTCGGGTTAAACTTGACGAGCCTAGCATATGCAGATATGGCCTCGGAACACTGAGACCGAAAGGTCAAGTGTGAATCATATAGTAGATATGATCAACATAGTGATGTTCACCATTGAAAACTACTCCATCTCACGTGATGATCGGACTGAAGGAAATATGCCCTAGAGGCAATAATAAAGTTATTATTTATTTCCTTATTTCATGATAAATGTTTATTATTCATGCTAGAATTGTATTAACCGGAAACATAATACATGTGTGAATACATAGACAAACAGAGTGTCACTAGTATGCCTCTACTTGACTAGCTCGTTAATCGAAGATGGTTATGTTTCCTAACCATAGACATGAGTTGTCATTTGATTAACGGGATCACATCATTAGGAGAATGATCTGATTGACTTGACCCATTCCGTTAGCCTAGCACTTGATCGCTTAGTATGTTGCTATTGCTTTCTTCATGACTTATACATGTTCCTGTAACTATGAGATTATGCAACTCCGTTTACGGAGGAACACTTTGGTGCTACCAAACGCCACAACGAATGGGTGATTATAAAGGAGTACTACAGGTGTCTCCAAAGGTACATGTTGGGTTGGCGATTTCGAGATTAGGTTTTGTCACTCCGATTGTCGGAGAGGTATCTCTGGCCTTCTCGGTAATACACATCACATAAGCCTTGCAAGCATTGCAACTAATGAGTTAGTTGTGAGATGATGTATTACGGAACGAGTAAAGAGACTTGCCAAGAATTGAGATTGAACTAGGTATTGGATACCGACGATCGAATCTCGGGCAAGTAACATACCGATGACAAAGGGAACAAAGTATGTTGTTATGCGGTTTGACCGATAAAGATCTTCGTAGAATATGTAGGAGCCAATATGGGCATCCAGGTCCCGCTATTGGTTATTGACCAAGAATAGTTCTAGGTCATGTCTACATAGTTCTCGAACCCGTAGGGTCCGCACGCTTAAGGTTTCGATGATGTTATATTATGAGTTTATGAGTTTTGATGTACCGAAGGAGTTGAGTCCCGGATGAGATCGGGGACATGACGAGGAGTCTCGAAATGGTCGAGGCGTAAAGAACGATATATTGGACGACTATATTCGAGTTCGGAAAGGTTCGAATGATTCGGTATTTTCGAGTACCGGAGAGTTACGGGAATTCGCCGGGAGAAGTATTGGGCCTTATTGGGCCCCAAGGGAAGAGAGAGAGGGCTGCCTAGGGCAGGCGCGCCCCAAGGCCTAGTCCGAATTGGACTAGGGGAGGGCCGCACCTTCTTCTCTTCCCTTCCTACTCTCCTACTCCTACTAGGAAAGGAGGAGTCCTACTCCCGGTGGGAGTAGGACTCCCCCCTGGTGCGCCTCCTCCTTGGCCGCCACCTCCTCCTTGCTCCTTTATATACGGGGCGGGGGCACCCCATGACACACAAGTTGATCTACGGATCGTTCCTTAGCCGTGCGGTGCCCCTTCCACCATATTCCACTTCAGTCATATCGTCAGAGAGCTTAGGCGAAGCCTGCGCGGAGAAGTCATATCGTCATGAGCTTAGGCGAAGCCTGCGCCGGTGGAGCATCAACATCGTCACCACGCCGTCGTGCTGACGGAACTCATCCCCAACACTTTGCTGGATCGGAGTCCGGGGATCGTCATCGAGCTGAACGTGTGCAGAACTCGGAGGTGCCGTACGTTCGGTGCTTGGATCGGTCGGATCGTGAAGACGTACGACTACATCAACCGCGTTGTTATAACGCTTCCGCTTTCGGTCTACGAGGGTACGTGGACGGACACTCTCCCCTCTCGTTGCTATGCCATCACCATGGTCTTGCGTGTTCGTAGGAAATTTTTTGAAATTACTACGTTCCCCAACACGGACATGGTTTAGTTGATATGGATCACTGATCGTTTAGATGACTAGAGGGATGTCTATCTAAGTGGGAGTTCTTAAGTAATATGATTAATTGAACTTTTATTTATCATGAACTTAGTCCTGATAGTGTTTGCATAACTATGTTGTAGATCAATAGCTCGCGATGTAGCTCCCCGTTTATTTTTTGATTTGTTCCTAGAGAAAAATAAGTTGAAAGATGATAGTAGCAATGATGCGGATTTGGTCCGTGATCTGAGGATTATCCTCATTGCTGCACAGAAGAATTATGTCCTTGATGCACCGCTAGGTGACAGACCTATTGCAGGAGCAGATGCAGACGTTATGAACATTTGACAAAGCTCGGTATGATGACTACTTGATAGTTTAGTGCACCATGCTTTACGGCTTAGAACCAGGACTTCAAAAACGTGTTGAACACCACGGAGCATATGAGATGTTCCAAGAGATGAAATTGATATTTCAGTCTCATGCCCATGTCGAGAGGTATGAGACCTCTGACAAGTACTTTGCCTACAAGATGGAGGAGAATAGCTCAATGAGTGAGCATGTGCTCAGAATGTCTGAGTACTACAATCACTTGAATCAAGTGGGAGTTAATCTAAGATAGTGGTTGGCAGAATTCTCTAGTCACTATCACCGAGTTACTAGAACTTCGTGATGAACTATAATATGCAAGGGATAACGAAAACAATTCCCAAGCTCTTCGCGATGCTGAAATCGGTGAAGGTAGAAATCAAGAAAAAACATCAAGTGTTGATGGTTGACAAGACCACTAGTTTCAAGTAAAAGGGCAAGGAAAAGAAAGGGAACTTCAAGAAGAATTGCAAGCAAGTTGCCACTCCCGTGAAAAAGCCCAAAGCTAGACCTAAGCCTGGAACTAAGTGCTTCTACTGCAAAGGAAATGGTCACTGGAAGCAGAACTAGCCCAAATACTTGGCGGATAAGAAGGATGGAAAAGTGAATAAAAATATATTTGACATACATATTATTGATGTGTACTTTACTAGTGTTCATTGTAGCCCCTGGGTATTTAATACTGGTTCGGTTGCTATGATTAGTAACTCGAAACAGGAGTTACAAAATGAACAAAGACTAGTTGAGGGCGAGGTGACGATATGTGTTGGAAGTGATTCCAAGGTTGATAGATCATCATCGCACACTCCCTTTACCTTCGGGATTAGTGTTGAACCTAAAATAAATGTTATTTGGTGTTTGCGTTGAGCATGAATATGACTGGATCATGTTTATTGCAATACGATTATTCATTTAAGTCAAAGAATAATTGTTGTTCTATTTACACGAATAAAACCTTCTATGGTCATATACTCAATATAAATGGTTTGTTGAATCTCGATCGTAGTGATACACATATTCATAATATTGAAGCCAAAAGATGCAAAGTTAATAATGATAGTGCAACTTATTTGTGGCACTGCCGTTTGGGTCATATTGGTGTAAAGTGCATGAAGAAACTCCATGCTGATGGGCTTTTGGAATCACTTGATTATGAATCACTTGATGCTTGTGAACCATGCCTCATGGGCAAGATGACTAAAACTCCGTTCTCCGGAACAATGGAGCGAGCAACAGACTTGTTGGAAATAATACATACTGATGTATGCGATCCGATGAGTGTTGAGGCTTGCGGCGGGTATCATTATTTTCTGACCTTCACAGATGATTTGAGCAGATATGGGTATATCTACTTCGTGAAACATAAGTCTGAAACATTTGAAAAGTTCAAAGAATATCAGAGTGAAGTGGAAAATTATCGTAACAAGAAAATAAAGTTTCTACGATCTGATCGTGGAGGAGAATATTTGAGTTACGAGTTTGGTCTTCATTTGAAACAATGCGGAATAGATTCGCAACTCACGCCACCCGGAACACCATAGCGTAATGGTGTGTCCAAACGTCGTAACAGCACTTTGTTAGATATGGTGCGATCTATGATATCTCTTACTGATTTACCGCTATCGTTTTGGGATTATGCATTAGAGACAGCTGCATTCAAGGTAAATAGGGCACCGTCTAAATCCGTTGAGACGACACAGTATGAACTATGGTTTAACAAGAAACATAAGTTGTCGTTTCTTAAAGTTTGGGGTTGCGATGCTTATGTGAAAAAGTTTCAACCTGATAAGCTCAAACCCAAATCGGAGAAACGTGTCTTCATAGGATACCCAAAGGAGACTGTTGGGTACACCTTCTATCACATATTCGAAGGCAAGATATTCGTTGCTAAGAATGGATCCTTTCTAGAGAAGGAGTTTCTCTTGAAAGAAGTGAGTGGGAGGAAAGTAGAACTTGATGAGGTAATTGTACCTTCTCCCAAATTGGAAATTAGTTCATCATAGAAATCAGTTCCAGCGATGCCTACACCAATTAGTGAGGAAGTTAATGATGATGATCGTGAAACTTCAGATCAAGTTACTACCGAACCTCGTAGGTTAACCAGAGTACGTTCCGCACCAGAGTGGAACGGTAATCCTGTTCTGGAAATCATATTACTAGAGTACTAGACCATTACGAACCTATGAACTATGAGGAAGCGATGATGAGCCCAGATCCGTGAAATGGCTTAAGGCCATAAAATCTGAGATAGGATCCATGTATGAGAACAAAGTATGGACTTTGATTGACTTGCCCGATGATCGGTGAGACATTGAGAATAAATGGATCTTCAAGAGGAAGACGGACGATGATGGTAGTATTACTATCTACAAAGCTCGAATTTTCGCAAAAATGTTGTCGACAAGTTCAAGGTGTTGACTACGATGAGATTTACTCACTTGTATCGATGCTTAAAAGTCTGTCCGAATCATGTTAGCAAATTGCCACATTTTATGGAATTTGGCAAATGGATGTCAAACCTGCATTCCTTAATGGATTTCTTAAAAGAAGTGTTGTATATGATGCAACCAGAAGCTTTTGTCAATCCTAAAGATGCTAACAAAGTGTGCAAAGCTCCACGATCCATCTATGGACTGGTGCAAGCATCTCAGAGTTGGAATATACGCTTTGATGAATTGATCAAAGCATATAGTTTTATACAGACTTGCAATGAAGCCTGTATTTACAAGAAAGTGAGTGGGAGCACTACAGCCTTTCTGATAAGTATATGTGAATGACATATTGTTGATAGGAAATGATGTAGAATTTTCTGGAAAGCATAAAGGAGCGTTTGAAAGGAGTTTTTCAAAGAAATACCTCGGTGAAGCTACTTACATATTGAGCATCAAGATCTATAGAGATAGATCAAGAGGCTTGATAAGTTCTCTTAATGAGTACATACCTTGACAAGTTTTTGAAGTGGTTCAAAATGGAATAGTCAAAGAAGGAGTTCTTGCCTGTGTTGCAAGGTGTGAAGTTGAGTAAGACTAAAAACCCGACCACGGCATAAGATAGAGAGAGAATGAAAGTCATTCCCCATGCCTCAGCCATAGGTTCTGTAAAGTATACCATGTTGTGTACCAGACCTATTATATACCCTGCCCTGAGTTTGGCGAGGGAATACAATAGTGATCAAGGAGTAGATCACTGGACAGCGGTCAAAATTATCCTTAGTGGAATAAGGATATGTTTCTCAATTATGGAGGTGATAAAGATTTTGTCGTAAAGAGTTACCTCGATGCAAGCTTTAACACCGATCTGGATGACTCTGAGTATCGATCTAGATACATATTGAAAGTGGGAGAAAATAGCTAGAGTAGCTCTGTGCAGAGCATTGTAGACATAGAAATTTGCAAAATACATACGGATCTGAATGTGGCAGACCCGTAGACTAAAACTTATCTCACAAGCAAAACATGATCACACCTTAATGTTCATGGGTGTTAATCACATAGCGATGTGAACTAGATTATTGACTCTAGTAAACCCTTTGAGTGTTGGTCACATGGCGATGTGAACTATGGGTATTAATCACATGGTGATGTGAACTATTGGTGTTAAATCACATGGCGATGTGAACTAGATTATTGACTCTAGTGCAAAGTGGGAGACTGAAGGAAATATGCCCTAGAGGAAATAATAAAGTTGTTATTTATATTTCCTTATATCATGATAAATGTTTATTATTCATGCTAGAATTGTATTAACCGGAAACTTGATACATGTGTGAATATATAGACAAAACAAAGTGTCCCTAGTATGCCTCTACTTGACTAGCTCGTTAATCAAAGATGGTTAAGTTTCCTGACCATAGACATGTGTTGTCATT
This sequence comes from Aegilops longissima, assembly GCA_021605205.1. NCBI lineage: Eukaryota > Viridiplantae > Streptophyta > Magnoliopsida > Poales > Poaceae > Aegilops > Aegilops longissima. The sequence goes on along the minus strand of CM038677.1, from coordinate 608,266,131 downwards.
TGATGAACGAGATCACATCATTAGAGAATGATGTGATGGACAAGACCCATCTGTTAGCTTAGCATAATGATCGTTAAGTTTTATTGCTATTGCTTTCTTCATGACTTATACATGTTCCTCTGACTATTAAATTATGCAACTCCCAAATACCGAGGAACACTTAGTGTGCTATCAAACGTCACAACGTAACTGGGTGATTATAAAGATGTTCTACAGGTGTCTCCGGTGGTGTTTGTTGAGTTGGCATAGATTGAGGTTAGGATTTGTCACTCCGTGTTTCGGAGAGGTATCTCTGGGCCCTCTAGGTAATACACATCACTATAAGCCTTGCAAGCAATGTGACTAATGAGTTAGTTACGGGATGATGCATTACAGAACGAGTAAAGAGAGTTGCCGGTAACGAGATTGAACTAGGTATTGAGATACCGACGATCGAATCTCAGGTAGGTAACATACTGATGACAAAGGGAGCAAGTATGTTGTTATGCGGTTTGACCGATAAAGATCTTCGTAGAATATGTGGAGACAATATGAACATCCAGGTTCCGCTATTGGTTATTGACCGGAGATGAGTCTCGGTCATGTCTACATAGTTCTCGAACCCGTAGGGTCCGCACGCTTAACGTTCGATGACGATCTGTATTATGAGTTTATGTGTTTTGATGTATCAAAGGTTGTTCGGAGTCCCGGATGTGATCACGTACATGATGAGGAGTCTCGAAATGGTCGAGACATAAAGATCGATATATTGGAAGGCTATGTTTGGACACCAGGAAGGTTTCGGATGAGTTCGGGCATTTTCCGGAGTACCGGGAGGTTACCGAAACCCCCCGGGGAGTTAATGGGCCTTAATGGGCTTTAGTGGAAGATATAGGAGAAGGCCAAGAGGAGGGGTGCCCCCCCAAGCCCAATCCGAATTGGGAGGGGGGTCGGCCCGCCTTTCCTTCCTCTCCTATTCCCCTTCCTTCCCCCTTCTAGTAGGACTAGGAAAGGGGGGAACCTACTCCTAGTAGGAGTAGGATTCCCCCCATTGGGGCGCGCCATAGGAGGCCCCCCTCCTCCACTCCTTTATATACGGGGGAGGGGGCACCCCATAGACACACAAGTTGATTTCTTAACCGTGTGCGGTGCCCCCTCCACAGTTTTCCACCTCGTTCATATTGTCGTAGTGCTTAGGCGAAGCCCTGCATCGGTAACTTCATCATCACCGTCACAACGTCGTCGTGCTGACGAAACTCTCCCTCGGCCTCAGCTGGATCAAGAGTTCGAGGGACGTCACCGAGTTGTACGTGTGTAGATCGCAGAGGTGTCGTGCGTTTGATACTTGATCGGTTGGATCGCGAAGACGTTCGACTATATCAACCACGTTATTTAACGCTTCCGCTTTCGGTCTACGAGGGTACGTGGACACACTCTCCTCGCTCGTTGCTATGCATCATCTAGATAGATCTTGCGTGATCGTAGGAAATTTTTTGAAATACTGCGTTCCCCAACAAGAGGCGCTACTAGTACTTACCAGCAGCGCCCTTTCAAAGAGGCGCTACTTCTAAGTTGATATAGCCGTAGCGCGGGTACACCCATACTACTGCTAACCTTTAGCTGTAGCGCCTTATTAGTAGCGCTTGCACCCACGCTACTGGTAGGCCTAAAATCCGCGCTACTGCTAGGCTTTTCCCTAGTAGTGCAAATGAAGGAGGCCGGATCCAGATCCAGGGCGGACATTTTGTGCACCAGATTAGGTGACCGGCTTCGTTACTGATCACGGACATATTCAACCGTGTCGGTGTGTCCGATTAGATGCATAGCGTGGGAGATACCCTTATGTCTGCTCGTACTTCTTTAAACTTTACCTATGATCTTATTTTTTCATTTGAACTTTTTTATTTCATGTTTGATTTTTTCGTTGTTTTCTTAGAAAATTGCCTCAATTTTTCAACCTCTTATTCTTAAGATCCGGTTTGGATAGGAGGAAAGTTCCTTGACTTTTCTCAAGGAGTAATCCTGAGTTATCGAACCCATGAAAGGACCGGACCTTTAATAATCTTAGAGGTGTAAACACTAGAATTAAAACATGCATGAGTATGAGGTCTTACTCTCATAGCCCAAGATTTATACTCGGAATCATCATGATATTAATTTGTGCACTAGAAGACAACCATTAAGATGTGTTTATGGCACGATGTTGTGGGGGGTGTATCCAAAGTACATCTTGGTCGGTGTGCGACCTCCATTAAGAGTCAACTGTCCAACCACATGCACTTACCGTTGCGCGGCGTTGCCTCGGTTAGTAAGAATAAATATTTGGACAAAAGCATTGGGCATATGGCTAGGAACTGATGATGTGACAGCATGCATAGACAATGCAGAAAAATATAACTTAAATGCATGACTTACTTATGTTGCATGGTTGCATGCCTAGAAAAATTAGAAAGTGGGTTGCATCTATTAAGGAACAGAGGATAAGTATTCACTGTTCAAGAATTCGACCGAGTAACTGAAGGAAATATGCCCTAGAGGCAATAATAAAGTTGTTATTTATATTTCCTTATATCATGATAAATGTTTATTATTCATGCTATAATTGTATTAACCAGAAACTTAGTACATGTGTGAACACATAGACAAACATAGTGTCCCTAGTATGCCTCTACTTGACTAGCTCGTTAATCAAAGATGGTTAAGTTTCCTAGCCATAGACATGTATGTCATTTAATGAATGGGATCACATCATTAGAGAATGATGTGATGGACAAGATCCATCTGTTAGATTGGCATAATGATCGTTTAGTTTTATTGCTATTGCTTTCTTCATGACTTATACATTTCCTCTGACTATGAGATTATGCAACTCCGAAATACCGGAGGAACACTTTGTGTGCTATCAAACGTCACAACGTAACTGGGTGATTATAAAGATGCTCTACAGGTGTCTCCGAAGGTGTTTGTTGAGTTGGCATAGATCAAGATTAGGATTTGTCACTCCGTGTATCGGAGAGGTATCTCTGGGCCCTCTCGGTAATGCACATCACTATAAGCCTTGCAAGCAATGTGACTAATGAGTTAGTTACGGGATGATGCACTACGGAACGAGTAAAGAGACTTGCCGGTAACGAGATTGAACTAGGTATGATGATACCGACGATCGAATCTCGGGCAAGTAACATACCGATGACAAAGGGAACAACATATGTTTTTATGCGGTTTGACCGATAAAGATCTTCGTAGAATATATAAGAGCCAATATGAGCATCTAGGTTCCGCTATTGGTTATTGACCGGAGATGTGTCTCGGTCATGTCTACATAGTTCTCGAACCCGTAGGGTCCGCGCGCTTAATGTTCGATGACGATTTGTATTATGAGTTATGTGATTTGATGACCGAAGTTTGTTCGAAGTCTTGGATGAGATCAAGGACGTGACGAGGAGTCTCAAAATGGTCGAGAGGTAAAGATTCATATATTGGAAGGTTGCATTCGGACATCGGAATGGTTCCGAGTGATTCGGGCATTTATTCGGAGTACCGGGAGGTTACCGGAACCCCCCGTGAGAAGTAATGGGCCTATTGGGCCTTATTGGAGGAGAGGAGAGAGGCCACGTGAGAGGGGTGCGCCCCCTTGCCCAAACCGAATTGGACTAGGGGAGGGGGCTGGCCCCTCTCTTTCCTTCTTCCTCTCTCTCCCTTCCCCTTTTCCCTCTCCGGTGAAAGGGAGGAGGGGGGCCGAGTCCTACTTGGAGTCCAAGTAGGACCCCCCCTCCCCTTATGGCGCGCCCCCCTTGGCCTGGTCTCCTCCTCCCCCCTCCTTTATATACGTGGGAAGGGGGCATCCCAAAGGCACACCAAGTGTTCTCTTAGCCGTGTGCGGTGCCCCCTCCACAGTTACACACCTCGGTCATATCGTCGTAGTGCTTAGGAGAAGCCCTGCGCCGGTAACTTCATCATCACCGTCGCCACATCGTCGTGCTAACGAAACTCTCCCTCGTCCTTGATGTCTACTACACAACCTTCTTCTTGTAGACGTTGTTGGGCCTGCAAGTGCACAAGTTTGTAGGACAGTAGCAAATTTCCCTCAAGTGGATGACCTAAGGTTTATCAATCCGTAGGAGGCGTAGGATGAAGATGGTCTCTCTCAAACAACCCTGCAACCAAATAACAAAGAGTCTCTTGTGTCCCCAAGACACCCAATACAACGGTAAATTGTATAGGTGCACTAGTTCGGCGAAGAGATGGTGATACAAGTGCAATATGGATGGTAGATATAGGTTTTTGTAATCTGAAAATATAAAAACAGCAAGGTAACTAATGATAAAAGTGAGCGTAAACGGTATTGCAATGATAGGAAACAAGGTCTAGGGCTCATACTTTCACTAGTGCAAGTTCTCTCAACAATAATAACATAGATAGATCATATAACAATCCCTCAACATGCAACAAAGAGTCACTCCAAAGCCACTAATAGCGAAGAACAAACGTAGAGATTATGGTAGGGTACGAAACCACCTCAAAGTTATTCTTTCGGATCGATCTATTAAAGAGTTCGTACTAGAATAACACCTTAATACACAAATCAACCAAAACCCTAATGTCACCTAGATATATACTCCATTGTCACCTCAAGTATCCGTGGGCATGATTATACGATATGCATCACACAATCTCATATTCATCCAACCAACACAAAGTACTTCAAAGAGTGCCCCAAAGTTTCTACCGGAGAGTCAAGAAAACGTGTGCCAACCCCTATGCATAGGTTCATGGGTGGAACCCGCAAGTTGGTCACCAAAACATACATCAAGTGGCACGTGAAATCCCATTGTCACCACAGATAAGCACGACAAGACATACATCAAGTGTTCTCATATAAAGACTCAATCCGATAAGATAACTTCAAGAGGGAAACTCAATTCATCACAAGAGAGTAGAGGGGGAGAAACATCATAAGATCCAACTATAATAGCAAAGCTCGCGATACATCAAGATCGTGCCATAGAGGGAACACGAGAGAGAAAACGGGAGAGAGATCAAACACATAGCTACTGGTACATACCCTCAGCCCCGAGGGTGAACTACTCCATCCTCGTCATGGAGAGCACCGGGATGATGAAGATAGCCACCGGTGATGGATTCCCCCTCCGGCAGGGTGCCGGAACGGGCTCCCGAGAGGTTTTGGTGGCTCTGAGAGGCTTGCAAGCGGAACTCCTGATCTATCTTGATATTCGATGTTTTTAGGCACGAGGCATATATAGGCGAAATAAGTCGGTCGGGAGGTGCTCGAGGGCCCACGAGACAGGGGCTGCATACAGTAGGGGCGCCCCTATCTCCTGGGCTCCTCGAGGGTCTTGACTTGATCTCCAAGCCTCCGGGATGATATTCTTCCAAAAATCACGATGTCAAGGTTTCATTCCGTTTGGACTCCGTTTGATATTCCTTTTCTTCGAAATACTGAAACAGGCAATAAAACAGCAATATGGGTTGGGCCTCTGGTTAATAGGTTAGTCCCAAAAGTAATATAAAAGTGTATAATAAAGCCATAATCATTCAAAACACATAGTAATATAGCATGGAACAATCAAAAATTATAGATACGTTGGAGACGTATCAAGCATCCCCAAGCTTAATTCATGCTGGTCCTCGAGTAGGTAAATGATAAGAACAGAATTTTTGATGTGGAATGCTACCTAGCATGATTCTCAAAGTAATTTTCTTTGTTGTGGCATGAATGTTCAGATCCAAATGATTCAAAATAAAAGTTCATATTGATAAAATAAATAGTAACACTTCAAGCATACTAATCAAAGTAATCATGTCTTCTCAAAATAACATGGCAAAAGAAGGTTCATCCCTACAAAATCATATAGTTAGGCTATGCTTCATTTTTGTCACACAAAAATGTTCCCAACTTCTATACCCCCGATGACAAGCCAAGCAATTGTTTTGTACTTAAATAATCTCAAACTTTTTCAACCTTCACGCAATACATGAGCATGAGCCATGGATATAGCACTATGGGTGGAATAGAATATGATGATGGGGATTGTGTGGAGAAGACAAAAAAGGAGAAAGTCTCACATTGACGAGGATAATCAACGGGCTATGGAGATGCCCATCAATTGATGTCAACATGAGGAGTAGGGATTGCCATGCAACGGATGCACTAGAGCTATAAATGAATGCTCAACAAAAGAAAACTAGTGGGTGTGCATCCAACTTGCTTGCTCATGAAGACCTAGGGCATTTGAGGAAGCCCATCGTAGGAATATACAAGCTAAGTTCTATAATGAAAAATTCCCATTAGTATGAAAAAAACAACTTATGAGACTCACTATATGAAAAACATGGTGCTACTTTGAAGCACAATATATGAGACTTACTACATGAAGGACAAGGTGCTACTTTGAAGCACAAGCGTGGAAAAAGAGATAGTAGCATTGCCCCTTTTTATTTATTTTCGTTTTTTTGGGCCTTCTTTTTTTCTTTTGGCCTTTCTATTTTTTTGGGCAATGCTCTAATAATGATGATCATCACACTTTCATTGATTACAACATATGAATTACAACTCAAAACTAGAACAAAATATGACTCTATATGAATGCCTCCGGCGGTGTACCGGGATGGTGCAATGAATCAAGAGTGACATGTATGAAAAATAATGCATGGTGGCTTTGCCACAAATACGATGGCAACTACATGATCATGCAATGGCAATATGACAAAAGTAATGTATGCCATAATGATGATAAACGGAACGGTGGAAAGTTCCATGGCAATATATCTCGGAATGGCTATGGAAATGCCATAAATAGGTAGGTATGGTGGCTGTTTTGAGGAAGATATAATGAGGCTTATGTGTGATAGAGCGTATCATATCACGGGGTTTGGATGCACCGGCGAAGTTTGCACCAACTCTCAAGGTGAGAAAGGGCAATGCACAGTACCGACGAGGCTAGCAATGGCGGAAAGGTAAAAGTGCGTATAATCCATGGACTCAACATTAGTCAAAAGAACTCATATACTTATTGCAAAAATTTAGAAGTCATCAAAAATCAAGCACTACGCGCATGCTCCTAGGGGGATAGATTGGTAGGAAAAGACCATCGCTCGTCCCCGACCGCCACTCATAAGGATGCACAAGCCAGGTACCCTTCATGTTTCAAATTTGTTACACAACTTTAACCATACGTGCATGGTACGGGACTTGCTAACTTCAACACAAGCATTCTTTCAATTCATAATCACCCAACTAGCATGACTTTAATATCACTACCTCCATATCTCAAAACAATTATCAAGTATCAAATTGATCATAGCATCCAGTTCACCTCCTATGAAAGTTTTCGTTCAAATTACCATGTTGTTTAAGACTCTCAAAATAATATAAGTGAAGCATGAGAGTTCATTAATTTCTACAAAATAAAACCACCGCCGTGCTCTAAAAGATATAAGTGAAGCACTAGAGCAAACGACAAACTACTCCAACAAGATATAAGTGAAGATCAATGAGTAGCTAAATAATTATGCAACTATGTGAAGACTCTCTGGCATTTAAGAATTTCAGATCTTGGTATTGTATTCAAACAGCAAGCAAAAAAAATAAAATGACATTGCAAGGATAGCACAACTCATGTGAAGAAGCAAAAACTTAGGCTCAACCGATACCCAACTGATAGTTGTTGGAGAAGAAAGGTGGGATGCCTACCGGGGCATCCCCAAGCTTAGATGCTTGAGACTTCTTGAAATATTATCTTGGGGTGCCTTGGGCATCCCCAAGCTTGAACTTTTGTGTCTCCTTAATTCCTCTCATATCATGGTTTCTCTTTTTATCAAAAGCTTCATTCACAACAAACTCAACAAGAACTCGTGAGATAGGTTAGTGTAAACCAATACAAAACCTTATCATTTTATACTGTAACAAATCACTAACATTATTATTCAACATTCCATACTAAATTCCTCTGCATATTTAATAATCCTATCCTTAAATAGAATCATTAAATAAGCAAACATATGCAAACAATGCAAACATAACAGCAATCTGCCAAAACAGTATAGTCTGTAAAGAATGCAAGAGTATCAATACTTCCCTGACTCCAAAAATTATGAACTAAAATTCACACTGTAATGAATTTATCAGAGCTCAATATGCAAAAAGATTCAACATTATACCACTCTCTGACTTTTGTAGGGAATTTTTGCAACAGCGATAAACTTTCTGTTTTCAAACAGCAACATGTATCCTAGCAAAATAAGCATGGCAAAGGCTATCCTTGACATTTTTATTGGAACTAAAGATGCAAAACATTATTCTAAATAACAACAAGCAAAAACTAACAAGCGAAAATGACGCTCCAAGCAAAACACATATCATGTGGTGAATAAAAATATAGCTCCAAGTAAAGTTACCGGTGAACGAAGACGAAAGAGGGGATGCCTTCCGGGGCATCCCCAAGCTTAAGCTCTTGGTTGTCCTTGAATATTACCTTGGGGTGTCTGGGGAATCCCCAAGCTTAGGCTCTTACCACTCCTTATTCCATAGTCCATCGAATCTTTACCCAAAACTTGAAAACTTCACAACACAAAACTTAACAGAAAACTCGTAAGCTCCGTTAGCGAAAGAAAACAAAACACCACTTCAAGGTACTGTAATGAACTCATTCTTTATTTAAATTTGTGTTAAACCTACTGTATTCCAACTTCTCTATGGTTTATAAACTATTTTACTAGCCATAGAGTCATCAAAATAAGCAAACAACCAAATGAAAACAGAATCTGTCAAAAACAGAACAATCTGTAGTAATATGTAACTAAAGGAAACTTATGGAACTCCACAAATTCTAAAATAAATTGGTGGACCTGAGGAATTTGTCTAGTAATCATCTGCAAAAATAATCAACTAAATAGCACTCTCCAGTAAAAAGTTGAAACTAATTTCGTGAGCGCTAAAGTTTCTGTTTTTTACAGCAATGATCATAAAGACTTCACCCAAGTCTTCCCAAAGGTTCCACTTGGCACAAACACTAACTAAAACACAAAACCACATCTAAACAAAAGCTAGATGGATTATTTATTACTAAACAGAACCAAAAAGTAAGAAACTAAAATAAAACTGGGTTGCCTCCCAACAAGCGCTAACATTTAACGCCCCTAGCTAGGCATGATGATTTCAATGATGCTCACATAAAATATAAGAATTGAAACATAAAGAGAGCATCATGAAGAATATGACTAGCACATTTAAGTCTAACCCACTTCCTATGCATATGGATTTTGTGAGAAAACAACTTATGGGAACAAGAATCAACTTGCATAGGAAGGTAAAACAAGCATAACCTCAAGATTTTAAGCACATAGAGAGGAAACTTGATATTATTGCAATTCCTACAAGCATATGTTCCTCCATCATAATAATTTTCAGTAGAATCATGAATGAATTCAATAATATAACCAGCACCTAAAGCATTCTTTTCATGATCTACAAACATAGAATTTTTACTACTCTCCACATAAGCAAATTTCTTCTCATTCGGGATAGTGGGAGTATCATAAGAGACTTGAACACTAAAAATTGTTTCCACATTAAAAGAGTAATGTTCAGAAAAAGGGTAATCATAATCATGACAAGATTTGTAAATATAATCATCACTACTTTTTATAGCATAAGTTTCATCACAATAATCATCATAAGTAGCATCTTCGTTCTCATCATAATCGATTGAAACCTCTCCCAAGATAGTGGAATCACTAAATAAAGTTGACACTCTTCCAAATCCACTTTCGTATTCATCACAATAAAATTCAACATCCTCCAAAATAGTGGGATCACTACTTCCTAAAGTTGACACTCTTCCAAACCCACTTTCATCAATATAATCATCATAAATAGGAGGCATGCTTTCATCATAATAAATTTGCTCATCAAAACTTGGGGGACAAAAAATATCATACTCATCAAACATAGGCTCCCCAAGCTTGTGGCTTTGCATATCATTAACATCATGGATATTCAAGGAATTCATAGTAACAACATTTCAATCATGCTCATCATTCAAAGATTTAGTACCAAGCATTTTAAAGCATTCTTCTTCTAGCACTTAAGCACAATTTTCCTTTCCATCAAACTCACGAAAGATATTAAAAAGACGAAGCGTATGAGACAAACTCAATTCCATTTTTTTGTAGTTTTCTTTTATAGACTAAACTAGTGATAAAGCAAGAAACAAAAAGATTCGATTGCAAGATCTAAAGATATACCTTCAAGCACTCACCTCCCCGGCAACGGCGCCAGAAAAGAGCTTGATGTCTACTACACAACCTTCTTCTTGTAGACGTTGTTGGGCCTGCAAGTGCACAGGTTTGTAGGACAGTAGCAAATTTCCCTCAAGTGGATGACCTAAGGTTTATCAATCCGTAGGAGGCATAGTATGAAGATGGTCTCTCTCAAACAACCCTGCAACCAAATAACAAAGAGTCTCTTGTGTCCCCAACACACCCAATACAACGGTAAATTGTATAGGTGCACTAGTTCAGCAAAGAGATGGTGATACAAGTGCAATATGGATGGTAGATATAGGTTTTTGTAATATGAAAATATAAAAACAGCAAGGTAACTAATGATAAAAGTGAGCGTAAACGGTATTGCAATGATAGGAAACAAGGCCTAGGGTTCATACTTTCACTAGTGCAAGTTCTCTCAACAATAATAACATAGATAGATCATATAACAATCGCTCAACATGCAACAAAGAGTCACTCCAAAGCCACTAATAGCGGAGAACAAACGTAGAGATTATGGTAGGGTACGGAACCACCTCAAAGTTATTCTTTCGGATCGATCTATTAAAGAGTTCGTACAAGAATAACACCTTAAGACACAAATCAACCAAAACCCTAATGTCACCTAGATACTCCATTATCACCTCAAGTATCCGTGGGCATGATTATACGATATGCATCACACAATCTCAGATTCATCCAACCAACACAAAGTACTTCAAAGAGTGCCCCAAAGTTTCTACCGGAGAGTCAAGAAAACATGTGCCAACCCCTATGCATAGGTTCATGGGCGGAACCCGCAAGTTGGTCACCAAAACATACATCAAGTGGCACGTGAAATCCCATTGTCACCACAGGTAAGCATGGCAAGACATACATCAAGTGTTCTCAAATAAAGACTCAATCCGATAAGATAACTTCAAGAGGGAAACTCAATTCATCACAAAAGAGTAGAGGGGGAGAAACATCATAAGATCCAACTATAATAGCAAAGCTCGCGATACATCAAGATCGTGCCATAGAGGGAACACGAGAGAGAACACGAGAGAGAGATCAAACACATAGCTACTGGTACATACCCTCAGCCCCGAGGGTGAACTACTCCATCCTCGTCATGGAGAGCACCGGGATGATGAAGATAGCCACAGTGATGGATTCCCCCCCAGGTGCCTAACAGGCTCCGAGAGGTTTTGGTGGCTGAGATGTTTGTGGCGGAACTCCTGATCTATCTTGATATTCGATGTTTTTAGGGTACGTAGGCATATATAGGCGAAATAAGTCGGTCGGGAGGTGCTCGAGGGGCCCACGAGATAGGGGGCTGCGCCCTGTAGGGGGGGGCGCCCCCCTATCTCCTGGGCTCCTCGAGGGTCTTCTGACTTGATCTCCAAGCCTCCAGGATGATATTCTTCCAAAAAATCACGATGCCGAAGGTTTCATTCCGTTTGGAGGCCCGTTTGATATTCCTTTTCTTCGAAATACTGAAACAGGCAATAAAATAGCAATATGGGCTGGGCCTCCGGTTAATAGGTTAGTCCCAAAAGTAATATAAAAGTGTATAATAAAGCCCATAATCATTCAAAACACATAGTAATATAGCATGGAACAATAAAAAATTATAGATACGTTGGAGACGTATCAGTCCTCAACTGGTTCAAGAGCTCGAGGGACGTCATCGTGCTGAACGTGTGTTGAACACGGAGGTGTCGTACGTTCGGTACTTGGATCGATTGGATCGTGAAAGACGTTTGACTACATCAACCGCGTTACTAAACGCTTCCGCTTTCGGTCTACGAGGGTATGTAGACACACTCTTCTCGTCTCGTTGCTATGCATCTCCTAAATAGATTTTGTGTGATCGTAGGAAAATTTTAAATCACTACGTTCCCCAACAGTAACCAGTTACTTGCCGATTAATCCCTACTCATAAGGTCACAGAATAGCTGAAAATTGATAAATCAACCAATTAATTGATTAAATGGATGATTAACTTGCCAATTAGTTTATTAATCCCCTACTCGTCAGCCAACCACACAGCTACCAGTTAACGATTTTCTCAACTTTTTTACATAATCAAATTAATATATGGGCATGTAAATCATGGATTAACCTACTAGAATAATTATGCGATAGTTTTTAATAAACATGCATATAAATGAGGGAGGTTCATACTTTATGCATCTATTATGAGGCACGCCTTTGGAACCGCTCCTCTTTCTGCCCGTCGGTACACGATCACAACAACCATAGGTTGGCGCAGGCTGGAGAAGGAGGTCATGGAAGAAGTACAAAGAACAACTCATGGAGTTTAGTTGAGTCTTAACTCCTATATACTCCCAGATTCTGGCGATTTGGATAGTAAACATCCGTTGATAGGACTGCTCATTCATGTCTTTTAGCAGGGGCTTCCAACACTCTCCGAGTCGCAATGACGCCACTCAAGGATGAATCCTGGCACATGGTGATGTCGCCCGCGGTCGACCTGATCGAGGTGCTTGTTGTCGACCTCGACTCCTTCTCTACATCAAGCGGGCGAAGCGGCTTCTCCGATGTGAGTCAACGGTGAGCACCAAGGACCCAAATGGGAAGAGTTGAGGCACTTTCATGAGAGAGATGTGGAGTGCTGAAGGAAAGGCGAGGATGGCGCCCCCTTGATCATAGAGAGAGAGAGAGAGAGGGAGGGGTCAACAATTTCCAAATAATGCAAAATAAATGCAGAATTGTTGGAAATATCCCGTGTTAAAATGATGCGACCTCAAACAATTTACCTCAGCCAAATCAAAGAAATCGATGTACAACAAATCAGGAGCAAAAACAGTTGTCAAGCGCTCGTTAATCTCATGACGCCCCCAAAGATGGAGGAAATCTGAATGCTACGCAATTTAGTTTGTACTATATTATATATTGTTTGTATTGTATGGGCTATATGAGCAGGATGAGAATTCAAGAGGCCCACATCCTCAACTTCAATGACAAGAATCCCATGACGTTGTATGTGCCCCCAGACTTTACATCCGGGATGTAGGAAACGAGAAGCCCATGGTTATAACTTCACCAGCTTTCTCAACTTTTGATGACCGCCATAGTTATATCACCGAGACAATCCTTCGGTCTCACCTTTGGCACTAGATTAGTGGACCGGCTCAGTACTGTAGTTGTCAAGAGCGGTTTTGGGATGCTTTTAAGGACCGGTTCGGTCCAGTTTTAGAAGGTTTGTGTTTCTTTCATTGGCACCAGGTTTCTGTATTCTTATTGGTTATCATCGGCTTTCTTCATTTCTTTCATCGTTATTCGTCATGGTTCTTCAAATTTTTAACTTTTTTCTTTTCCTATTATTTTCTTCAAATAAATGTCCAATTTTTTCAATACATGATGTACATCTTATTTATACATGTGGAACATCTTTTTGATACACATTCAACATTCTCAATTGCATGATGAACATTTTTTACTAATACATATTTGATTTTTGTTTGAACTAAATTTCAAAAAAATCAAATATGCACCTAACATTTTTTTGAATGGTATGAAACATTTTTCTAAAGTAGATGAACCTTTTTTACATTGTATAAACATTTTTAAGGTCACAAACATATTATTAGGATGCATGAACGTTTTTTTATTTCAAAATATTTTTTGAATGGTACGAAACATTTCTTTAAAACTAAATGATACATGTATATTTTTTCCTTTCCAAATATGACAAACATATTTTTGAAATGCGTGAATTTGTTTTTAAATGGCAAGATTTTTTAGTCACGCAAACATTTTTTTTACATTTCCTAGAACATGTTTTCTAGATGTCACAAATTTTTAAACACATGAACCTTTTTTAATGGTATCAAACAAAATGAAAAGTTTCACAAACATTTTTAACACTGCATTAATATTTTTAACGCGTATGAACGTTTTAAAAAATTAAGATAATGTTTTTGAAGTATTTACACGTAGAATATTTCGAAATATAAACAGAGGTTGATGCGCGCGCTTATGGGGCTGGCCCATTTAAATAGCACCAGATGCGACGGTACATACCTTTCCGCCAAAGGCGAGACAAAGCCGCCCCCGCTCGACGACGACCGGAGTGCTTTACTCGAGCCCTCGAGATGCCATGAGAAACCTCGGGACACGACGATTCCGTGAGTAGGTGCGCCGCCCAGCGACACGTTACGGCCGAGCAGGGCGGCAGCGCCATGCACGCGCCCACGTCGTGCCGCCGCCGCCACGTACCACGGGCTCTGAGCTGCTTTATATATGGTTGCGCGGCCTCGGCGCCACTCCCCGCACTGTTAACCTCGGTAGCAGAAGCAGCACTCCACAGCTTGCCTGCAGGTTACTATCTTCTCCACGATTCCGCTCACGGTTCATCGGTTGCCACCCGGTTCTGGTGCGCCGTCGCAGAGCGGCGAAGATGGCCACCAAGGGGCGCAAGGTCGTCGAGGTCCGTGACGCGAGCAGGACCGACGGGAAGGGCGACGCCGCGGACGTCCACGTCGTCCGCGAGGGGAAGAGCGACCACGACACCGCCGGCGGCGTCGGCCACCGTGGCGCGAGCAGGACGGACGGGCATGGCGACGCCGGTGGCAAGGTCGGGGACCTCCGGGGCATCGACGGGAAGGACTCAATGAAGATCGTCGCGATGCAGGCGCCGGTCACCGTGGAGCGCCCCGTCCGCGGCGACCTCGAGGAGCACGTCCCCAAGCCCTGTAAGCGACACATACATATATCCAACCGTTTCAGTTTGTTACTGTAGCATTTAACAGTCAAGTTTGCTGAGTTGGCTTGAAATGACATCTTGTGCTCTTAATAATTGTGCTGGGCAGATTTGGCGAGAGCCCTGGCGGCGCCGGACATGTACCACCCGGAGGGGAGTACGGATGATCACCAGCACCACAACATGAGCGTGCTGCAGCAGCACGTCGCCTTCTTCGACCGCGACAACAACGGCATCATCTATCCCTGGGAGACATACGATGGTACGTACGCGTGCTGCACCGCGCTTCGTCAGTTCTTGATTTGTGAGTTCAGTTCGGCCAGTGCAGGAGACATTTAACGTCTTCCTTTTTGTCCATGTACGTACGATTGATGTTGTGTAGGCTGCCGTGCGGTTGGGTTCAACGTGTTCATGTCCGCCTTCATCGCGTTTCTGGTGAACCTGGTCATGAGCTATCCCACCCTGCCCGTGAGTGGACTATCAGAGAGTGGATTTGACTTCAGAAATCACACCGTGCTTCATTGGGTCTTTGTATGTATTGACTGCGATTTGTGGCTGTGCAGGGTTGGCTGCCGAACCCCCTCTTCCCGATCTACGTCCACAACATCCACAAGAGCAAGCACGGGAGTGACTCGGGGACCTACGACAAAGAGGGCCGGTATGTAATCGATCTAATTCACAGCAAGTAAATTACATACGCGTGAGAAACTTCAGACATGTGTTGTGCAGGTTCATGCCGGTGAACTTCGAGAACATCTTCAGCAAGTACGCCCGCACGTACCCAGACAGGCTCAGCTACAGGGAGTTGTGGCGGATGACCGAGGGGTCCCGGGAGGTGTTCGACTTCTTCGGCTGGTAACTGACCAATCACTCGACGATCATCTTGAATGGACCTTCGATTTCAGTCGCGGCTGCGTGATATAACTATAACTGATGCGAGATCGATGGATGTATGGATGCAGGGTGGCGATGAAGCTGGAGTGGTCGATCCTGTACGTGCTGGCTCGGGACGACGAGGGGTACCTGTCGAGGGAGGCCATCCGGCGAATGTACGACGGCAGCCTCTTCGAGTACATGGAGAGGCAGCGCATGGAGCACGTCAAGATGTCCTAGATCACAGGCTCATCGCCGTGTGTTCGTCGACGGTGGATCTCCGATCTCGCAGGGTCGGAGCTGCACCCACCTGTGATGCTTTCCGTGTCCGTGTTTCGGTGTTTGAATGTACAGCAGACCACAGATCCATGTGGTGTGGTGAAATGAAAACATAAATAACGTGATATGCCATGGTTTGTATGTTTAGCCCCGTCCGGTCTCCCGTCCTTCCCTGGTTCCTCTCTTAAAACATTAACATTATTTTATATATCAAGGGTTTTGAGATCCACATAGCAACAAGGCCTATTAGCTCAGCTGGTTAGAGCGTCGTGCTAATAACGCGAAGGTCACAGGTTCGAGACCTGTATGGGCCATCTTTTTTAGATTTCCATCGCCCCGACATAAAATAATTTGAACAATCTTTTTTTTTTTAACGCAAAGGCAAAAGATTTGCCTCATTCATTAATTAAGGGAGGAGACAAGGTTTAAGTCGAGCCACATGAGGCCCATCAATACAAAGCCATTACTCTCATGCATGCATCAAATTACTCAAAGCGTTTGCTTCGCTTAGCACCCAGAGCCTAGCTTCCTCCTTCAAGTTTCGCAAGATGATTTGGGGCGCCGATTTCTTCCTGGAAGACCCTTGCATTTCTCTCATTCCAAATGGTCAGGTGGTGAGCAAGGTGAGGGTCGCCATCGCCTTCTTGTGCTCGCCATATGAGTCCACCAACTACCGAGAGAGTGATGAACCGCCCATTGGTTGGTGTTGATATCGCCAATTTGCAACCAACCTCTAATCAGCCTCCACAACCGCATAGTGTACCGACATCTGTAGAAAAGGTGAGCGGCGGACTCGAACTCCCTCTTGCATAACGGGCAGAGACCACAATTTTGCAACCCGCGCCGCTCTAGGCGGTCAGCCGTCCACACTCTATTTTGGATGGCTAGCCATGCGAAGTGGCTATGCGAAGAATTTGACCTTGGGGGGTGCCCAGACTTTCCAAATGACCTTGTTCATGGGCGTGAGGATAGCTCCCATGAATTGCGCCTTATATGCTGATTTGGCCGAGTATTCCCCATTAGGGGAGAGCTTCCAAATGATGGTGTCATGGACGTCTTGGGAGATGTTTATATGAGAGAGCAGAGACCACAGTTCATTTAATTGAGTCACATGATTCCAAGTCACTCACAATGCATGTCGATGGCCTTGATCCACGCATCATCGTGCAAGGCCCTACTAACCTTCCAACTTTTGCGCTTCGAGATCTTGTATATGAGGGTGCAACATCAATTGGCTTCTTGTCACCTGAGCCACATGGCGTCCCAAAATGGCGCCCTTTCCCCATTGCCAACTGTGATGGTGGTGAGAGCATAAAAAGATCCATGTCCTCTTTGTCGCATGGGTTTCCCGAACCAACCCAAATCTTCGTTGGGTCATGCCACTCATACCATGGCCAACGCAACCGGAGAGCTCGCAAATTTGTCAAGATGTAGTACACCTAATCCTCCTAGGTGAGAAGGCCTACATGCACTGCTTCCCAATTAACCTTGCACTTCCTCCGGAGACCTTTTTCGTGCCGCCCAAAGGTAAGCACGCTCAATCTTATTGATGCTCTGGAGAACGGATGGTGGCACAATGAGTGGGGTGAGGTGGTGGATGGCACAGGAGGTGAGGACCGGCTTCACAAGAGCCCCACGCCCAATGGAGGTGATATGCATGCCCTCCCAAGGCACAAGCTTGTTCGCAATTTTGTCCTCCGGTGTTGATAGTCCACTCGCTTAAGTTGCCAAACGAAAGCGGCAATCCGAGATATCTCATGGGGAAAGAAGCTCGAGTGGTGGCATGTCCACAAGTATGGCGCCCAAATCCAAGTGCCGACACGAATAGGCACCACGGAGCTTTTTGAAAGTTTGTGTGCATCCTGTGACCTCACCAAACCCCTCCGGGATGTCGGTCGGGTTTTAATATCCTCCAATTGGTGCCACAAAGACAGCCGCGTCGTCAAGATAGAGTGATGTTAGGAAAATGGTGCCACGCCTCTAATCTTGTGCGAAGCCCAATCCGCGTGGCTGAGTTGAGCGATTCTGTCAGAAGGGTCAATCGCAATAACAAAAAGAAGCGGTGACATCGAGTCTCCTTGCCAAGGCCCTTCCGTGGCTAATCGGAGGACCGGGAACCCCATTGAGGAGCACCCGTGATGATGAGGTGCTAAGAAGGGCAGCAATCCGATCCACGAAATCTGCTAGGAAGCCGCGCCATTGAAGAATATCGAGGACATATTCCCAGCGGACCGAGTCAAAAGCTTTTCGGATGTCCAGTTTGAAAAGGAGTGAAGGGGTCTTATTCTTGTGGAGGCGGCGTGCAAGGTTTCTAACGTACATGAAGTTGTCATGAATGCTTCTCTTCTTTATGAAAGCACTTTGGGCGTTGGATATGAGGTTGTTCATGTGTGGGCTAAGCCTCGCTGCAAGCATCTTGGAGACAATCTTGGCAATGGCATGGATGAGGCTAATGGGCCGAATTGGTGATGTCTTCGCCCCATCCTTCTTGGGCGAAGCACAATATTAGCGGAGTTGAGCCTTTGGAAGTTGTCTACATGTAGGTTGCCAAAGTTATGAATCACAGCCATGACCTCCTCCTTAATGATATCCCAACAAGACTTAAAGAAAGCACCGGTAAAGCCATCCGGCCGGGTGCCTTGTCGCACGGCATATGATCAATGGTGCACTTGACCTCCTCCTCGGTGAAAGGTGAATCCAGACCTTCCAAATCAACTGGCCCATTTCAATATTCGCCCAATTAAAATCCTGACTCCTTGGCGTGCCTCTTCCAATGGCGCTGGAGAAATGATTATGCACAATAGTTTCCTTCTCCAAGTGGTCGGTGACCCACCCATTGTTATGCTTTAACCGGTGTATGTGGTTCTTGCGCCGTCTACCGTTGACCCTGAGATGGAAGAACTTGGTGTTAGCGTCTCCCTCTCTGATGTTGGAGATGCGAGCACACCGCTTCTTACGCGCCTCTCTAACACAGCCAGGCTCATGACCCGCCTCTTCACCTAATCCGGAGGTCCTGCTCCTCATGGGAGAGAGGGCGAGATTCTTGAGCAATGTCAAGTTGAAGGATGATCAGCAAGGCCGCATGAAGATGAAGCTTGGCCTTGGAGAAGAGTCCCTTACTCCATCTAGATAGATGCAAGCTCGTATTCTTTAGCTTATGGAATAAAACATGACAGGGCTCCGAGTGAGAGATTGGTTCTTGCCAAGCCTCTTTGCACAACACCCATAAAGCCTGGGATCTTTGTCCGAAATTCTCAAACTTGAACGTGCGAGGTCGCCGAGGGCCTTTGTCGTCGGCAAGAAGAAGGGGCGTGATCGGACAGGAGCTCGACGGGGCATGCAAGATGTGTGAGTCAAAATGTATGTCCCATTCAGAATTGCAAAAGAAGGAGTCGAGTTTGCACAAGGTGGGGTTTTCCCTTTCATTGCTCCAAGTGAACCGACGATTCTGTAAGTGGATTTCCTTAAGCTCACAAAGATTCAGCGCTGCTCTAAATCGGTTTATCCGGCTAATGTTGATGTTTCTCTTATTTTGTCGCGCGCCCGTAAATTTGGTTAAAGTCACCGAGAGCAAGCCACTTGACTCGACATTTGGCTTCAGGCCACCAGTTCGCAAAAAATCATTCTTCCGCCGGAATCCGTTGGGCCATAGACGGATGTGATCAAAAATCGTGAATCGAGTTGCGGATGTTTACGTTGGCGGAGAGACAAAATTCGGAGGTCCTCACATTTGAAACCTCAACAACAGAGTCATCCCGAGCATGACTAAGCCATCATGAAAGTGCCATTGGCGGGCCTTTGAGCAAAGCTACGGAACTGTTGCCGCCAAGATAGCAAGCAAGGAATTGATCAATACATGCCATTTTCGCTTCAAGACAAACAATGTGGCAAGAAGAAGCGGAAATTGTTTCATGGACCGTCAGACGTCTGTCAGGCAGTTTAACCCCCGACATTCCAACTCATGATGTTAATCTTTTGTTCTACCATTGGGAAATAGAGCAGTCTTCATAAAGTAGCCTCCGTGCCAAGTTCACATAGCAGCCACAAAGGGCACAATAGAACAAGCATCTTTGGACAGCAGTGATGCCAACAGGTAGATTCATAACCCAAACATGAGCCCCACAACATAACAGAGACTCGAGATAGTTTTGCTAACATGATGAACTAAAAGCTACAGCGGTGAGCCTTTGAAATGCTTCAAGCTCCAAAGGCCGACCTCCGAGCCGACGATGCCGTCATGGTCCAGTCTGCAGCAGCTCCGCCATGCTCCAAAGGTCGTCCTCCACTTCAAAGAGCCCGGCCCGAGTCAAGTTGGAATAGTGCCTTGAGTGCAGAGATCACCGCTTCGGGACTTGATCCTTGAACTGGTCGGCGAGCTCTTTCATCGCTAGCGCCAAGAACATCCTCTCCATCTTTGACGATTCCTGCACCACGGCACACAAAAGCTCGGGCCTCCTTGGCAGCAGGGCCAGCCCCGGCCTTTGATTCTTGCACTAGACCGCCGGAGAGAGAACCCACCGTTGCGGTCGATGTCCATCCCGCCGAGTCTTGCGCTTTGTTGGTGAGTGCCCTTGATCGGCTGGATGAGGTGAAAGCAGCGGCCGAGGCTTGCACGAAGAGAGGAGCCAAGATGTCCGAGCTATCTTCTTGATGGCAGCCGTGACGGACACAATCGCACTCTCCACAGAGCCTCAAACCAGTGTGGACGAGGCGGCGTAACTACGTGCAAGAGGCGGACGAGACGGCACGGTGAACACAATGTAGGGCCGCCTGTGTTCCGGCGGAGAGCGCGTCCATTGGCGGACATGGCCGCCCTTTGAGCTTGGCATCGCGGAAGCACCAAGAGGAGATCCCGGTGGCGTGAGGTTGCTGCGAGACCGTTGCTGGCTGCGTGTGGCGAGACTCGACGATGGGGCTGCGCCCCGCTCTGTGTTGTGGTAGCAGAAGCGTGACCAGCCAGCTTCCGCAGCCCCAGCTGCGAATGCGACGCCACACTGTGGCACCAGCAGCATCACGATGCAGCCTGGTCAGCGGCGTCTTTCCCTTGAACAAGCTGTCGCCGGCGCAGTGCGGCACCCGGTGTCGATCACGACGGTCCTCAGCATGCCTTCCTTCATCCCGTCGCCCCTCCCTGTCGCGCCTCCCCTCCGCAGCGCGCGAGCGAACGTTATTTACTTGGGCCATCTTTTTTAGATTTCCATCGCCCCGACATAAAATAATTTGAACAATTTGAACGTTATTTACTTGGGTTTTATTAGTTATAAACGGTATGGCTTGACACTGACGTCCGTCACCTGCCTCCGGCACCACCACAGTAGCAAAAAAACGAAGGTCACAGGTTCGAAACCTGTATGGGCCATCTTTTTTTAAAATTTCCATCGCCCCGACATAAAACAATTTGAACGTTATTTACTTGGGCTTTATTAGTTATAAACGGTATGGCTTGACACTGACGTCCGTCACCTGCCTCTGGCACCACCACAGCAGCAAAAAAACGAAGGTCACAGGTTCGAAACCTGTATGGGCCATCTTTTTTAGATTTCCATCGCCCCGACATAAAATAATTTGAACAATTTGAACGTTATTTACTTGGGCCATCTTTTTTAGATTTCCATCGCCCCGACATAAAATAATTTGAACAATTTGAACGTTATTTACTTGGGTTTTATTAGTTATAAACGGTATGGCTTGACACTGACGTCCGTCACCTGCCTCCGGCACCACCACAGCAGCAAAAAAACGAAGGTCACAGGTTCGAAACCTGTATGGGCCATCTTTTTTTAAAATTTCCATCGCCCCGACATAAAACAATTTGAACGTTATTTACTTGGGCTTTATTAGTTATAAACGGTATGGCTTAACACTGACGTCCGTCACCTGCCTCTGGCACCACCACAGCAGCAAAAAAACGAAGGTCACAGGTTCGAAACCTGTATGGGCCATCTTTTTTTTAAATTTCCATCGCCCCGACATAAAATAATTTGAACGTTATTTACTTGGGCTTTATTAGCTATAAACGGTATGGCTCTTAGTTATTTTTTTATGGTAATACGTGTCACACTAACGCCCGTCACCTGCCTCCGGCACCACCACAGCAGCCACCGAAAAAAAATGACGGATCACCTCCTCGCCCAAGCTCGATGCGGCTCCATCGCTGATATTCAGCTTTGCGGACCTCCAAGGTGGCTCACCAAAGTGAAGCCATTGTCGTTAAACGAATCAGACCGAGGCAACACCCCCGGACACGCCATCGAACTCCAGATCTGGCACCCCACCACGACTAAGACGTCGAAGGAGGAAACCATACCTGCCATCCACGAACCACGAACCCAGCACACGTCCCGTCTTCGAGATGTCGTCGATGCAGACCACAATCTGCATCCGCTCCTGGACTACCTCCCAAGCTCCACGCCGACGCTGGAGCAAACGTCGTCGCAAGACGGAGCCCGAGGACACAAGTCCACCGCCACACCATTCTTACTTGAACAGACTAATTTCCAGATCCATCCCAACCATAGGACCGATGGCCTCGCCAGGAAAGAATCTGAAGAATATTTATTCAGCGTCATTATCGTCGCCGCCGAAGCAAAGACGATGAACAACCTAAAAACCTAGACTACGGATGAGTAAAAACGATCCACACGCGTGGATCCGGCGACCCGCCTCACCACCGACGACCAAAGTCACCGGCGGAGGGGAGCCGCCGGAGAACGGCGTTGGAAGATCGGCCCCCGGCGGCGGCTAAGGATGCAGCCGCCACGTACGAGAGGAAAACAGCCTCGAGGTCGTACGTTAGATGGAAGCATAGTATGGCTCTTAGTTAGAAAACAAATTATTATGAAGCAGCACACAGTTTTGAACATGTAGCAAATGTTTGTGCTGTATAATTCGTCACGTGCAAGCAATTCATATCCTTACATAATGTAGTGTGTGAATAACTGAAAATACCAATGGAGCCTAATGAACATGGTCTAATCTTATACTCACATGTTAAGATTCTCAAAGAAATCATTTTCATGGTCATGTATACGAAAAATAAAACTCCCAATATACCAAGTTTTCGTTGCAAACCCCGATGAAAGTATCGATATAGTTGACTAGAGAGGGGTGAATAGGCAACTAACAATTTTTAAGCTTTTATTTACCAATTTAAACTTTGCAATAATAAAGGTTGTCTAGATGTGCAACTAGGTGGACAACCTATATGATGCAAACAACACAAGCACAAAAGCAAGCAAGGATAGGAACACAAATAAGCTTGCACAAGTAAAAGGATAAGATAATCAAGAGTGGAGCCGGTGGAGACAAGGATGTGTTACCGAAGTTCCTTCCTTTTGAGGGGAAGTACGTCTCCGTTAGAGCGGTGTGGAGGCACAATGCTCCCCAAGAAGCCACTAGGGCCACCGTAATCTCCTCACGCCTCGCACAATGCAAGAGCCGTGATTCCACTATTGGTGCCCTTGAAGGCGATTTAATCAACCTTTACAAACAAGGTTGGGGCAATCTCCACAACTTAATTGGAGGCTCCCAACAACACCACGAAGCTTCACCACAATGAAATATGGCTCCACGGTGACCTCAACCGTCTAGGATGCTCAAACACCCAAGAGTAACAAGATCCGCAAGGGATAAGTGGGGGAATCAAATATCTCGTGGTGGAAGTGTAGATCGGGCCCTTGTCACCCAATCCCGAGCAAATCAACAAGTTTGATTGGCTAAGGAGAGAGATCGGGCCAAAATGGAGCTTGGAGCAACAATGGAGCTTAGAAAGGGAAGAGGTAGTCAATAAGAGGTTGAAGACGCCCCTTATATAGTCGTGGAAAAATCCAACCGTTATCCACTTATTCAGCCCGCGACGCGCGGTACTACCGCACCAGGGGCGCGGTACTACCGCGAGGCTGCGCGGTACTACCATGGAGGACCACGGTACTATGGCAGCAAGCACAGCCGGAACTAGCTCGACTAAGGGCAGTACTACGCTATGCGGTACTACCGCTCCCCTTGCGGTACTACCGCAAAGGGGGAGTTACGGACTGGGAAGGGCGCGGATGAAATAAATTACATCCGTGCCAACTTCCGCTGAAGCTGCGGTAGTGCAAATCCGACTCGGTACTACCGCTCGGGAGGAGCGGTACTATCAGAAGGCGTGCCTACTACCGTGAAACTACGGTTTCGGTAGGAGGGCCACGTACTACGGCTCATAGGGAGCAGTACTACCGTGGGCTCAGCGGTACTACCGCGCTAGACGAGCGGTACTACCGTGGGGCGCGGATGTAAAATTACATCCGCCCTACTACCGCGACCGAGCGGCACTAGGCTCAGGAGCAGCGGTACTACCGCTCGAGGAGCGGTACTACCGTGGAACCCCACGGTACTATCAGCGTGTACCTGCGGTACTACCGCAAGTACGATGGCGGCTTGTCGATTTCCGCACAACCAAGATAACGAAGGAAGCTCCAAAGTGCGAGGAAAGGAGGGACAAGTGTGCGTGTTGATTCTGCCCTAACCTTTCCGACGCGGACCCCTCTTAATAGTACGGCTCTCCTACGACTCAAATCCACCAAAAGAAACGTGGGGACGCCGTCTTCAATAGTCTCCGAGGGGCACCAAACGTCTCGAGCCTAGAGATGAACCATCCGAGGAACTCAAAGCATACAATTAGTCCAAAAAGTATCGTCATCAATCACCAAAACACTTACGGGATAATTATGCCCTTACAATCTCCCCCTTTTTGGTGGATTGATGACAATACGGGATTTGCACAAAGATACAATAATATAGAGCAAGGGCAAACCCCTCCTCTCCAAAATATAGACGGGCTCCCCCTAGATGTGTGCACTCTGGATGATTGCTTTGGACTGCATAGCACACGTACTAGGATCACCACTCCCCCTATATTTTAGAGACAAAGGTCCAAAGAATAACATCTAAGCAACATATAGCACGATATAATACAAGCTTGCTAAGATAGATAGAGTGCATATGTCTTACACCATATGAAGGAAAAGCAACTAAAACGAGGTTCAAACGAGGTTCAACCGAAAACGCAATAAACACACCAAACACGACACAAGACTCGCAAATCCCTACGCTCTCTCCCCCTTTGGAATCGAGACGCCAAAAAGGCAGAGAGGACAACTACACACAAGCGATGGCTCAAGCAGAAGGGAACTCGTCCCAACCCTCTCCGTCAGACTCCTCAGCAGCAGGGATGGACTCCTCGACGTCCTCCTCAGAATCAGTCCACTTGTAGCCTTGCTTCGCCATCCACTCGGCCTCCGGAGTGATGTGCTCCTCGACCCCCTGAGACACATCCTCACCATAGAGCTTCAAGATCTTCTGTCCCGCGACGACTCTCCTTGGATGCCACGTGAGTCCTCAGATGCCCCTTGGCTTGCATGCAAAAGAGTCTTCATCTTGTCCTTCAGATTCGTGGCCCAAGAAGGCATAGAGGAGCTCAGGAAGGCCTAGCAGCATGGCCCTCATCAACATTCTCGGCGCCAAAGATCCTCCTCTCCAACAAGCAGCCCTAGCAGCAGACGCCTCGGCACGAGTAGTAGTGTTGGCCCATTGGGTTTGACACTTGAGCAGATGGGGTCATGGCGAATCCAATCGAGGGCAAGGAACTCCTCACCAGGAACATCTTCTCACGTGTCCTCGAGATCGCAGAGAAACAGATAAGGCCCGTGAATAGGCACTTTGCGGTTGAACACCGCAAACCGAAGCTCACACCACATGATGTGTGAGATATCAAGTGGCTGAGTCTCGAGACACACGAGCCTCCTCGCAGATGAGCATCATATCCACCATATAGGCATGGACCTTGTCCTTGTCACCAATGCGAGGAACAAGGAGTTGTGGAAGATGCGGTA
The DNA here is from genome assembly GCA_021605205.1 of Aegilops longissima. Classification (NCBI taxonomy): domain Eukaryota; kingdom Viridiplantae; phylum Streptophyta; class Magnoliopsida; order Poales; family Poaceae; genus Aegilops; species Aegilops longissima. Next base: position 608,240,130 of record CM038677.1, on the reverse strand, counting down.
CATGATATCCAGAAAGAGTTGAGCACCAACCCTATCTTGCCACTTGAAGCGTCTTCTCAACATAGTACGGTGCAAGCCTGTCCTTGTTGGCGAGTCGGGGTTGGCATGGGGACTAACACCCACGGGAGTCAAGCCCGTCATCGAACTTGGAGCAAATCCATGAACTCCTTCAGTGTAGCATCGACTACGACCATTTGTCATCCAGGTCATCCTCCTCTCCTCATTTGGGTGAAAGTAGACAGAAGCAAAGAACTGACCAATGAGCTCGGGATCATAGTCAAGGTGAAAAGATATCACATGCTCAATGCCAAATTGCTCCACCAAATCCAGAGCCTCTCCAAAGTAGGCACGAAACTTCTCCTTCCTCAAGTGATGCATGTCAATCCACTTCACATCCACATAGGTATTCTGCTTGTTCTTGATGACGTCCAGATAGATGTTGGTTTGATGCTTGTTCCAGAACAGCTCACAGCCCCTGACAGAGGAACGAGGGGTCACGTATGGATCAATTTGCCTGAGACGGACGTAGTCAGATTGGGGCATTTCATCCATGCCCTTGGCGGGCTCCTTGAACTTGTTGGCAGTTGTCTTGACATGGCGCTTGGGGGCAAAGGAGGAGCCCTCTGGTGCTTCACCGGGGTTGCGCAGACGCTTGGAGCCAGTGTCACGGCTGGGATTGGACCGGCGAGAGCCACCACCTGAGACACACACGCAAAGCACCAAAACCGCAAAGAAGATCAATGCAAAGGCCACGAAAAAGCACAAGAAACACATAGGAGACATATGAGAAAGTTGGCATGCGATAGGTGTGAGTCACGGTAGGATCGCCACTGCTGTGCACTAAAGCAGAGTACTTGCTCCAACGCAGTAGTACCGTGCGAGGTCACGGTAGTATCGTGGTTGGAGCGGAAGTAGGGCTTTAGTGCCGATGAGCGCTGTAGTACCGCACCCGAAGGGCGGTAGTACCGTGCAAGCGGTAGTACCGCGCCATATGGGCGGTAGTACCGCGTCGCAGCGGATCCAACTATCGATTTGAATCTGAAAAGAACCGCGAAACAACGGCGGTGCTACAGTGATCAGATCTAGCGCATGACAACAATACACATATAAATCCTATGCAATACTACACTCCTTCATCCTATTCTTGCAGAGATTAGGCCTATCAATCTCAAGAACACACAAGCCTCCCCAAAACCTAGAAACGCCAAACACCATCAACAAGGAGAGGGAATTGGGGAAAAACCTGGGTCCATAGCAAGAGCACGTGGTGGGGAACGATCCCACCGGTCGGAATCACGGGAGGGCAGCCGGTGGAGGAGATCCGGCGAGAGACGCCGGCTCCGTTCTTGAGCAAGGGAGAGAAGGAGGCGACGTGGGGAGAAGACAGCGAATGGGTATGGGGAGTTAGAACTCCCCCTGCCCGTCCTTATCCCCACGCCCGCGAACCGTCGCGGTAGTACCGCGTATCATCGCGGTAGTACCGCTCGGGCGGAAGTTCCGCACCGAGCCGGTAGTACCACTCAACCGGGCGGCAGTAAAAAATTACTGCCGTGAGGTTGCGGTAGTACCATGCTCCCGCAAGCGGTAGTACCGTGGCAGGCTGCGGTAGTACCGCAGCTGGCCGCGGTAGTACCGTGAATCTCAAGACACCGCAGGTTTCAAAAACGAATAGAGGGCCTTTGCAAGGGAACTTTTCACACACAAGAAACCACAAACTCTAGCACAAACCAGAGGCAAAAGACAACAAGAAACCACCAAACGACAAGGACTCTCAAGGAGAGAGGTCGGTGGCCGAAGCCACCTATGTTTGAGTGGAATGGTATGGCACCGCGAAGAATTATCCATGGGCCCATGACCAAAACTCGTCTTTGGAACACAAGTACCATCAAAAATGGCTAATGTGAAAGAGGTGATCGATTTATGCATAATGGGGGGAGGGATAGTTCATTGAGAGAACAACACTCCCCCTATGTCCATGCATACACCTAAACTAGACAACAAGTTGAGTGTGGTGGGAGTGCACGGCTCAAGTCACATTGCTCAAATCAATGATATTTAGCTCATGCCTTAACTCATGCAAATCTTGCTTCATCTAAGGGCTTCGTGAATATATCCGCAAGGTTATCCCGAGTGTTGACATACTTGAGCTCGATCTCCCTCGCCTAATGTGATCCCGGATGAAATGATACCAAATCTCGATGTGTTTCGCCTTGAAGTGTTGCACGGGTTGAGAGAAATCTTGATGGCACTTTCATTATCACACCAAAGAGGCACTTTGTCACAAATGACACTGTACTCCTTTAAAGTTTGCCTCATCCATAGGAGTTGAGCACAACAACTACCGGCCGCCACATATTCTGCTTCGGTGGACGAGAGAGACACACAACTTTGCTTCTTGGAAAACCAACTTACCAAGGAGCAACCAAGAAATCGGCACCCTCCGGAAGTGGACTTCCTATCCACTTTGTCTCCCGCCCAATCGAAATCCGTAAATCCTTCAAGCTTGAAGTTTGCTCCTATTGGGTACCATAAGCCAAAGTTTGGGGTATGAGCCAAATATCGAAAGATTCGCTTGACCGCCACATAGTGACTTTCCTTCGGTGCGGCTTGAAACCGTGCACACATTCCCACACTCAACATGATATCTGGTCTAGATGCACAAAGGTAAAGCAAGGATCCAATCATGGAGCGGTATACCTTTTGATCCACCGCTTACCATTGGGATCAATGTCAAGTTGGCACTTGGTGGGCATTGGTGTAGTAGCCGCTTGACATCACTTAGCTTGAATCTTTTGAGCATGTCTTGAGTGTATTTGGCTTGGTTGATGAAGGTTCCTTCTCTTCTTTGTTTGATATCGAAACCAAGGAAGAACTTCAACTCTCCCATCGAAGACATCTTGAACTTGGAGGTCATGAGAGCGGCAAATTCCTCATTGAAAGCTTTGTTAGGAGAACCAAAGATAATATCATCAACATATAGTTGGCATACAAACAACTCCCCATTGACCTTCTTATTAAAAAGAGTGGGATCGATTTGCCCCACTTCAAAACCACGATCTTGTAACAACTCGGTAAGGTGGTCATACCACGCACGTGGGGCTTGTTTAAGGCCATAGAGTGCCTTATCGAGTTGATACACATGATCCGGGAAGTAGGGGTCCTCGAACCCGGGGGGTTGCTTGACATAGACCAACTCATTAATGGGACCATTAAGAAAAGCACTTTTTACATCCATTTGTTACAACTTAAAGTTGTGATGGGAAGCATAAGCAATCAACAAACGAATGGATTCAATACGAGCAACGGGAGCAAAGGTTTCACCGTAGTCGATACCCTCGACTTGGGAGTAGCCTTGTGCTACCAATCTTGCCTTGTTGCGAATGATGTTCCCATGAGCATCTTTCTTGTTCTTGAAAATCCACTTGGTTCCAATGACGTTGTGGTTCTCCGATGGCCTTGGCACCAATCTCCACACCTTGTTGTACTCGAAGTTGTTGAGTTCTTCATGCATGGCATTGAGCCAATCCAAGTCTTCGAGCGCCTCATAGACCTTTTGAGGTTCAACACAAGAGACGAACGCGTGATGTTCACAATAGTTTGCCAATTGTCTACGAGTGCTTACCCCTTTTCTTAGGCTTCCAACCACATTCTCCATGAGATGGCCTTTGGTGGTGAGTTTGAAGCAATCTTGGCGGCACGACGCCTAATTCCTCCTCGGAGGTGAGATGAGGAGGGTCACTTGATCATCTTGAGCGCCGCCTTGAGCATGATCTTCATCTTGAGCATGCTCGGGGTGAGAACTTGACCTTGGGCATCATTTGAGGTGATATTATCGCCTTGAGCACGATCTTGCCCTTGGTCTTGTTCATGAGGTTGAGGGCCTTCACTTTGTTCTTGAAGCGTGTGGGCCTTGGGTTGGTGATGGCTCCACTTGAGTGGAGCATTGTCCTTCTCCTTCGCCACAAGGGGTTCCTCAATGGGTAGGATAAAGCCAACTCCCATTCTTCTTATGGCTTGGGAGGAATTTCATCACCTACATCCCAAGTGCCACTTTGCTCCACTTGGGAGCCGTTATTCTCATCAAACTCACGTTACACGCCTCCTCAATAAGTCCCGTGGATTTATTGAGGACACGGTAAGCATGAGAGTTTGTAGCATAACCAACAAATATGCCCTCATGAGCTCTAGCTTCAAATTTAGACAAACTAACACCTTTCTTGAGAATGAAACACTTACACCAACACCGGAAGTACTTGAGGTTGGGCTTGTTGCGGTGAGTATCTCATAAGGAGTCTTGTTCAAGCCTTTATGGAGATAGAGCCGATTGGATGCATGACAAGCGGTGTTGATGGCTTCGCCCAAAAGTTGTATGGAGACTTGAACTCCGCCATCATGGTCCTTGCCGCATCCATCAACGTCCGGTTCTTTCTCTCCACAACACCATTTTGTTGAGGGGTATATGGTGCAGAATATTGATGCTTGATTCCCTCATCACTAAGAAACTCATCCAAGGTGTAGTTCTTGAACTCGGTGCCGTTGTCACTTCTTATAGTCAAGATCTTTGCATTATGTTGATGTTGAGCTTCATTTGCAAAGTCGATGATGGTTTGTTGAGTCTCACTCTTCCTCTTGAAGAAATATACCCAAGTGTATCTCGAATAGTCATCCACAATCACCAAGCAATACTTTCTTCCTCCAATACTATCAAATGATGGTGGCCCAAAGAGATCCATGTGAAGGAGCTCCAAGGGTCTCTTTGAGTATATGATAGTCGTGGGAGGGTGAGCCTTCTCATGAAGCTTTCCTTCAATACAAGCTTCGCAAGCACGGTCTTTGGCAAAACTAACATTTGTTAGTCCACGGACATGGTCCCCCTTGAGAAGACTTTGCAAAGATCTCATATTGACATGGGCTAAACGGCGATGCCAAAGCCATCCCACGTCAACTTTAGCCATTAGGCATGTCGCGGTCTTAGTGGGTCGCTCCGAAAAGTTTATCACATAGAGACCGTTTTCGACATGCCCAACAAAGGCTACTTTAAGAGTCTTTATCCACAAGAGGGCCACGGTATCAATGTCAAAGAAAGTAGCAAAACCCATGACTGCAAGTTGACGAACGGAAAGCAAATTGTATGCAAGGGACTCAACAAGCATGACTTTCTCGATCGTAAGATCATGAGAAATGACAACCTTGCCGAGACCCAATACCTTAGAATGTGATGCATCACCCCACTCGACATCGGTGGGCATAGATGGAATCTCTTGCACGTCCACCACCATGTCCTTGCTCCCGGTCATATGATTTGTTGCTCCACTATCGAGCAACCATGATCCCCCACCGGAAGCAAACCCCTACAAGAGATCAATGCTTGGTTTTAGGTACCCATTTGGTGATGGGTCCTTTGATGTTAGTAACGAGGGTCTTAGGGACCCAAATAGACCCTTCAATGTACTCATAAGAAGAACCAACAAATTTAGCATAAACATGCCCATCACTAGCACGGCACAACACATAAGAGGGGTTAAAGTCGCCGGCTATGTTCATGGGGATGACGTTGTCCTTCTTGACATTTCCACCCTTTGCACGGTTCTTCTTCTTCTTGGAAGCACCCTCTCCCTCCCTCACAAAAGTTTGCTTGAGAGGGGGAGGTTGCTTGGTCTTGTCATTCTTCTTCTTGCTCTTGGGCTTGGGCGCGAACCCAATCCCTCCTTGGTTACAACTTCCTTTTGATTACTCAAAAGGTCGTTAAGGTTCTTCTCACCTTGAATGCATGTGACAAGGCCCTTTTCAAGTTGCTCCTTCAACTTAGCATTCTCTCAACAAGATGCACATGCTCACAACAAGGGTTAGTAGCATTTGCATTATCAATCAATATCATATGAGGAAAGGTGGCTTTCTCCTTGGTTAGCTTCACTTGGAGTTGATCATGAGACTCTTTGAGACTAGCATGAGCACCCTTCAAGACTTTGTGAGCCTTGTCGAGAGTGTCAAAGTCCTCGTTGAGTCTAGCAAGATCAACTCCAAGCTTTGCCTTCTCGGAACTAAGCACACAAGACACAACAAGAGCATGATCAAGGTCTTTCTTTAATTTAGCGTGATCATCGTTGTGTGACTCCTCACGAGCCAAACGAATACCACGCTCTTCCTCAAGAGCGTTGGAAAGATCCAAAATCTCATCGGCATAGTCACGACTATGCCCTTCCATCTTAGAGATGGTTTCTTCATGAGTCTCGATCATGACATTTGATTCACCAAGTTGTTCCAAGAGAGCAACGAAGTGCTTCTTGGATTTGCCCTTGAGTTTACTCATAAAGATCTCAAATTCATTTTCCTCTACATTAGTCCCCTCATGTTAATCAATGCAATCCGTCAAAGAAGAATGATTGATGATGGTAGTTTTGATGTTGGGGGTTACCTTGTTGGTGGCTTTAGCCATGAGGCACTTGGCGGTGATGCTTTCATTGGGTGAACCGAAGAGAGACATCCGAGGAGTCATTGCAATGGCCACGGAGGCCATGGCAACCGATTCACCATCCTCATTGTACTCTTCTTGAACCACCAAGGCTTTGTGAGGAGTCTTCTTTGGGAAGTTGCTCTTGTTGGGGAAAGACTTGGCCTTGTCCTTACGGATGAGCTTGCCACCATTGTCTTCCCTCTTCTCATATGGACACTCCGCAACAAAGTGACTCACATTACCACAATTGAAACACGTCCTCACTCGTTGCTTGCCCTTAGAGCCACTTGAATTGCTCTTGTTGAAGTTGGGCCTTGAGTTCTTCTTGCTCCAAAATTGTCTTGAAGCAAGGGCAATGTGTTCATGATAATCATACTTAGTATCTTCGAGGTTGCTCTCTTCTTCTTCCTCCTCTCCATCTTCTTCGACACAAATCTTGGCCTTCAAAGCGAGGTTGGGCTTCTTTGCTCTTTGGGAGCGAAGCACCACATTGTCGGCGGTCTTGTCCAATATGCTCATAGCCACAAACTCATCCAACACATCACTTGAGGACAAGGTGTGGAAGTCCGGTCGTTGACGGATGACGGAGGACATGGCTTTGTGGTAGGGCATAATTGCCTTGAGAAATTTGCGCTTGATCCAGTTGTCATCTATGTCCTTACTTCCATGATCCCGGAGGGAGACAGCAAGCTTGTTTACTCTCCGATAGAGCTCACGAGGTTCTTCTTCTTCCTTCATTGCAAACTCATCGGCTTCATCTTGGACCACTTCATAATTGGAACGTTGAATGCTTGCGCTTCCTCGATACATGGAAACCACCTTGAGCCAAGCATCTTTGGCACGGGAGTAAGGCCGGAGATGAGGGAGGTCTTCGGGAAGGATTGCTTCTTGGATGATGAAGAGAGCATTCTCATTGAATTGATGGTCCACGACCTCTCTAGGAGAAAAGTTGCTCGGATCATGCGGATAGAAACCTTCTTCAATGATTCTCCAAAGGTTAGTGTTCACATGATTTAAATGACGCTTAAAACGATAAACCCAAGAATCAAAATCCTCCTTTTTATCAATCTTAGGTGGTGGACCGGCATGATTCAAATGAGTGGAAGGAATCGGTCCACCATAAACGGGAGGTTGCACATGGGCGAAGATGCCGGTGCCATTCTTACCACTAGACGAGGGGGCTTTCTCACTAGTAGCTTCCCCCTTATCGGAGTTAGCATCCGCTCCGTGTTGGAGGGATCACCCACTTTCACGGGTGCGGTGGAAAGTTTAAGCCCTTCTAGGAATTCCTTAAACATGTCCTTGACCTCGCTTCGTCATGGAGTTTTTCAATGTGTCCAACGCCACATTGAATTCCTCACGAGATCGAGGTACCCCATCTCCGTAGATGATGTCGGATTCGCACCGAGTGCTCCCCACATCATCTACGACGTCAACTCATACTCTTGGACGGTAAAGTCCTTAAAAAGAGACGAGGCTCTGATACCAATTGAAAGGATCGATATAGTTGACTAGAGGGGGGGTGAATAGGCAACTAACAATTTTTAAGCTTTTCTTTACCAATTTAAACTTTCAATAATAAAGGTTGTCTAGATGTGCAACTAGGTGGACAACCTATATGATGCAAACAACACAAGCACAAAAGCAAGCAAGGATAGGAACACAAATAAGCTTGCACAAGTAAAGGATAAGATAACCAAGAGTGGAGCCGGTGGAGACGAGGATGTGTTACCGAAGTTCCTTCCTTTTGAGGGGAAGTACGTCTCCGTTAGAGCGGTGTGGAGGCACAATGCTCCCCAAGAAGCCATTAGGGCCACCGTAATCTCCTCACGCCCTCGCACAATGCAAGAGCCGTGATTCCACTATTGGTGCCCTTGAAGGCGGCGACCGAACCTTTACAAACAAGGTTGGGGCAATCTCCACAACTTAATTGAAGGCTCCCAACAACACCACGAAGCTTCACCACAATGGAATATGGCTCCACAGTGACCTCAACCGTCTAGGATGCTCAAACACCCAAGAGTAACAAGATCCGCAAGGGATAAGTGGGGGGAATCAAATATCTCGTGGTGAAAGTGTAGATCGGGCCCTTGTCACCCAATCCCGAGCAAATCAACAAGTTTGATTGGCTAGGGAGAGAGATCGGGCCAAAATGGAGCTTGGAGCAACAATGGAGCTTAGAGAGGGAAGAGGTAGTCAACAAGAGGTTGAAGACGCCCCTTATATAGTTGTGGGAAAAATCCAACCGTTATCCACTTATTCAGCCCGCGACGCGCGGTACTACCGCACCAGGGGCGCGGTACTACCGCGAGGCTGCGCGGTACTACCGTGGAGGACCACGGTACTACGGGGCAAGAAGACAGCCGAACTAGCTCGACTAAGGCAGTACTACCGCTATGCGGTATTATCGCTCCCTTGCGGTACTACCGCAAGGCGGGAGTCACGGCTCAGGAAGGGCGCGGATGAAATAAATTACATCCGTGCCAACTTCGCTGAAACTCGCGGTAGTGCAAAAATCCGACGCGGTACTACCGCTCAGAGGAGCGGTACTACCGTAGCGCATGCCTACTACCGTGAAACTACGGTACTCGGTAGGAGGGCCACGGTACTACCGCTATTTGGACGAGCGGTACTACCGTGGTGGGCGCGGATGTAAAATTACATCCGCCCTACTACCGCACCGAGCGGCACTAGGTTCGGGAGCAGCGGTACTACCGCTCAGAGGAGCGGTACTATCATGGCACCCAGCGGTACTACAGCGTGTACCTGCTGAGACTACCGCAAGTACAATGGCGGTTGTCGATTTCCACACAACCAAGATAACGAAGGAAGCTCCAAAGTGCAGGGAAAGGAGGGACAAGTGTACGTGTTGATTCCGCCCTAACCTTTCCGACGTGGACCCCCTCTTAATAGTACGGCTCTCCTACGACTCAAATCCACCAAAAAGAAACGTAGGATGACGCTGTCTTCAATAGTCTCCGAGGGGCACCGAAACGTCTCGAGCCTAGAGATGAACCATCTGAGGAACTCAAAGCATACGATTAGTCCGCAAAAGTATCGTCATCAATCACCAAAACACTTACGGGATAATTATGCCCTTACACCCGAGATATTATTACTACGAAAGATAACCAAAGATCAAAAGGTCTGGTTCAAAATTATATTGCTTTCATCGGACCCGGGGAAATTGCCAAAGCATTTGGCGATTGACACTTTGGAATATAAAGGACTAGTAAATAAAATCCGATTGACACGTTGGAATATAAAGGACTAGTAAATAAAATCCTAGATAGAAAGTGGGTCGGTCTCAAAATAAATGAGTTGTTAGTTGTTAAATATTATGCATAAGGCTAAGAAAGCGCATATGTTGAATAGAAATTACACGTTCAATACGAATTGACACTTCTTGCACAAATCAGTGCATTTTTTCAGAAAAATGCTTGGAAGCGAAACATGTTCAGAGATGCTACGTCTTGAAACATGTCTGACAATCCAGACACACCCTAGTCACACGTCGCCTTCTTTCTGTTCCAAACTGGAAGCAACACATCTTGTGATCCAAATGCTATGGCTATTATGTACTTATATGGGATTCTTTTTGCAAATTTGGCGGGTGGGGAATTTGGGTTGCATCGTATCCCTATATTTTGCATCTAACGGCTCTAAAAGTCACTTTGGTGGACGGGTGCATTGGAGCCCCATATTTTAATTAGTGCCAAAATGATATTTTGAAGTTTCAAAAAAATTCAAAAATAATTTGATTGGTTCATATGGATGTATGTTACACATGTGCAAATTCTGATGATGAAATAAGTAACCATGTGAGTTACACACAAATGACAAAACCGTGATTTTGGAAAGATGAACAGTGCATATATTATTTACTACTTAGATATTGTCATTTTGTCGTTTTTGCATAGCTCACATGTTTACCTATTTCATCACCAAACTTTACACATGTCTAATATCCATGCATATGATCATGTAGAATTCTTTTCAGGATTTTTTTGAAATTTTGAATGTGATTCTTGAACTATTTAAAATAAAGTCCTCCAATGCACCCATGTTCCAAAAATCCGCTCTCTCTAACGGCTCTGCTATGTATGATGCAGCCGGCGCTTCCAGTCCACCGGACTAGGATACTTGCCCCGTTGTCCCCGCCGATCTTCAGGGTTATGGGGATGTGGTGGATCTCGACCCTTGCCGGCTTGAGAGGTCTGCTTCATTTTGGATGTTACTTTAGTTGTTTAAGCTTGTGTCCTACTCAGGAAGACGAGGCGGCAAACAGCTTCTTGAAAAATGAAATACAGTTCTCCTTCCTAGCCCCCATCCCGATGGTGCGTCTTGCATCATCGGAGAGCGTGTGAAGATGTGTCTCTCATGGATCTTGCTTCTTTGTCCGTCTGTGTTCGTGCATTTTACAAATTGGATCATTTTGACCTACATTTCTCTTTATGGGCGACAATTGCTGCTCTGACCCGCTAGTTTTTTCGGGCCTTAGCACAACGATTTGTCGATTGTCTATTAAAACAAGACTTGTCTGGCTTTGGGGAGGGAGGGGCGATAACGGCGGAGCGAGCCCTCGCTGCGCTCATTGAATCGTCGATGGGTGGTCTATGGGCATGGATGTAATTTTTGTTACTGTGTTCGTTGTGCTGCCATGATGTTCGATGAACAGATTAGATGTTCTTTTTTAAGAAAAAAAGAGAGATTATTCTAGTTCGTATTTCATTTATGTATTTATTTGATTTTTTGGGTTTTCGTTTTCTTCTCCAAGCCGACTCCCTGGCTCCGTGTTTTTTTTTTTTTTTTGAGCGGTCCCTGGCTCCGTGTGAAACAGCCAGGGTGGTTGTGTTCTGGGCTTAAGCGGGCTTCTGCCCTTTTCCTAGTAGCCCGCCAGCCACAGCCCACAAAACACACCCGCGGACTCAGCGGGAACAGGGAACCATGTTGCGGGCGGCGGCGTCAAGGTGCGCCGGCGGCGCCATCCGGCGGCTGTCGGTGGCTTCGTACCCAGCAGCGGTAGGCTCGCGGAGGAAGCCTCCCCTGGACGAGGGGGACTGGTCCTACTACAAGGAGTGGTGGGGCGAGGACGACGGCCCCGGCGACGGAGCTCACACCGTCTTCCGCCGCCACTCCGAGCATGGCAATGGCGTCGTCTCCGTCGTCGCCTACCCAGCCTCCATACCGGTAGCTTCCCCTTACCTTCTCCCTAGTTCCCTCTTGGTCTATTTCTTGCTTGAAGAAATGGAGATGAACAGCTCGTCTTCTCCTGCCAATGTTACAGAAGCAGGGGAACACTGTTTGCCGATTAGAGCCACTAGAAGTTGTATCATCCATAATAGAAACTTAGACATCATTTTTTTTTCGTTTAGATCCATGCTTGTTCCAGGCAAAAGGGGTTCTTTTGATGTAATTTCACCTTTTGTGGTTTAGAACATGGCCACATGGGGCAAAATGCTATTGCTACCACTCTAGATCTTGTCCAACTTAAAAGAAAAATCGTATGCTACTTATCATGATAATCACTTTGATTATGTGCCACTATGATCATTTAATTAGTCTTGTGATTTCGCACTGTAAATATTAATGATTTTTTGAAGATTTTAGTTTGACCTATTTTGGACTCATATAGAAATACAAATTGTTGTGTTGTGCCAGGCCAGCGATCAGTGGCCAGTGATGGAGAGATGGCTTCAAGAAAGAAATTTGGCAATATACCCAGAATCAAGTGGTGCTGACCAATTTAAGATACTAGGCTACCAATGGCGAGTAATGCGCTTTAACGACCATACACGCCAAAGTACTGCAAAAGTAATGGCGTGTTACCGGTTTGGCGGTGATAGGGCATTATACTCAATGCAGCAACCCAATTGTTTAGCTGTTCCTTGTGAGTTCACTTGTACTATGTTCATACCAATGCTAATTGATGATAATATATCCATGCTGGTGTTCATTTTTTTGGATTCATTTTGCATCTTTTGTATAAGCATAACTTAGAAAGACAACTTTTCTTTTATATTAGTTTACAGAGGTAGTACAAATCAAGTATACACACACTTACAGGTCAAAAGACATCAGTAAACATGATTCCTCGATTATTTCTTAGCTGCAAGTTTTATATGCCATCGAAATCAGAAGAAGAATTCCTGGTAGATGTGCACGGAACTGTTATTTGCAAAACTAAAGTGATTTTGTTGGCGCTTAAATTTTATCTTTTCTTTTGATGCTATCATCTGACAGCCATTGTTTGCAGATGTCAAGAGCATGGTATCAGCAGGGTTGACAGCACTCCCTAGTTGTTCTTATGATCTCCCTCAAGCAGTTTCTGAGCCGAACACTATGAAAATTCTTTGTATCGGTCATGGTGGCGGCAGCATACCATTGTTTTTGGCTAGTAAATTCAGAGGTATGTACTACCACAGGTTTTACTAATGATTGTTACTGCATAGGTTGATACTGGATTTTTATTTGTTTTGCTGATACTTTGTTTCATGTACAGTGAACTTGAAATGAAGTTATTATCTTCTGGTCTTTGTTGGTCAGTTAGAAACTATACCTGGCTTGGCTTGTTTAACTGCAAAAAAAGTGCAGTACTAATAAGTACTCCCTCTGTAAAGAAATATAAGAGCAATATGCAATAAATTTTAGATGGGCAAATGCACTCCCAGCTCTAATTAATTGAATTCAGCTCATTTGATGGTACATTGGCTCTTAACATACATAGTATTCCTAATGTAGTTCTACATGTAGAACTACATTATGGGACGGAGGTAGTAACATATTTCATCTGTTTCAGGTGCTGATGTCCACATTGTGGAAATCGATCCAGTCGTCGTCTCAGCCTCGGTCGAATCCATGGGCTTCCCGGCATCATGCGCGAAAGGGTTATCAGACCACACCATGCAGCCTGCCGACGGCGACGAGCTGCTATGGAACGGCGTCCACGACCGCATCTCCCTCCACATACAAGACGCGGAAGACTTCATCGCCAGCGACAGCAACGTCTACGACCTGGTCTTCATCGACGCGTACGACGGGAACGACATATTCCCCCGCAAGCTCTGGGACGCGGACGGGGCGTTCCTGAGGAACCTGGAGGGGAAGGTCCACCCCGTGCACGGCACCGTGGTGGTGAACCTGCACTCCGACTCTGGGCCGTCGTCCCCCGACGTCGACGACGAGGCCCCCTTCGAGAACGTGCTCCCCATGGGCCGGTACGTCTCCCACGTCTGCCGGGCCTACAAGCGGCATTTCGGGCTGGCCTTCACGGTGGCCTCCCCCTGGCTCTGCAACATCACGCTGGTCGCCTGCCGTGATAAGGCGATACTGAAGGGCGCGCCGGTAGGGCGGAGCTGTCGGGATTTTGTTCTCAGCAAGCTTCTGTCGAGGTCGAGCATGGTCGAGCGGGCGCTCGACCTGCCGTTCCCTTGTCTGCAGTACGTCAAGAATGGCTTCACGCTGCTTGAATGATGTGTTTGTTCTTTTGGACGGAAGGCGCGAGAATAATCTGATCTTTTATGCCCAACCCTCTCTTGTTGGCACCATTTGCTCTCCCACATTGCTGAATCATGAGCTCGTGCGCCACGTGCGGGGGTTTTATTGTAACCTGCCGGCGAGCAGAGCGCGGGCATCAAGTTGATGAATATATTGTGTGCTTCTTCTCTTTTCAAGGTTCATCTTCACTTTTAGCTGTCCAAACTGAAATATGTTCCCGAACAGGAGCCCTAAGCAACAGGAGCCCTAAGCAACACGGCCGGGAGGGTCCAGGTTACACGGCGTGTGATTTGACTTTGTGAGGAGATGTGGCCAGAAAGTCTGGGCAGGGCACGTGAGATACATGAAACCGGACGCCGGTGGCTTAGTTTTTAGACTGGTGGATGCGTGCCCACGAGGTTCCTGCGCTTGCAAATTGACCCGCGATCATCTCCAAGCAACGCCCGGTTGACAGATGGCTTAGTCTAGTATCCTCTTGCCGTAAAAGGGGGAAGTGGAACTTTCGGCCATTCTTGGCTTGCATTTGCAGTCGAAAACGAATGTCCAGAACGAACTAAGCTCAGTTTCGATGGTTAGGCTCCTTGCGATTCAAGACATAGACCTAACACGGGTGCTCGCATATGAATAATTTATTTCAGGTTCTTCGGCGCTATTCTTTCAACGGTAGTCACGTGTCTATCAATTATGGGGCGTCTATGATGACTCGGTTAATAACAAGATCTGTCGGTTTAGTACGTTCATTCATAGGGTGAATGTGTGTACGCATTTGTGAGCCTATGCATTGTGCTTCTGTGTTTCTAAAACAAAATGTACACACTACACGTATGTAGAATTGTAGCATAGCTTCTATACATAAGCTTGCTTGGAATTGAAACATGAGGCGCCGTCGCCGGCGGTGAGAAGTCACGAGATGTATGCAGATCAGCCCGGTTGAAGCGTTTTGCCTTTTCTTCCTGGATCGATCGAGCATCGGTCTAGAGCTTGTTTCTTGTAAGTTCTAATGGTTCACGTGCATGCGCCCACTGCCACTTGAACCGACGCCACGGCCAGAAAAATATTGAGCTGCCGACCGCCAGAAGCAACGCGGTTCTTGTGATATACTAATAAAATTGATCAGGCCACGAGAGACGAGATCTCGACCTGGGAACATCACCAACTCACCATACTCCTCACAAGAAGACGCCCAGAGGAGAGGAGAGGATGCTGCTGAGGAGCTCCTCCACGCCATTCCTGCGCTCCTTCCTCTCCACCTCCTCCTCCTCCCTCCAACTCCGGAGGGCCTTCTCCGACGGCCACCTCCCTTCGCTCAACCCCTCCTCCTCCGGCGACAACGACAGCAACAGAACCACCGGCCTCCACACCGAGCTCTCCTTCTCCGTCTACAACACCTTCAGCAAGGCCAAGCTGGAACCCCACCAGGAGCAGGAGCAGGAGATGGAGGAGGAGCAGGAGCAGGCGGCGCAGCCTGAGCTGCCGGAGCTGCCGCTGTTCCTGGCGAGGGGCATGGGGATCGACCGCCTCGCCTCCGGCCTCTTCACCGCCGGCATGGGGTCCGAGGCTGCCCTGGCTAGGATGGCCAGCGGGGTGGACCAGAAGGCGGTGCTGGCGCTGGACGCCCAGTACAAGGAGATGGTGGACGAGCAGCCCGGCAACGCGCTGTTCCTGCGCAACTACGCGCAGTTCCTGCACGAGGTACGTACGTACTATCATCTAGCGGCTCTACTATCTTCCCGTTAGTTACTGTTAGTACTACGTTCTTGAAGAGTTGTAATATCTCCTCATTGATGTTCTTGGCGTTCATAATTGTAACTTGAGTTCAGTACTACGTTGGTGGCATCCGTAATCTACAGTCGACGCAAGTGAGTTTTGGAACTCTATCTATCTGCCATTCTCCCAAGTCCCAACAACTTGAATCATGTTAGTGGGTTTCAAAGATGTCGGCTAGGCTCTTTTTTCTTTCTCAATGAAAGGGTGCTCAAAGAAAGTGCGTCCACCTCGTCAGAAAGAAAGGTGCAGCGTAGTGGAGGCATTTGTACAACTTTTAATTTTCGTAGAAAAACATTGTGCGGTGTAGTTCTCAAGTTTTGAAATAAATTCAAGATAAATGCGAGTATCAGGATTTAAATCTTGATGGGCTGAAGATATCACCGCCCTTCTAACCATCCAAGATTGGTTCGCAGTTGCTGGTTCTGAACTGATGCAGACATGCAGTGTAGTTTAAGCTTTACTACCGATCTGCAGAAAACAGAAGTACTGTGCAAGATTTAACCAGTAGTCCAGTACTGCTCTTGACTTGATGCCCTGTACGAACTGATGAATGAATCAGGTGAAGTGTGACACGAGAAGGGCGGAGGAGTACTACTCGCGCGCGATGCTGGCGGACCCGACCGACGGCGAGATCATGTCGCAGTACGCGAAGCTGGTGTGGGCGGTGCACCGCGACCACGAAAGGTCCCTCACCTACTTCCAGAAGTCGGTGCAGGCAGCCCCGCGGGACAGGTACGCTCCCTCCACCACGCAAATACTGTACTAATAATAAATCTAAGCCCCTTGGAGCCGGCCGGCATGGCTGACCGTGGTGGTGTTGTGGCGACGTGCATGGCAGCCACGTCCTCGCGGCGTACGCCAGCTTCCTGTGGGAGCAGGACGAGGACGAGGACGAGGACGACGGAGGCGAGCAAGGAGCACAAGAGCGTGCTGCGCAGCCCAGGCAGTTGGCTTCTGCGGCCGTTTGACCAGGGGTGGCCGAGATGTGCTAACGATGTGCATGCTGATGAGTGATGATCATGCCCGTATGATGTTTCTGTGTAATCTGCAAAATGTTTGGACGGTCGAGGTGCGTGCACTGCTACAGAATAAATAACGTAAACGGTTGAGGCGATGGAAGGCTGTACCTGTAAACTTTTGTGATTCCGTCTGCGGATGCTAAGTTGCTACTATGTTTATTGGCTAAATTGTACTAAGAGCATCTTCAGCCGCGCCCCCAAGAGGTCCTCCAGGTCATCTTTTCGGGCGCCGGCTCCAAAAAAACGCCCCAGTCGCGTTCCCAGGATACTGAAAAGCGCCGCTTCATCTTGTTTTTGGGCCCGGCGGTTGCAGGTCGAACCCGGCGCACTAGGGGGCGATCGGGGGCTCCGGCGCAAGGGAAAAGCGCGGCTGGCCCACACCGTCAGGTGGAAAAGTCAAGTTCTTCTTCCCCGACTCGCCTCCCACCCCCCGCGCCCTCGGCCGCCACTAGCTATCCCGGCGCCGCCCGCCGCCCTTCACCGCTTGGTAGCAAATCCCCGCCGAAAAAATAGCAGAGGTTCGCCGAGGCAGTCCCTCCACCAGCAGCTGGCCGTTTCCAGACACAGAGGGGCAGTTTAGCAGCGGGTACACGCCCACCGGGCGCAAGGTGTTCGGCGATTTGCCTGCCCCGGCGATGGACTCGGATGACGAGGATGCGCTGGCCGTGCTGCTGGAGGAGGAAGCCGAGGCCGACGTCCAGGAAGAAGAAAATCTCATGGTGCTCGCCGCCCTCGCCCAGCTGCTGGCGAGCAATGAAAAGTCAGCGGCGAGGTGGCTCGGCGCCGGGCGGTGAAAGCAAAAATCGGCATCGTCTCAAGGCTACTGCATGCTCTACTCCGACTACTTCGCCGATGCTCCACTTCACGGCGACAAAACATTTCGGCGCCGTTATCGGATGAGCCGAAAGCTCTTACTCAGGATTGTGAATTCCATCCAGGAGTTCGACAATTACTTCAAGTGCAAGATGGATTGCACCGGCAAACTTGGATTCACCTCGATCCAGAAGTGCACGACAGCAATGAGGATGCTTGCATACGGAGCTCCCGGTGATTCACTCGACGACTATGGGCGCATGGCCGAGTCCACGAGTATAGAGTGTTTCTACAAGTTCTGTCGGGCAGTAGTGGCAGTGTTTGGACCGCAATACTTGAGAACACTCAATGCGGAAGACACTGCTCGGATCCTAGCATAGAATGCAGCAAGAGGATTTCTGGGATGCTTGGAAGCATCGATCGCATGCATTGAAATGGAAGAATTGCCCATTTGCTTGGCAGGGGATGTACAAAGGCGCCAAAGGCGGTTGTAGTGTGGTACTTGAGGCGGTGGCCACACAGGACCTCTGGATTTGGCACTCCTTCTTTGGTATGCCAGGAACTCACAATGACATCAACGTGCTGCAGTGCTCCCCTGTCGTTGCCAAGCTTGTTGAAGGTCATTCTCCTCTGGTGAACTTCGAGATCAATGGGCGGCACTACAACAAGGGGTACTACCTAGCTCATGGCATCTATCCGAGATGGTCTACATTTGTGAAGACTATCTCAAACGCTGTGCCAGGAGGCAAGAAGTCCTACTTTGCCAAGTGTCAGGAGGCTTGCAGGAAGGATGTCGAGCGGGCTTTTGGTGTGCTCCAATCTCGATTTGCTGTTGTCCGGTACCCTGCTCAGACCTAGTCGAAAGATCAAATGTGGAAGATTATGACTTGCTATGTCATCTTGCACAACATGATCATCGAGAGCGAGCAAGAAGACCCAATGTTTGACACTAAACCATACTACAGTCAGGGTCCTCTAGCCGAAGTTGATCACCAGCTACCGGCAACCTGGATTGCCTACCTCAGTATGCGTCAGGAGATCCGAGACCCACAGGTGCATTATTAGCTGCAGCAGGATCTTGTGGAGCACCTATGGAGGCTTAAGGGCGACGCCAGGCGTGATGTGTGATGAAATATGAGTTTTTATTTGTTGAACTATATAATTTGTATTGAACGATTTGTTGTTGCACTATTTTGTTAAACTATTTGATTTTCTATGATGAACTATGTGAAAAAATAATATTTATGTTAATAATTGAACGCCGAGCCACGACGGAACATGTCGAATATGGCCCATATGAGCCCTTTATTCGCCGAAAGTGGGCCGAAAAGTGGGCCAATATCGGCGCCTGGGGCGACGGCTGGACGCAAAACCACCCTAGCGCTGATTGTATCGCCGGCTCACTCCCAGAGGGCGATTTTTATGCGTGGGGGACGGACGGCTGGAGATGCTCTAAGATCCTGCAGGCTCTGTATTACCTTGTTATTACCTGCTTGTGGAGTCCCATGCTGGATTTTAATGCTGGGGAGTGGCGCCTTGATGAGCTGTCACAGGTCTTTAGGCTTCCGTGGGAGGCTGCAACTGCAGTACATAGCTGCGTCACCACTCCACCGATGATGTAAAAGTTGATGCCCTGAAATTGGACTTTACATTTGGAGAGAGAAGCTTTTGGGGCATCAACAAAGTTTTTGTTGTAACAGCAATGCTCGAAAACTAGTGCCTTAAAATTTGGGAACCAATTCAAACATAAGATCCAACAGTGGAGAGGCAGGGAGGCGGATCTGACTGTCGCCGAGCAGACACCAAAACGCAACTTTATGCATAAACGCGCTAAGCACCCAGCTGTTAACCAAAGCTGGCACTTCAAAACTAGTGACAAACACTACCTGAAGTGAAGGTGCCCGCGCGCGCAACTACCTGAGCCGTGTGTATATGTGTACCACTCGTCACAACCCAGCGCCAGAGCTCAACAGCAACGCATAACGCGGTACGAAGCCATGACCTGTGTGAACCAGCCTTCACCTACAGCGTCCTGCTTCACAGAAACTACAGGTTTTTGCAAGCTACAGCCTTCACCTACAGCGTCGTGCTCCACAAATTACAAGTTCTGAAGTCTGGCGTGCTAATTGTAGACCAGGAGCAGCACCAGCCACAGCCTTTGCCAGATGATACACGATGCTGCGTGCAGCTGAGCTAAAGCAATCCAAGTAACCCTACAAGGTACGGTCCCATCCCAGATATATGTTAGACGACACTGCTGACTCATGGCAACAAGCTGGGAAATTATTAAACCTGATAACTGACAACCGGAATACTTTTTTTTTTTTTTGAAACGGGGCAAAAGACTTGCCACTTTCATTGAATAAGAAGAAGGTTTAAGGCCAAAGGCCGAATTACAACGCATTACTCTCGCGGCATTACATTACTCAAGCACTTAGCCCCCGCGAAACACCACAACTTGTACTCATCTTTAATTTTAGCAACAATAACCCCCACCGGCACCGCGGTGCCCCTAAAGACACGAGCATTCCTTTCTTTCCAGATTTCCCATGAGACTAGCATCATAAGAGAGAGCATCGGCCGGCACGACTGTGATGTGTTGGATGCAATCAGGTTCCACCAAGACTTCACCGAATCCATCAGCACCCAAGCCGAAGGATGCACATCCCCCAGGCCAAGCCAAGATTTGACTATACCCCAAACTCGAACAGTGTAGCGGCACCGGAAGAGGATGTGCGCCGCGGATTCTTGCACCTGCTTACAAAGAGGACAACGATCACAATTAGGCCATCCACGTCGTTGGAGCCTATCGGCCGTCCAAATCCTATTGTTGATAACCAACCAGGCAAAAAATTTGCATTTGGGGGGAGCCCAATTCTTCCAAACCCACTGTAGCATGTTAGTGTCAACCAGACCAGAGAACTGAGCTTTGTAGGCCGGCCTTGCGCAGTGTACAGACCATCATTAGTGAACTTCCATGAGATAGTGTCGACCCCATCTGGGTTGAGTTGAACAACCGAAATTTTTTCCCAAAGGTTGACGAACTGAGTGAGCTGGTTAGCGGAGAAGATGCCACGAGTGTTGATTTGGGAGACCCAGAAGTTGTTTTGCAAAGCCTTGTTCACCGAGCAGCCCTTCGCTTTTGAAATTTCAAAATCATTGGGCGATGTCTTTGGGCCTGATGCCATCAAGCCAAGCAGACTCCCAAAAGGAGGCACAAGTCCATCTCCAATTAAGACCTTGGTGGCAGACGCAAAGATGTCTTTATCTCTCTTATCGCAAGGGTTCCCCAACCGCACCCAAGGCTTCGCCGGGTCCATCCATTCCGCCCAGAGCCAACGTAAACGGAGAGCAGATGCAAATTTCTGTAGATTTAGGATGCCTAGTCCGCCATGAGCTTTGGATTTACACACTTGTTCCCAATTGATCTTGCATTTGCCACCGGTGACCTTGTCACAGCCAGCCCAAAGGAAAGCACGCCGAAGGGAGTCAATCTTCTTCAAAACCTCCACTGGCAGATCAAGTGCAGTCATGTAGTATATGGCGATGGCTGTGAGGACAGATTTGACGAGAACCACCCTGCCCGAAGAGGCCATGAGCATGCCAATCCAAGGAGTGAGTTGGGCAGCAATCTTGTCTTCGAGCGGCTGGAAGTGGATTCTCTTTAGTCTCTTAACCGATAACGGCAGTCCCAAATATTTCATAGGGAAGGTGGAGCGGTTCGCAGGGAAGGAATGGAGGATATCATCAAGGTCAAGGCTCCCACAGCGAATGGGGGCGACTAAGCTTTTAGTGCAGTTTGTCATCAATCCAGTGACCTCCCCAAAGCTCGCCAGTGTTTCCACAAAGAAATTTACATCATCCTTGATTGGCGCAAGGAAGACCGCAGCGTCGTCCGCATAGAGGGAGGCTCGAAAAGTCATCACATCTCCTCCAATAGGTTGGAGCTTGCCTTGTTCGGTGGCCTTGCGAAGAATATGGTGAAGGGGGTCAATTGCCAGCACAAAGAGGAGCGGGGAAAGGGGATCCCCTTGCCTTAAACCACGGCCTAAGCGGATGGGACAGCCAGGAATTCCATTGAGAAGGACTCGCGACGAGGACGTAGACAAGAGCGCCGAGACCCAGCCCCGGAAACGAGGTGGGAAACCCAAGTGGTTGAGCAAGTCGAGGAGGTAATCCCAACGGACCGAGTCAAAGGCCTTTTTAATGTCCAGCTTGAAGAGCAGGGCCGCAGCTTTCTTGCGGTGGAGGCGTCTTGCCATGTTGCGCACATACATGAAGTTGTCATGGATACATCTTCTTTTTATGAAGGCGCTTTGTGCTTGGGAAACTAGGTCGTTCATGCGCGGGGCTAGGCGGTTGGACATGACTTTGGCAATGATCTTCGCAATGGCGTGGATAAGACTAATGGGGCGAAAGTCAGAGATGTCTTCCGCGCCATCTTTCTTCGGGATGAGGGCAACGTCCATGTGTTAAGCCAGTGCAAGTGGGAGGCATGAAGATTAGAGAAGCGGCTTATAGCAAGCATGACGTCCACCTTAATGATGCTCCAAAGATGACTTGAAGAATGCACCAAGTAAAACCATCGGGCCCCGGGCCTTATCACTTGGCATACCAAACACAGATGCCTTGACCTCCTCCTCGGTGATGGCATCATCAAGATCTTGGAGATCACAGTCAGGGACCGGTAAAATGTCCCAGTTGATGTCATTATTACGCGAAGGCCCTCTTTTAGCAATGCCCTTAAAATGACTATGAATGATTTTGTCCTTAGCATTGTGATCTGTGACCCATCCATTATTGTGCTTGAGGCGGTGGATGAAGTTTTTGCGCCTTCGGTGATTCGCGCGAAGATGGAAGTAGCGGGTGTTCGCATCACCTTCCTTGAGGTTAGTGACTCTCGAATTCTGCCTCTTTCTCGATTTCTCCAAAATAGCCCAGCCGATGATTTTCCTCTTAAGCCTTTTCCGGATATCTTGCTCATCGTGAGAGAGCTCTCTTTGTTCCTGGGCTAAATCTAGACGTAAAATGACCTCCAGGGCCATGTGCATTTGAATCTTTGACTTTGCAAAGAGGGACTTGCTCCACGTGCGAAGTCTCCGACCGGTGGTCTTGAGCTTGTGAAAAAGCCTTTGGTAGGGCTCCAAGTGCACAGATTGTTCATTCCAAGCATCAACAACCACCTTCTGGAAACCAGGCATCTTGGTCCAGTGGTTTTCGAAACGAAATGATTTTGGCCGCCGCGGGCCATCATCATTAGCAAGCAATAACGGGCAGTGGTCGGACAGCGAGGAGGAGAGAGCATGAAGAATGTGCGAGCCAAAATCAATATCCCACTCGTCGTTACAGAAGAAGCCGTCCAATTTGCAGAGCGTTGGGTCAGCGCGCTCGTTGCTCCAGGTGAACTTCCGGTTTTGAAGGTGTATCTCCTTGAGATTGCAAGTGTTCAGGGTGTTGCGGAATCGGACAAGACGACCCCGATCAACATTAGCACGGTTTTTGTCTCTAACTCGGTAGATTTGGTTAAAATCACCATTAACCAGCCACTTCGTTCCGTCGATAGGCTTTTGGGACGTTAGCTCCAGGAAGAAAGCCTCTTTATGGATGTATCTGGTTGGTCCATAAACAGTGGTCAGTTTAAAAGACTTGTCATCAGGAGAGTTGTTGACATCAACAGTTGCTGAGAGGTAGTAAGCTCCAATCTGAATATTGGAGATGGTAACCGCAGAATCATCCCATAGCAGTAATATTCCACCTTTTGTGCCATCAGCTGGTCTATGAGCAAAGTTTTTGAGACGATGTCCGCCCAGGTATGCAGCAACATGGGCGTCAATAGTTTGAAGCTTTGATTCTTGTATGCAAACAAGATGACAGGAGGATGCTGCAATGGTTTCATGGACAGTTGCTTGACGATCAGGACAATTTAAGCCACGGACGTTCCAACACAGAATAGCAAGGTTTTGTTCTAACATGGTTCCACCCCGATTACATCATACCCCTTACATGAGTCTGCCAACATCATAGGCAACAATGGTCTCGCCAGGGCCAGAAATAGAAGCAGCAACACATGGCAGCTACAAACAGGCGTACATCTAGCTTTGAAATGATGGACTAACATGAGGAAACTAAGCAACAACTTGCAACATAGCAACAGCACCCAGCGCTCAGACCCCCGCCGCGGTGGCCTCGCTTTGGTCTGGCCCTCCTTCTCCTCCATGCTGCATGAGGGCGTCTTCAACCGCCGAGGAGAGATCGCGGTCCATGTGGAATAAAGCGCGCAAAGCCGCAACAGCAATGTCCGGGAGACGGTCCTGGAACATATCAGCAAACTTGGTGATAGCCGCCTCAGTGGCTTGTTCACCCTCAGCAACGATCCCCATACGGCGGCACAGCAGCTGCTCTGCGAGCCTGGCAATGGGCACGCTCCGCTTTTTGGCCCGGAGCCGGGGGCTCTGGCGCGGCAGGTGGAAGCCAGAGACCCCGGCTAGCGTCTTCCTACGAGCAGTTGGGGGTCTTGGAGGTGTCGAGCGCTGAGTAGGGGGGGACGGCAACAGCGCGGGCATGCGCGGGATGAATATTGGAGTGAACGGTGCTTCTGATTCTGCATCTTCTTCAGATATTGGCTCTTTCTCTGGAGCTTCTTCAGTCCTTGTCTCTTCATCTGCCTCTTCTTCAGTCTGGGCATCAGCATCAAAACTGTTTGACACATGAGTGATGCTGTCGCTGTTGGTTTCTTCAAGCAGCACCTCCAGGCGCACAGGGGTTGGAGTTGGAGTAGACAGGACCAACTCAGGCGGGGCATCATGAGGTGAAGCAGGAGCCTCTTGAACCAGAAGCATGTGCTTGTCCATCCCCATCTGTTCCATGGTCAGTGACGGCTGAATCTTGGAGATCCTGCTGGAGGCACCACAAAGCCAGCCCAAGCCAAGACCCGACGGGGCAATCTCAATGATGTCACTCGAAGTTGTACGCGGTGAGGGCGGCAGAGAGCGACCGCGCCTCTCCAGCGAGCACCCGTCAGCCGAGCGCTCCTGAGAAGTGGCATGTGCGCGGCGACGGTCATCACGGCCTTTTGACAGTGTTCTCAAATGGGCAAGGATCAACTAACACTGATCCAATTTTTTTTTCCATATCACGGCAGCTCAGGTTTAGTTCCATACCAGATAGACGACACGATCATGTAGCAAAAACACTAAAAGAGTCCCATCTAGAAACGAGTCATGCTCGATAACAGCTACGCAAAACGCAAGTTCTACAGGTAATCGCGCTTTGTTGTGACAAAAATATGGCCAGGCCGCACCAGATCGAGAGCACCAAATGGGATGCGACCATTCGCCAGCAGACCAAATGTGAGATTAGTCGTAGCCGTCGTATTGGTGCCCGCCCCTCCTTTGGTAACCATTTCCCTTTGACCGTGCAGCGTAATCCCCGTCGTAGCGCCCACCATATTGACCCCTTCCCCGCCCTCGCCCTGCAAAGTGAACAACGCTTGCTTATTAAACTCGATTTTGATCAAATACAATACAGGGGTAGTTTTCCCCGTATCTTTGAAAGTACTCCCTCTGTAAACAAATGTAAGACGTTTGGGCAGTTTAAGGATTATGATGCATTTTTATCATGTAGTCATGTTCTTAGGGTACTTTGACAGTGGAGAAATTAAATAACATGAAAGACCATAGTACTGTCCCCAAATAACAAGGTTCCAGAAACCTCATTCAATGTGTCAAGCATAGGTTTAGTACAGAACAAGACATACCCTACGAACAGCAGCAGTTGGCACAAAGATCGTTGGAAAAAATATATCTGCTAAACTACGGTCATGAGGAAATCAAAATTTATACTTAATTTATACTTACTTCCGCCGCCACGAAACACTCCACTGCCAGGCCTCCTCTCCTCAACATGTACTAGACGCCCATTCAACTCTATTGGAGATGCCTGATGTAGAAAAGATCACCATAACAAGGTATGTTCAGGTATAATATGACATCATATAGATGGCATTCAGCCATTCACAGACCACTCTGTTTCACACAACACTGGCTCAAACTAGAATACAAATAATGAAGATTCTTGATCTAATCATGCAATCTAATCTACTACTCCCTCCGTCCGGAAATACTTGTCGGAGGAATGGATGTATCTAGACGTATTTTAGTTCTAGATACATCCATTTTTATGCATTTCTCCGACAAGTATTTCGGGACGGAGGGAGTATAATAGTTTACTTGTCTGGTGAGGTGGAGGATAAAAGATCTTGACTATGTTGCTTTGCTTATGCAACAAATAAAGTCCATGCCTATTCTATGTAATTTTGACCTTTCAGCAAAATATTTTTTTTGTTATGTTTCTTAATGTAGAATGTGAAAACATGAATGTTAGGCACTAGGGCATTTCAGCCACTAAACTCAGGAGAGGATGCAAGAAACTAATTCACAACGTAGTTGTACGAAGTGATTCAAGGCATGGTCTTTATAACCCCCCTTTTTTTTCAATCCAGGGTCACCTGCACAAGTTGTGCTATACTAATGCAGAAGCATGAGAAACTGAGAAACTCACATCCAACGCATTCTGGATGCCACTCATGTTTTCATACTCAACAAATCCAAAGAAAACTCCAGCCTCCTGCATATTAGTACACGAATTAGGAAACCCAACAGAAGGAATTAGAGGAAAAGCCTAGATAGAAGGCAAGATACCTTGCGACTACGTATAGCAACTCCATCAGGTTTAATTCTTCCAAAAGCCTGAAAGACCTTCTCAAGATCGAAGACTGAAGTAGCTGGAGAAAGATTACCGACATATACTGATAGGAACTCTTCTGATAGAAAAGAAAAACAATCATCAGTCAATACACAACCAAAATGATTATGTCCACAGGAATTATCAGACAGACACTAATACCAGACATTGCAGATGAAAATTAGTGTTTTTCTTTTGCAAGGAATATAAAATTTATATAACAAAACAGGTTCGAATGGCTCTGGACAAGAGACCAAAAGTATGCATAATGCCATGCAAGTTCAAAGGTATATTGCTTGGTTTCCTGCGCTTTACATACGCCCAAGAAAACTTCACTTAACTACCAGGTCAGAAAACCCACATGTGAAGAAAAAGATCACATACAGAAATCATTAGCATATTAATGAATCTAAAAGAACATGCCAGATTTAAGTTTCCAATAAGCTCTTCCAGCAAGAAAAATACAGCATTACCCGGTTTCCAATTCTTAAACACATAGTTAACCAGCAGAAGATGGACAGCTAGCATGCATGAGTAAACAATGATTGTGGAGGGGAAAATCATCAAACGAGCAATAAGATACCACTACCATTAACCCCCATAATTCATGATTATACAGCCACTCTAAAATATCAATACCAAATAACATAGGTTACTGCAATGCAAAACACACACACAAAACGAAATGTGACACAAGTTTAAAAACAAACAGAAGAGAAAGCATGTAAACATATTCAAACAAGAGCTTCCCCACTTAGGATTTCACCTAACTGCTGGATAAAAAATGGGCATTAAGGGCCGGCTTTGGCAATGTTCCAGAATTTTCATGCAATATGTGTATGGTTGGTTGGGCTTATTCTTGACTTTTGCACCTAGGCTTAAAAGCCAAAAGGGCAACTGTTTATGGGCTTTTGGCTTATGACTCAATATTGTTACATGATGGAATAAGACAAAAGCCAAAGCCAAAAGCCCATAAATAGATGTTTTTTAGGCTTTTAAGCAAAAGTGCAAAAGCTAAGAATAAGCCCAGCCAAACAGCCTAGGCAGGCACTTACGTGCGCCTAGGCTCTAGACGATAGCAAAATATCTACCGCTTAAGTGCGCATAAATGTGCGCTTTGGTCAGAAAAGCGCAAGGGGGTGCCAAAACGCACAATTAACGCCTAGCACTTTTTTAACTATGCTTCAAACTACCTAACAAAGAAGTTGTGTTTAAATCCAAGACAGGAAAGTTTGAATAACAAACAAGTTGAAACCCATTCCCAGTGGTAAAGGGCAGAGGGTGTCAACAGAGAACAGCCATTAGTGGGTAGATAAGTTTTGCCAAATGTTAGTACTTAGTAATAACCAAAAAAAAAACATAGGGCAGGTCCCGACAAAGGAGTCATGAGAGTAAAAAAAGTTAAGAGTAGAAAGAAACCTTCATCCTCAGGAACACTGACATCCCGACGAGTGCCCAAGTTCGATTTTTCTTGCACTGGCACAGGCTGAGTTTGTCCAACCAGCTGTGATTCTGTGGTCCCTGTCATAGCCCTGTTAACCGGAGGGGAGTGGATAACCTGACCAGCATTTGCTCGCAGCTGACAAATTTGCACCCGATTAGGCATCAAGTTAAAACTAAGGATTGAGAATGAATAAAATTACAACATATGTTAGCTTACCACTGAAGCATATGTTTGCTTAGGCGGTTCTCCTACAGGCTCTTCTTCAGGTGTAGGTGGGGAAGGAGGGTGGGGAGGAGCAAGAGATGCATCCTGTTTAACATCTGTCGAACTAGGGAGGGAGGGAGCAGGATCTTCAAAATGAGTTTCTCCATTGACTGCAGACTCAAATTCCAAAGGATCTTGCTGCTGCATTTCATGATTCTCATATATAATACCATTAGCCCTTTCATCGGTATCAGCAGGAGTTGCAAACCCCTTTAATTCAAGTTCTTCAGCCACATAATCAGATGCTGAGGGATCAACCAACAAAAACAATGGTTATCATTTTGACCATGGCTACAGTTGGAATAAAAAAATTCTCAATAAATAATGCAGAAGAATACATCAATGAACTGGAAATAAATGAATAAAGTAGGATTATGTAGAGAGGAGTACTGCCCATGTAAAAAGCGTTACCACCAAAATCACAACCAAAGTAATAGCAGTTAAAAGTGAAAAGGAGGAGGTAAATGGAAAACAGACCAAAATAAACATATTTGTCAAATAGAACCAGAACCAAAATGAACTTTAGATAGAGAGAGAAGAGCCGAAATGAAGTTGATTTACTGACAATATATATCATAGAACAGTTATCATGTAACTCAAATTATAGAGGTGTCAGGAAGCAATACCTGTTTCGGTCATGGTATTATGAGCAGCCATCTGGGGAAATTGGTTAGCATAACCGTAATCAGCAACTTGGTAATGATCATCATACTCATCACAGATGAGCTGAAAGATGTCACTGTCTACAAAAAATCCATCTGGTTTGACCTGAGGAGCAAGAATGATACTCTGAGAGAATCTCTTGCGTAAAGGGTAGCCTTTCAATTGCACTAGGCCAGTAACCAACAGAGTGATGGCTCCAGCCCATGATTCCAAGAAATTAGCCGTTTTAATCTCGACCTTTTGAACATTCATGGACATCAATATATCATTGATTTCCTGCATATTTTCAAAAGAACAAATTCAGTTTGCAAGCTGAAACCATTAAAACAAGACGATGTGAAATATAAATTATAGATCCCATTACTTCAATACCCAATTTTCAAGAAACTGAACTATGAAACATCCGAAAGCACAACGAGACCAAAGAATTATAATCCTCAGGGAATCAACATTAACCAGAGACCTTATAAACTGTGATTACTAATTTATCATAAAACATAACTAATAAAATACAAAGATAACCAGTAATCCAAAGAAACCTTATAAACTGTGATTACTAATTTATCATAAAACATAACCACTCCCTCCGTTCACTTTTGTAAGACCTTTTAGACATTTAAGACAGCACCTAAAACAGTTCAATTTCAGCTGTCCTAAACGACTTACAAAAGTGAACAGAGGGAGTAATAAAATACAAAGATAACCAGTAATCCAAAGAAACCTTATAAACTGTGATTACTAATTTATCATAAAACATGACTAATAAATACAAAGATCGCCTGGTAAAAAAATGAGGTTACAAAATGATGCTTCTGCATTTAAATTGCACAAAATGAGAAAGCAACTTAACATACAAGATCAAACCAAAATCCACATATTTTGCTCTGTATACCCTCGAACACTAATATGTTTACTTCTAGGAATTGAATAACAAAACCGGGAAATGGATGAAACCCAAATAGACAACACAAGAGGTTCTACATTAACTGATACAAACACCAACAGCACTAGGAAACAATTGGAGCGCCAGATCCTGAATCATAAAAACTTCTCAATTTGGTATCAACATTTTTTCTAATAGATGGTCTTACAGAACTTTGCAACCGCAGCCTACGCGTTCCAGAAGGTCAGCAAGCAACCCAATATCTCAACATAAACCAAGGCGTCCAAAATTAAGATATAAAGCACATTCAGTCGTATGCATATAATCACCAAAATTCCACCAAACAGACCTGGCATCAACATGCATTACACACCACCCAGTTGTACTTGGCACAACACAGCATGGCAATGACTATGGGCACCAAAAGGGAGCAAATACAGCAGAAACACGGCTAGATTGGGGTTCATACCTCGGCCGTCTCCCCGAACTGGGACTCCATGGTCTGGCAGTCGACCCTCACCACGGTGCTGCCGTTGGTGTAGAACTGGCGCGCCAGCTCCGGGGTGCTGGCCAGGACGCTGTAGTAGCCGGCGAGGAAGTAGGACCCCACCTGCGGGCAACCAACCACAACCAAAAAACCCTACGCGTCAGGCAAAAACCCCAGGCTCCTCCTCCCCCAACCAAAACACCGCGCGTGGGTTTCCACCCGGCGCGTCTCGGGCCGGCGCGGCGCTCACCTCGAAGGCGTAGGGGTGACCGGCGATGCGGTGCTGCTCCCGCCGCAGTTCGTCCATGGCCGGCGAAAACCCTAGCGGGGCGGACCTCGGCTAGGGGACGGCGCGCCCTCTCGCGAGGCGCGCGCGGCGAGGGGACGGGCGGGGCGCGGGGACGGCTAGGGTTTGCGGGGGTCCGGGGCTCGTCGCGTCGGCTTGTAGGTGCGGGGAACGGAGGCGAATGGGGGGGTCGGAGACGGGGATCGCAACGGGGAGGGAGGGGAAGTGAAGGGAAGGTTTTAAAATGGGCTCGCTGGTCGCCGCCTGGCTGCCTCGCTGGCCTGTTTACTGCCTTCCTCCTTTCGCCATCCCGTTTCCTTTCCGGGAGCCGTCCCGGTCGTCTCTGGTTCGGTTGGTCAAGTCGCGCGGAGACGCCGGTGGTTGCGGTCCGGTCTCCAGGCTACGGATGTGCCCATCGAGGTGGGTCCCGGAAAAAGTGGCTCGGCAGGCGGGGCTGAGACTGTGGGGACCCCACCGTGCTATAGCACGAAAAAAAATCGAGCAAAAACAAATAACACTGAGTTCGCTGACAGAAAATTGGGTGTGATGTTTGACGCGGAACATCGTTCCACGAAAACCTTTTTGGAATACTAAGGCTGGTTATAATGGTAGTATCATAGCTAGTATCATGCATGCCAACTAGGCAATTTTGATGAGGTGTCATAGCATTAAAGGAAGAAAGAGAGGGTGTAGTATCATATCATGATATCGTATCATATTAAATGTTATACTATTTTGTGTCATGCATGGCAATAAATAGAGTACTACATGATACTAATATACTCCCTCCGTTCCATAATATAGCGCCTATAGATTTTCTGAGAAGTCAAACTTTACAAACTTTGACCAAGTTTGTAGAGAAAAATATTTATATCTACAATAGCAAAAATATATCATGTGAAACTACATCTTATGATGAATCTAGTGATATATGTTTCGCACTCTAGATGTAAATACTATTCTCCACAAACTTGGTCAAAGTTTGTGATGTTTGACTTTTAAAAAAATCTATAGGCACTACATTATGGAACGGGGGGAGTATGATACTATGCATTAGGGAGGTAGTATCATACACTAGTATCATATGCATGATACTAGTATATGATACTCCCCATTACAACCAGCCTAAATACTACTCCCTCCGATCAAATTCTTAGTTCAAAACCAAGACACTTCTTTTGGATTGATGGGAGTACTAAATTCAGAAAACCAATACTAGTGTTAGGAAATATAGATATTTTTTCCTATTTTACACATGATACATTGATATACTCGCGTATGAAGTTTAATGAAGAAATGGCATTCATGGTATTTTGAACAAAACTGCCAAAATAGTAAGATCATACCGTTTCTTCACTATGGTTTACCCCGGGTGTCATTCCTTCACGAAACTTCATGTGTGAGTACAATGATCGAGCAAGGTTCCAAAATTTCACATTTTTGAAGATTTTTTCTAGTTTTATTTTGAATTTGCCATTCACATTTGTGCGTGTGGAACCATATTCACCCTTGTATTTTCGGTGTGATGTTACTCTTAAAAGAATAGCAAAGAAACAACAAATTTAGACAAGATAGAAAAAAGTATTCTCTTCGTTCACAAATGTAAGATATTTTAGACATTTCAATATGGACTATATACGAGCTGAAACGATTGAACAAACACACTAAAACGTGTCTATATGCATCTGGTTCAGAAAAAAGTTAGAGCATCTAATATTTGTGAATTGAGGGAGTATCTCTTTTTCTAACTGCATGCAAAATTTCACAAAGAATGAGATGTGTCTTGATCTAAAAAACAAAATCAATGATCTATTCCTTTGTGGAGCACTAGTTTTATTTTATTTCAGGTCACTATATATGTCTTTTTTAAAGCATGAACATGCTTGTTGTTAAAATAATATATTTTTTCTTTTGGTTTAATATTTAA
Source organism: Aegilops longissima (assembly GCA_021605205.1). NCBI lineage: Eukaryota > Viridiplantae > Streptophyta > Magnoliopsida > Poales > Poaceae > Aegilops > Aegilops longissima. Next base: position 608,207,884 of record CM038677.1, on the reverse strand, counting down.
CATGTGGGATCGGGGGCTAAAACATATTTTTTTTTCTTATTTAAACATCGATGAGAACGTAGACATACACTCACACCACCACACACATACTCACACCACCCCTGCTAAAGACCAGGTCGGAGTTGTGGAGCTTCAAGATTGATGAAGTAACCAATAACCATAGGTGTCTCGCTATTGACAAGGACGTAACTCATAGTTGAAGATAATCCATATTAGCGAGACACCATGATGTTATGTGTGGGTCTTTGGTGGGCTAAGGTACCACAACCAGACCTGGGCATACCTCAGGCCGGGCCAAAAAAAGCCCGATGCTGAAAACCCAGTCCCGAGCCCGGCCCGGCCCGATCGTCGGGTTTACAAAATGAGGCCCAAGTCCGACCTGAGCCCAAAAAAGCCCGACACGGCCCGGTCGGCCCGGCCCGGCTATGGCTAAAATTCTATTTTGTTCAAGCCCGAGTCCGGCCCAACCTGCATGCTCAGGCTCAGCCCGTGTAACATCCCAAATTTTCAATTTGGAATGTTATACATTAGATCATTATTGCATATCATATTTATTGCATTTTTGGTTGATCTAAGAAATTCTACGCAACTCAAGGACCCGCGGAGAGAGTTGGGGATTTCATTATTTTCATATTCGAATTTTGAAAAGAGGACCGTTTGATTTTTATTATTTTCTCTTCTAATATTTCTTTTATAAAAAAATAAAAGAGAGAGAGGATAAAATGACTTCCTCAAAATAAAGATATATCGAAGATTTAATATTAAAATTAAATAAGATTTTTATTTGGAGTTTTATCGCTATTTTATTTGAATTAGGAAAAAAAATTGTGTTTTTAAAAATTGCATTTTAGGCCCAATAAATGTTCACCTTGTCCGGCCTATTTTTAGAGGACGGGGAAAATTTACTTCGGAATTTTTGGAGTCTGTTTAGTATTTCTTTTCTTTTTTTTCTGCAAGTCAGAATTATTTAAGAAAAAGAAAAAAAAGTCAAACCGACTCCGGGCCGTACCCGAGCGGGACTCCACCCGGGGGGCTTTATAAGCCGCCGCCCCGAGCCGCCCGAGGCCCAGCCCAGCCGCACCCGCGCCCCAAACCCGAACCCTAACCCTAACTGCAGTTGCTTGCCGCCCGCCGCCGTTCGCCAACCCGCCGAAGGTAGCCGCCGCCTCGGTTTTCGCGAGAAAACCGAGCGGTTTTTTTCTAAACCGAGACCATTTTTTTAGATCCGGTTCGGTTTATTTTTTTCGGTTTAGTTATTTAGCGAACGCCCGTTTGTACGTTCGTTCTAACGAAGGTTTTGACCATTTAGCCGCAGACAGCGAACGCTCGTTCGTTAGCCTGTTTGTCAGTTTTTCTTTTTCTCGGATTTTCCGCGATTATTTTCGATCGCGATTTTTGATCCGATTTTCGTTCTAGTATAACTTTTCGCTCGTTTATCGGAATCAGGCGATTCAAGCGCCTAGAGTTTTGTCTCGAAACCCTCTTTCTGTTTAACCAACTTAAGCAAGATTTTGCCACTGTAAAATTTGACTTTAGTCCAGATTAGTAAACGAAACTTGTTTATTTCGTCGTTTGAGTTTTGTTGCTTCATTTGATTTGATTCTGTTTGCAAACCAGAGTTCTTAAGTTGAACTTTCTTGTTAGATCTCTTATTTGAGTTTTACTCGTGCCTTTACTTGATTGCTTATTGTATGCTTGTTTGTTTGCGATAGAGTACCCGGAGTGCGAAGCGTGCTACTACGAGTCTCTAGGTTTCGCGGATCATCAGCAAGGCAAGTAACACTTTGATCATACTTATTTACTACCCAATTTTATTGCATTAGATCAATCCTCAAACAATTGCATGGTTAGGATCTGATTTAAATTGTGGGTTTGGGAAGTAGATGAGGTAGTACCTATTCACCTGTTTATTATCAAACCTTTGGGAGTTACTTCTATGTTGCTTATATTGCTATGCTATGCTCGTAGACGTGGATTGGGTTTTGAGAGTATTTCATGATAGATGTGAGTATTGTTAAATAATGGTTAACTTAAGGTGGCAACTTTAATACACATCTGGGTGGAGTGAGGCACCTGGGGAATTCCAGTGATTGCCTGTATTTTTGGAAATCCCGGGGTACCGTGCGATTCTCCTATGGACTGCCACCCAGGCTCAAAGGGATCATAAGATTATTCATGCTAGAAACTTCCGTGTGCAGCCACATGCCATTATGGGCTCTGGCATACTTGAGTAAGTTGTGGGAAACCTTTCCATGATGGGCTAGCAGATGTAGGGGATTGTAGGTGTATCGGCCTATCTATCGGTTAAGGGGACCTCTTCGGAAAGACCGTGTCTCGGTCATCCGTTTCTCAAACATTATGCAGTGCGAGAAATCCAACGGAGGAGATCGAGTCTTGTGGGGAAAAGTGGACAAACCTCTACAGAGTGTACAAACTAATCATGGTTAGTCGTGTCCCCGGTTATGGACATCTTGAGTATCTGGTTCTTGGATTATCATGTGGATCTCATCACTCTTAATTCTATAATTTGATTGGGTTAATGATTATTTTTAATTGGGATTGAGATGGGGTTTACCATTCTCAATGTTTAACAACCACCATGATAGTTAAATAAAATATATTCCTTTGTTGTAGGAAAAAATTGGCTTTTCGCAAAACATATTAACCATACAGCCTCCACCAGCCAAATATGCATGTAGTGATAGGATTATTCTGTTTATTACTCTTATGTGTTACTTTGCCAGCATATTCCATGTGCTGACCCGTTTTTGGGCGCAACGTATCATGTTGCAGACTTTTCAGATGACGAGTAAGGAGCCTTAGGTCGTGGTCTTTCACTCAGTGATGCCGTTGGAGTTGATGGACTCACTTTATCTTCCAAGCCTTCCGTTGTTATCGTATTAGATGGCCTTAAGCCATACTTATTGTAATAAGTTCTCTTTTGAGACATTCGATGTAATAAGTGTGTGATTGCTACTCTGTTATAAATCCTTCAAAATGCATGCGTGTCAACATTACCGATCCAGGATGACGCCGATGCACAGAGATCGACTATTTGAGGTCCAGGTCGCTACAAAGATGGTATCGAGCACCGCCGATTGAGGACACGACCACTAAGCTAAAGCCCTAGATCACTACTCTCTTCTCATTTCGACTCGCTCCATTTTCTACTCTTTAGGATGGCGGATGCAAGGATCAAGTTCACGCAACCGGATGAAGACACCCCTTTTGGACGCCACTTGAAGGAAGTTACTAGGTACCTGAATATTGGAATACCAAGCTTCACCGGGACTTACAATGCCAACTTTACGGAAGAGGGCGTTGGATGATTCAAGCTCAAGTTCGGGAAGGACATTCACGCTGATCCTTGAGCCCATAGAGTTTTCCTTTGATGCACCAACACGGAGTTTAGGAAAGAGTATGGCAGCTCACATTACCATGGGGCGCATTGGAGAAGTTTACCACAATGATCTCAAGGATACTATCTATCGATTTTTGGCGCGAGATGAGCAATGGGAGATGATCGACACCGGGAAGGATAGATCGATTGCGCTTTCATCCAGGAGTTAAACCAACACATCCGACGCTGGGAGAACCGGATGTCTTGTGAGCATGACAGATTTGGAGAAAGCGATGACAAGGATCACTGGCGGAGGAAGAACTCAAGGCTACACGAAGATTATATGGAGGAAATCGTCGTACTAGTGGAGAAGAATGCGACCGACAAGGAAGCTAGGAGTTTTCATGGGAGACCCCACGCGGGAGGAGAAGATAGCGAGTTCCGCTTGCCGAGAACTACATCATCATCGACGACACTGACTCGAACCCTGACGATAGCGATGATGACTATGTTGATGAAGCTGGAGCAGATATCATGGAGTCTTCGACCGATCAATTTTTCTAGTCAACCACCATATCAGTAGTAGTATTCCACCATGTATATAGTATAGTCCAAGCACTTTTTGTAACGATAGTTCTAGGCCGATTGTATGCCTTTGTTTGATTGATTGAGTGATATGTTTGTGTTTGTCTCATGTGCATATGGGTAGTGTTTTCCCCCTAGACCTCATTCTATTCTGTTTTCTCACCTCTTCTATGCTGGGGAACGTTGCATAAAATAAAAAATTTCCTACGTTCACCAAGATCCATCTATGAGTTCATCTAGCAACGAGTGACAGGAGTGCATCTACATACCTTTGTAGATCGCGAGCGGAAGCGTTCAAGTGAAGCTGGGTTGAGGGAGTCGTTCTCGTCGTGATCCAAATCACGGAGATCCTAGCGCCGAGCGGACGGCACCTCGCGTTCAACACACGTCACGGTCAGCGTGGCGTCTCCTCCGTCTTGATCCAGCAAGGGAAAGGAGAGGTTGATGATGATCCAAAGACACGACGGCGTGGTGGTGGATGCAGCGAGACTCGGCAGGGCTTCGCCAAATGGCGGGAGGAGGAAGAGCTGCAGGGGGGGAGGCGCCAAGTGCAAGGGTGCGGCTGCCTCCTCCCCCTCCTTATATAGGCCCCAGGCGGCCCCGAGATTGAATCTCCCAAGGGGCGGCGGCCGGGGTGGAGTGCCCCAAGGCAGTGGGCGCCCCCCCCTAGGGTTTCCAACCCTAGGCACGAGAGGTCCCAAATGGGGCCGCACCAGCCCACCAGGCTGGTTCCTTCCACTTCAGCCCACGGGGCCCTCCGGGATAGGTGGCCCCACCGGTGGACCCGGGACCCTTCCGGTGGTCCGGTACAATACCAGTGACCGAAACTTTCCGATGGCGAAACAACACTTCCTATATATAATTCTTTACCTCCGGACCATTCCGGAACTCCTCGTGACGTCCGGGATCTCATCGGGACTCGAACAACTTCGGTTTGCTGCATACTGATATTCATACAACCCTATCGTCACCGAACCTTAAGTGTGTAGACCCTACGGGTTCGGAGACATGCGAACATGACCGAGGCGGCTCTCGGTCAATAACCAACAGCGGATCTGGATACCCATGTTGGATCCCACATACTCCTTGATGATCTCATCGGATGAACCACGATGTCGAGGATTCAAGCAACCCGTATACTATTCCCTTTGTCGACGGTATGTTACTTGCCCGAGATTGATCGTCGGTATCCCAATACCTCATTCAATCTCGTTACCGGCAAGTCACTTTACTCGCATCGTAATGCATGATCCGTGACCGGACACTTGGTCACTTTGAGCTCATTATGATGATGCACTACCGAGTGGGCCGGTGATACCTCTCCGTGTACGGAGCGACAAATCCGATCTCGATCCGTGTCAACCCAGCAGACACTTTCGGAGATACCGTAGTGCACCCTTATAGTCACCCGATTACGTTGTGACGTTTGGTACACCAAAGCACTCCTACGGTATCCGGGAGTTACGATCTCATGGTCTAAGGAAAAGATACTTGACATTGGAAAAGCTCTAGCAAAAGCGAACTACGATCTTGTGCTATGCTTAGGATTGGGTCTTGTCCATCACATCATTCTCCTAATGATGTGATCCCGTTATCAATGGCATCCAATGTACATAGTCAGGAAACCATGACTATCTATTGATCAACGAGCTAGTCAACTAGAGGCTCATTAGGGACATGTTGTGGTCTATGTATTCACACGTGTATTACAATTTCTGGATAATACAATTATAGCATGAATAAAAGACATTTATCACGAACAAGGAAATATAATAATAATCCTTTTATTATTGCCTCTAGGGCATATTTCCAACAGTCTCCCACTTGCACTAGAGTCAATAATCTAGTTACATTGTGATGAATCGAACACCCATAGAGTTACGGTGTTGATCATGTTTTGCTCATGGAAGAGGTTTAGTCAGCGGATTTGCGACATTCAGATCCGTATGCACATTGCAAATTTCTATGTCTCCATCTTGAACATTTTCACGAATGGAGTTGAAGCGGCGCTTGATGTGCTGGTCTTCTTGTGAAACACAGGCTCCTTGGCAAGAGCAATAGCTCGGTGTTGTCCTGAGAAGAGTTTGATTGGCCCCGACGCATTGGGTATGACTCCTAGGTCGGTGATGAACTCCTTCACCCAAATTGCTTCATGCGCTGCCTCCGAGGCTGCCATGTACTCCGCTTCACATGTAGATCCCGCCACGGCGCTTCGCTTGCATTTGCACCAGCTTCTTGCTCCACCATTCAACATATACACGTATCCGGTTTGTGACTTAGAGTCATCGGATCGTGTCGAAGCTAGCGTCGGCGTAACCCTTCTGACGAGCTCTTCGTCACCTCCATAAACGAAACATGTCCTTAGTCCTTTTCGGTACTTTAGGATATTCTTGACCCTTTGTCCGGTGTTCCTTGCGGGATTACTTTAGTACCTTCCTACCAAACTTACGGCAAGGTTTACATCAGTGCAGTACACAGACATGGCATACATAATAGACCCTATGGCTGATGCATAGGGATGACACTCATCTCTTCTATATCTTCTGCCGTGGTGGGACATTGAGCGAGCTCAATTTCACACCTTATGTCTGAGCAAGAACCCTTTCTTGGACTGATCCATTTGAACTTCTTCAATATTTTATCAAGGTATGTGCTTTGTGAAAGACCTATGAGGCGTCTCGATCTATCTCTATAGATCTTGATGCCTAATATATAAGCAGCTTCTCCAAGGTCCTTCATTGAAAAACTCTTATTCAAGTAGGCCTTAATGCTGTCCAAAAGTTCTATATCATTTCCCATCAAAAGTATGTCATCTACATATAATATGAGAAATGCTCTGAGCTCCCACTCACTTTCTTTTAAGCGCAGCTTCTCCATAAGTGCATAAACTAAACGCTTTGATCATCTCATCAAAGCGAATGTTCCAACTCGAGATGCTTGCACCAGCCCATAAATGGATCATTGGAGCTTGCATACCTTGTTAGCATTCTTAGGGTCGACAAAACCTTCCGGCTGCATCATATACAGTTCTTCCTTAAGATAGCCGTTAAGGAATGCCGTTTTGGCGTCCCTTTGCCATATCTCATAATCATCGTATGCGGCAATTTCTAACATGATTGGACGGACTTGACTTCGCTACAAGAGAAAGTCTCATCGTAGTCAACCCCTTGAACTTGCCGATAACCTTTAGCGACAAGTCGAGCTTTATAGATGGTAACATTACCATCCGCGTCCGTCTTCTTCTTAAAGATCCATTTGTTTTCTATCGCTCGCCGATCATCGAGCAAGTCTGTCAAAGTCCATACTTTGTTTTCATACATGGATCCTATCTCGGATTGCATGGCTTCAAGCCATTTGTTGGAATCTGGGCCCGCCATCGCTTCTTCATAGTTCGAAGGTTCACTGTTGTCTAACAACATGATTTCCAGAACAGGGTTGCCATACCACTCTGGCGTGGAACGTGTCCTTGTGGACCTACGAAGTTCAGTAGTAACTTGATCCGAAGTACCTTGATCATCATCATTAATTTCCTCTCCAGTCGGTGTAGGCAGCACAGGAACATTTCCCTGAGCTGCACTACTTTCCGGTTCAAGAGGTAGTACTTCATCGAGTTCTACTTTCCTCCCACTTACTCCTTTCGAGATAAACTCTTTTTCAAGAAAGGATCCGTTCTTGGCAACAAAGATCTTGCCTTCGGATCTAAGGTAGAAGGTATACCCAATGGCTTCCTTAGGGTATCCTATGAAGACGCATTTTTCCGACTTGGGTTCGAGCTTTTTAGGTTGAAGTTTCTTGACATAAGCATCGCATCCCCAAACTTTTAGAAGCGACGACTTAGGTTTCTTCCCAAACCATAATTCATACGGTGTCGTCTCAGCGAATTTAGGCGGTGCCCTATTTAAAGTGAATGTAGATGTCTCTAGGCGTATCCCCAAAATGATAGCGGTAAATCAGAAGAGACATCATAGATCGCACCATATCCAATAGAATGCGATTCTGACGTTCGGACACACCGTTCTGTTGAGGTGTTCAGCGGCGTGAGTTGTGAAACGATTCCACATTTCCTTAAGTGTGTAACAAATTCGTGACTTAAATATTCTCCTCCACGATCGATCGTAAGAACTTTATTTTTCGGTCACGTTGATTCCCTACCTCATTCTGAAATTCCTTGAACTTTTCAAAGGTCTCGGACTTGTGTTTCATCAAGTAGACATACCCATATCTACTCAAGTCTTGGTGAGAGTGGGAACATAACGATATCCTCCATGAGCCTCAACACTCATTGGACCGCACACATCGGTATGTATGATTTCCAATAAGTTGGTTGCTCGCTCCATTGTTCCGAGAAGCGGAGTCTTGGTCATTTTGCCTATAAGGCATGGTTCGCATGTGTCAAATGATTCATAATCGAGAGACTCTAAAGTCCATCGACATGGAGCTTTTTCATGCGCTTGACACCTATGTGACCAAGGCGGCGATGCCACAAGTATGTGGGACTATCGTTATCAACTTTACATCTTTTGGTATTCACACTATGAATATGTGTAACATCACGTTCGAGATTCATTAAGAATAAACCATTAACCATCGAGACATGACCATATCTCTCATATAAATAGAACAACCATTATTCTCGGATTTAAATGAGTAGCCATCTCGTATTAAGCGAGACCACGATACAATGTTCATGCTCAAACTTGGCACTAAATAACAATTATTGAGGTTTAAAACTAATCCCGTAGGTAAATGTAGAGGTAGCGTGCGACGGCGATCACATCGACCTTGGAACCATTCCCGACGCGCGCATCGTCACCTCGTCCTTCGCGATCTCCATTTATTCCGCAGCTCTGCGTGAGTTACAAATATGAGCAACGGCACGGTATCAAATGCCCGGGAGTTACTACGAGTAATGGTAAGGTACACATCAATTACATGTATATCAAATATACCTTTAGTGTTGCCGGCCTTCTTGTGCGCTAAGTATTTGGGGCAGTTCCGCTTCGATGACCCTTCCTTTGCAATAAAAGCACTCGATCTCGGGCTTGGGTCCATTCTTTGACTTCTTCCCGGCAATGGCTTCGGGCGCGGCAACATCCTTGCCGTCCTTCTTGAAGTTCTTTTACCCTTGCCCTTCTTGAACTTAGTGGTTTTATTGACCATCAACACTTGATGTTCTTTCTTGATTTCAGCCTCTGCTGACTTGACGATTGAAAATACTTCAGAATAGTTTTCACCATCCCGCATATTGTAGTTCATCACAAAGCTCTTGTAGCTCGGTGGGAGCGCGAAGGATTCTGTCAATGACCGCCTCGTCAGGAGGTTAATGTCCATTGGGACGGCGGTTGTGCAACCCGGACATTTTGAGTATGTGCTCGATGAGAACTATTTTCCTCCATCTTACAACTATAGAACTTGTCGGAGACTTCATATCTCTCGACCGGGCATGAGCTTGAAAACCATTTACATCTCATATGCTCCGTGTTGCTCAAAACGCTTTTGGAGCCCGGTTCTAAGCTGTAAAGCATGCCGCCTTGAGCGAGGGAGTAATCATCGGACGAGACCGCCAAGCGTTCATAACGTCTTGGTTCTCTGGGATGGGTGCTTCACCTAGCGGTGCTTCTAGGACATATTGTTTCTTGGCTGCTATGAGGGCGATCCTCGGGTTCGGACCCGATCCGAATAGTTGCTGCCATCATCTTTCACTTGGTTTCTCTAGGAGCGTGTTGAAGTTCATGGTGACATGGCGTTGGCCATTTGATCTACAAGACATTTTGCAAAGATTTTAGACTAATGTTCATGATAATTAAGTTCATCTAATTAAATTATTTAATGAACTCCCACTCAGATTTGACATCCCTCGATCATCTAAGTGTTACATGATCCGAGTCGACTAGGCCGTGTCCGATCATCACGTGAGACGGACTAGTCATCGTCGGTGAACATCTCCATGTTGATCGTATCTTCCATCGACTCATGTTCGACCTTCGGTCTCTTGTGTTCGAGGCCATGTCTGCACATGCTAGGCTCGTCAAGTTAACCTAAGTGTTTTGCATGTGTAAAACTGTCTTACACCCGTTGTATGTGAACGTAGGAATCTATCACACCCGATCATCACGTGGTGCTTCGAAACGACGAACTTTAGCAACGGTGCACAGTTAGGGAGAACACTTTCTTGAAATTATTATAAGGGATCATCTTATTTACTACCACCGTTCTAAGTAAACAAGATGCATAAAACATAATAAACATCACATGCAATTATATAAAGTAGTGACATGATATGGCCAATATCATATAGCTCCTTCGATCTCCATCTTCGGGGCTCCATGATCATCTTCGTCACCGGCATGACACCATGATCTCCATCATCGTGCCTCCATGAAGTTGCTCGCCAAATATTACTTCTACTACTATAGCTAACGGCTTAGAAATAAAGCAAAGTAATTGCATGGTGTTAAATCATTGACACGCAGGTCATACAATAATTAAGACAACTCCTATGGCTCCTGCCGGTTGTCATACTCATCGACATGCAAGTCGTACAATATATCATTCATCATTCATCACAACTTCTGGCCATATCACATCACATGACAATTGCTGCAAAAAACAAGTTAGACGTCCTCTAATTGTTGTTGCATCTTTTACGTGGCTGCAATTGGGTTCTAGCAAGAACGTTTTCTTACCTACGAATAACCACAACGTGATTTGTCAACTTCTATTTACCCTTCATAAGGACCCTTTTCGTCGAATCCGCTCCAACTAAAGTGGGAGAGACAGACACCCGCTAGCCACCTTATGCAACTAGTGCATGTTGGTCTGTGGAACCTGTCACACGTAAGCGTACGTGTAAGGTCGGTCCGGGCCGCTTCATCCCACAATACCGCTGAAGCAAAATAAGACTAGTAACGGCAAGAAAGTTGACAACATCTACGCCCACAACCGATTTGTGTTCTACTCGTGCAATAGAGAACTACGCATAGACCTAGCTCATGATGCCACTGTTGGGGAACGTTGCATAAAATATAAAAATTCCTACGTTCACCAAGATCCATCTATGAGTTCATCTAGCAACGAGTGGAGAGTGCATCTACATACCTTTGTAGATCGCGGCGGAAGCGTTCAAGTGAAGCGAGGTTGAGGAGTCGTTCTCGTCGTGATCCAAATCACCGGAGATCCTAGCGCCGAGCAGACGGCACCTCGCGTTCAACACACGTCACGGTCAGCGTGGCGTCTCCTCTGTCTTCATCCGGCAAGGGAAAGGAGAGGTTGATGATTATCCAGCTGACCGACGGCGTGGTGGTGGATCAGCAGAGACTCGGCGAGGCCGCCAAGCAAGCTGGGAGGAGGAAGAGGTGTAGCGAGGGGGAGGAGGCGCCAAGTGCAAGGTGCGGCTGCCCTCCTCCCCTCCTTATATAGGCCCCGAGGGGGCTCCGGCCCGAGATTGAATCTCCCAAGGGGCGGCCAGGGGTGGAGTGCCCCCAAGGCAAGTGGGCGCCCCCCCCTAGGGTTTCCAACCCTAGGCGCGGGGGCCCAAGTGGGCGCACCAGCCCACCGAGGCTGGTTCCTTCCCAGTTCAGCCCACAGGGCCCTCCGGGATCGTGGCCCCACCAGTGGACCCGGGACCCTTAGGTGGTCCCGTACAATCTGGGTGACCCCGAAACTTTCCGATGGCGAAGCAGCACTTCCTATATATAATTCTTTACCTCCGGACCATTCGGAACTCCCCATGACGTCCGGGATCTCATCAGGGACTTGAACAACTTTTGGTTTGCTGCATACTGATATTCATACAACCCTAAGCGTCACCGAACCTTAAGTGTGTAGACCCTACGGGTTCGGGAGACATCGACATGACCGAGGCGGCTCTCGGTCAATAACCAACAGCGGGATCTGGATACCCATGTTGGCTCCCACATACTCCTCGATGATCTCATCGGATGAACCACGATGGCGAGTATTCAAGCAACCCGTATACTATTCCCTTTGTCGAGACGGTATGTTACTTGCCGAGATTCGATCGTCGTTATCCCAATACCTCGTTCAATCTCGTTTCTTGGCAAGTCACTTTACTCGTGCCGTAATGCATGATCCGTGACGGACACTTGGTCACTTTGAGCTCATTATGATGATGCACTACCGAGTGGGCCCGGTGATACCTCTCCGTGTACGGAGTGACAAATCCGATCTCGATCCGTGTCAACCCGCAGACACTTTCGGAGATACCTGTAGTGCACCTTTATAGTCACCCGATTACGTTGTGGCGTTTGGTACACCAAAGCACTCCTACGGTATCCGGAGAGTTACGATCTCATGGTCTAAGGAAAAGATACTTGACATTGGAAAAGCTCTAGCAAAGCGAACTACGATCTTGTGCTATGCTTAGGATTGGGTCTTGTCCATCACATCATTCTCCTAATGATGTGATCCGTTATCAATGACATCCAATGTCCATAGTCGAAACCATGACTATCTATTGATCAACGAGCTAGTCAACTAGAGGCTCACTAGGGACATGTTGTGGTCTATGTATTCACACGTGTATTACGATTTCCGGATAATACAATTATAGCATGAATAAAAGACAATTATCACGAACAAGGAAATATAATAATAATCCTTTTATTATTGCCTCTAGGGCATATTTCCAACATTCTAAACCCAGCAGATGCCTCCGGGACGCGACAATGGATTTGCTTTCCCACCGGAGCTCACTCAGTTGATCCAGCAGCAGAACGCATTGATGCAGATACTAGTCTAGAATCAGAACCAGGGGAACAACAACAACAACCCACCACCACCACCACAAGTGGATCACTTAGCCCGTTTTCTTAGGCTGAATCCGCCGGTGTTCTCCAGTAGCACCGAGCCGATTGTTGCAGATGATTGGCTCCGCAAGATTGAAAGGGAGTTGACCACTGCAGGATGCACAGATACGGAGAGAGTGCATTTTGTCGCACATCAGCTTGATGGACCCGCAGCATCATGGTGGGAGAATTTCATAGTCACTTACCCCATTGACACTTTGACATGGGACCAGTTCCAGCATGGGCTTTTCGCCTTTGCCCATTGATCGTCTCCAACGTATCTATAATTTTATTGTTCCATGCTATATTATATTCTGTTTTGGACATTATTGGGCTTTATTATACACTTTTATATTATTTTGGGACTAACCTATTAACCGGAGGCCCAGCCAGTAATTGCTGTTTTTTTGCCTATTTGAGTTTCGCAAAAAAGAATATCAAATGGAGTCCAAAGCGGAATGAAACCTTCGAGGAACGTGATTTTGAAAGCGAGCGTGATCGAGAGGACTTGGACCCTCGTCAAGACATCAACCGGGAGGGCACGAGGTGAGAGGCGCCTACCCACAGGTGCGCCCTCCACCCTCGTGGCCCCCTGTTGCTCCACCGACGTACTCCTTCCTCCTATATATACCTCGTACCCCAAACTACGGATCTGAGCCAAAAACCTAATTCCACCGCGCAACCTTACATGCCCGTGAGATCCCATCTTGGGGCACATTAGGAGCTCCGTAGAAGGGGCATCGATCACGGAGGGCTTCTACATCAACTCCATAGCCTCTCCGATGATGTGTGAGTAGTTTACCTCAGACCTTCGGGTCCATAGTTATTAGCTAGATGGCTTCTTCTCTCTTTTTGGATCTCGATACAATGTTCTCCCCCTCTCTTGTGGAGATCTATTCGATGTAATCTTCTTTTGCGGTGTGTTTGTTGAGATTGATGAATTGTGGGTTTATGATCAAGTTTATCTATGAACAATATTTGAATCTTCTCTGAATTCTTTTATGTATGATTGGTTATCTTTACAAGTCTCTTTGAATTATCAGTTTGGTTTGGCCTACTAGATTGATCTTTCTTACAATGGGAGAAGTTCTTAGCTTTGGGTTCAATCTTGCGTTGTCCTTTCCCAGTGACAGCAGGGCAGCAAGGCACGTATTGTATTGTTGCCATCGAGGATAACAAGATGGGGTTTATATCATATTGCATGAGTTTATCCCTCTACATCATGTCATCTTGCTTAAAGAGTTACTCTGTTCTTATGAACTTAATACTCTAGATGCATGCTGGATAGAGGTCGATGTGTGAAGTAATAGTAGTAGATGCAGGCAGGAGTCGGTCTACTTGTCTCGGACGTGATGCCTATATACATGATCATACCTAGATATTCTCATAACTATGCTCAATTCTATCAATTGCTCAACAGTAATTTGTTCACCCACCATAAATACTTATGCTCTTGAGAGAAGCCACTAGTGAAACCTATGGCCCCTAGGTCTATTTTCCATCATATTAATCTTCACTTAGCTATTTTTATTGCCTTTTATTTTACTTTGCATCTTTATCATAAAAATACCAAAAATATTATCTTATCATATCTATCAGATCTCACTCTCGTAAGTGATCGTGTAGGGATTGACAACCCCTTATCGCGTTGGTTGCGAGGATTTATTTGTTTGTGTAGGTGCGAGGGACTCGTCGTGGCCTCCTCTTGATTGATACCTTGGTTCTCAAAAACTGAGGAAATATTTACGCTACTTTGCTGCATCACCCTTTCCTCTTCAAGGAAAACCAACACGGTGCTCAAGATGTATCAAGAAGGATTTACGGCGCGTTTCGGGAGGCTTACGCAAAGGTCAAGTCAAGATTTGGAATCCGACAACGAGCCATTTACGGCGCCGTTCTTAGAAGTCAACATAAAAGTCAACATACCAAGTACCCATCACAAACCCTTATCTCCCGCATTACATTATTTGCCATTTGCCTCTCGTTTTCCTCTCCCCCACTTTACCCTTGCCGTTTTATTCGCCCTCTCTTTCTCGTTCGCCTCTTTTTCGCTTGCTTCTTGTTTGCTCGTGTGTTGGATTGCTTGCTTGTCACGATGGCAAGATAATACCAAATTGTGTGACTTTACCAATACCAACAATAATTATTTCCTTATTGGCACTCCGATTGCTCCTCTTACCGATACTGAATCTTGTGAAATCAATGCTGCTTTGTTGAATCTTGTCATGAAAGATCAATTCGCCGGCCTTCCTAGTGAAGATGCCGCTACCCATCTAAATAGCTTCGTTGATTTGTGTAATATGAAAAAGAAGAAAGATGTGGACAATGATGTTGTTAGATTGAAGCTATTTCCTTTTTCGCTTAGAGATCGTGCTAAAGCTTGGTTTTCATCTTTGCCTAAAAATAGTATTGATTCATGAAATAAGTGCAAAGATGCTTTTATCTCTAAGTATTGTCCTCCCGCTAAGATCATCTCTCTTAGAAACGATATTATGAATTTTGGTTAAGTCCTTTACTGCAGTCGTACTTTTCGATACTGGTGCATCGCATTCATACATATCAAGGGGATTTGTGGATAAGTATAAGTTGCCCACTAGAGTTCTTAAGACACCTGTCAGTGTCAAAACCGGCGGATCTCGGGTAGGGGGTCCCGAACTATGCGTCTAGGCGGATGATAATAGGAGACAAGGGACACGATGTTTTTACCCAGGTTCGGGCCCTCTTGATGGAGGTAAAACCCTACTCCTGCTTGATTAATATTGATGATATGGGTAGTACAAGAGTAGATCTACCACGAGATCGAGAGGCTAAACCTAGAAGCTAGCCTATGGTATGATTGTTCTTAGATCCTCACGGATTGAAACCCTCCGGTTTATATAGGCACCGAAGAGGGTTAGGGTTACACAGAGTCGGTTACAATGGTAGGAGATCTACATATCCGTATCGCCAAGCTTGCCTTCCACGCCAAGGAAAGTCCCATCCGGACACGGGACAAAGTCTTCAATCTTGTATCTTCATAGCCCAGGAGTCCGGCCAAAGGCTATAGTCCGACTATCCGGACACCCCCTAATCCAGGACTCCCTTAGTAGCCCCTGAACCAGGCTTCAATGACGACGAGTCTGGCGCGCATATTGTCTTCGACATTGCAAGGCGGGTTCCTCCTCCGAATACTTCATAGAAGATTTTGAACACAAGGATAGTGTCCGGCTCTGCAAAATAAGATCCACATACCACCGTAGAGAGAATAATCTTCACACAAATTCAATCTGTGGCGTATTCAGCGGCGTGACATCACACCACGGCCAAGCCTTTATTGAATCGTTTTCTTGTCCCACCTCGGCGTGTTTAGCGGCGGTTTCTTTGCACGTCTTGTCAAAGCAGAGATCGTGTCCTTATTCGGGATTATCATTAATACGGGTGTGGGTAACTTGATCGTGCCCGTTAGCACGCCTCCTCTATCGAAGCGAGTCGAGCGGTCACGGGGAGGGCTCTTGGTATTCAACCTCTTTATAATGAGACCAAGGCCGCTCCTTTCTTTCAATCTCAATCGAATCCGCCCCTCGCCTCGAGTTCCAACACCCAAAGCTCCAGTTGAGCGCCGGACCTTGAGGATGTCCGGTTCCGACTGCGAGGCGGTGGATGCCTTCCTCCAAATCACGGAAGAAGGCGTGCTAAAGCTGAGAGCGCCCGGTATCTAACGGCGAAATTCGCATAGGCTGCCTGCCCAAGGGCAGGTTATTCCCACTCCCGAGCCTGGTGAGGCGTGGTGTTAGTGTCTCACTTCCTTGAGGTTAGGCTTCCAGCGGACCCCTTCGTGAGGGCTCATGTTTTATTATGGGCTGGAATTTCATGACTTGGATCCGAGTCCATCCTCCACATCTCATCGTTCATTGTCGTGTCTGAAGCCTTCCTCCGCACTACCCTCACTTGGATTGTGGCTCAAGACCTTCAAAGTAGAGCCGAGGATGATCAAGGGCAACAGCAGCAGAGTGCGGAGGGGCTGTCATAAGCAAGAATCTTGACGCTCCATGGCCCGAGGGCTCTTTTCAAGAGGAGCTCAGCCTATGGCAACAGGAGTGGTTTTATATCACCGCTCCTAGGGGCACCAAATGGATGGCGCTGCCTGCCTTTCGCTCGGGTCCACCACATGGTGGCGTCATGGGTCAATAAAGGGCTTGGTGGGGCAGTCAGGGCGTGCCCCTGTTGCGGTCGTGTCGAGACCTCCTAGAGAGAGAGATCAATCTGGTCGTAGTAAGCGCAGGTCATGCTGATTCGGCACCTCCCACCTGCAAGCGTCCCCCTTCGCTGTGGGAGTTTAATCCGGAGGGACCACGAGCTCTCCAACATTTTATGGGCGCGACGCCCGTGGAGGCGCATACCAATTGTTCTTGGATCACAAGGAATGTGTCGGACTTGACCGAGGATGCAGGTCGAGCTGCAATCGCCGGATACTCAAGTAAGTAGCCCTGTGCCGGACACGCTATCCGTATATTTATCATAAACTTGCCCTTAAAGAGATGTCCCTTGAACAGGAGTAGATAGCGAAAGCAAAACTAATAAGGTGTCGGCCCCCCTCCACGAGACCACGCTGGATCCGTATTAACCGGGATGTTGAAGGCTGCGCCTTTGGAAGAAAGCGAAGGGGAACAGGGGAAGCTCTGCCTCCATGAAGGAGGTTATCAAGAAAGGGGATCAAAATCCCTCCATCCGGGAGAAGAGGACCGCTTGAAGATCCGAGACCAAGGCATCAAAGCGGGAAGAAATCTTAGCGGAGGTCCGCTCGAGAGATGCCCGGCCGCACTATTTCCCCAAGGAGATCAGCCCTCCAACGAGCCGTAAGTAGAGAAGGAGTTTTACAATAAGGACATCCTGTTTTATTTAGAAGACAATCAAAACTTTACCTTGTAGTTCGGATCAGCCCTTCTCGTGAGCTCGTCTTGAGGATCTTCGTCCGGAGATGATGGAGAGCGAAACGCCTCCGCCTGCCGTATCGTCATGCGAGGCGGGCGACCCTGAGGTGTCATCGCGGAGGGTTTCTCCGAATCCGGCGGGGCCGGAAGGCAATCGTATGCCCCCTCAAAGCCCTCCGCGTCCGGCCTCCAAAAAAGGCCATCGGACGAGTCCGGCACCAACTGGTGTACGGTCGGAGGAGCTGAAGGATCTGCTCGGGCGAGCATCTATCTCATAAGATCACCGTGCGTTAATGGGTACAGTGATTGAAAGGATTTCATCCGGCGAGGCGGATTGCATGAAGCCGTCGAAGTTCTTGCGGGTTTTGAGGTCATAAAATGATGTACCTTCAGCGATTCGCATATAGAATCATACTGTGTAGATAGTAGCCCACGAGACTCGGTGCATTGTCAAAAATGACAACGCGTCGAGGATCATAGTCCCAGGTATAATATGCGCTCTTCCTATGTAGGTGGCGAAGCGTCCGGTGGCAAGCCGGACTGATGAATTTGCTAAACTAAAGCGGCAACAGCGTGGCGGATGCGACATCGCGCTTGTCAATAAGCGGCTTGACGAGTCATAAGGTATCTGACTTCTCCCGGACACTGGTAAGGGAGCTTGATGTTCGTGCCTTACAACATGTATGCTTGATGCGAGATGGTGCGCTGCCATGGAGAACCTTGGCGGAACTTCGCCCGAGCCAAGGAACAAGCGAGAAAAAGTGATCGGCTGCCTTAAAAGGCGGCGAAGCGCTAAAAGCGAACAGGCTGCTCCTTTGCCGAAGCAAGAAAGAAATGGCCAAGATGGCCGTGAAGTTGAAGAATGCTACCGACCGCTACGGGCTTCTTGAAAAAGAAGGTCAAGCGGAACAAGAGGACCTGAAAAAGGCTGCCACCGAGGCCAAGGATGCTCGCTCTGCGATGAGAGCTATGAAGGAGGAGCTACGTCAGGCCGGAGATATCGCGGCTGGAAAGCCCTTTCTGCTACGGAGGAAATTCACGGATCCTAAGTATGCTCCGTTGGACCGGCTGTGGGGTGCGGAGGATGCTTATCTAGACTTGGCGGCGAGTGCCGCAGACGCGACCGAACACTTCCGAGGTCAAAAGGATCACGAAATGGAAGAGCTTTTTTGGTCGCAGTTCCATAGTCCAGAGCGTCCACTTCCATTAACCGATCGTTTGGCCGAATGGGCTGAGCTGAATAGGTTGTCCGGACTTGCCATGAAGGATGTCGTGACTCATTTGTGGCAGAAAAGGCCCGAGCCGAAGAGTTATTTTGGCTTGGTGCAACAGTTCCTTGGTGCGGTGCCGCATATCGATGCAATGAAGCGGTCAGCATGCATAGAGGGTGCGCGGATGGCTCTTGCCCATGTCAAGACATCTTTGGCGGAGATGAAGGCCACCGACGTTGCATCCCAAGATTCGGACGAAGCAGTACACTGTCGAGCACTATTTTGAGGAAGTCACGCGCAAAGGCGCTTCGTTTAATAGAGACGTAGTGCTCGAAGGATATTATGTTCTAATGACATGTATGATTTGTGAAACAATGTTTCAATAGAATATAAGAGCTTTTTATACTTGTGCATTCAAGTATTAAAATACCTCCTATGCGGCCGTTGTCGGTGTCAAAACCGGCGGATCTCGGGTAGGGGGTCCCGAACTGTGCGTCTAGGCGGATGGTAACAGGAGACAAGGGACACGATGTTTTACCGAGTTCGGGCCCTCTCGATGGAGTAATACCCTACTCCTTCTTGATTAATATTGATGATATGGGTAGTACAAGAGTAGATCTACCACGAGATCAAGGAGGCTAAACCCTAGAAGCTAGCCTATGGTATGATTGTTGTTCATCCTACGGACTAAAACCCTTCGGTTTATATAGACACGAATAGGGTTAGGGTTACAGTCGGTTACAAGGGTAGGAAATCTACATATCCGTATCGCCAAGCTTGCCTTCCACGCCAAGGAAAGTCCTATCCGGACAAGGGACGAAGTCTTCAATCTTCATAGTCTAGGAGTCCGGCCAAAGATGATAGTTGACTATCCAGGACACCCCTAGTCGAGGACTCCTCGGTAGCCTGAACCGGGCTTCAATGACGAGTCCGGCGCACATATTGTCTTGGCATTGCAAGCGGGTTCCTCCCGAATACTTCATAGAAGATTTTAAACACTAGGATAGTGTCGGCTCTCAAGTTCCACATACCCTTTGTAGAGAATAACTTTTGCATAGATCTGTTGGCGTATTCAGCGTGACATCACACCACGGCCGGGCCTTTATCTGAATCGTTTTCTTGTTCCACCTCGGTAGCGTTTAGCGAGGTGGCTTCCTTAACACGTCTTATCAAGCGGAGATCGTGCCCCCTTATTCAGGATTCTCATCAATACGGACGTGGGTAACCCAACCGCGCCATTGATTCTGGCGCTTGGGAGATAAGCGAGTTTTATCGGTGGCGGGCGCATAGCCGTCAGTCCATATAAGGGATAGGGATCCACCTTTTCACCTATGCCTTCTTCCTCCTTTACTCATCCATTTCCTTTTCGAGCTCCAGCGCCCAAGTCCGCACATCCTACCTCAACCTTCTCCAACTATGTCGGGCGGGAGGCAAGTGGATGGCCTCCTCCAAATCACGGAGGGCACATCAAAAAAGCTGTGGAAGGCGGATACTTGTCCAGACAACATCGCGCGCATCGGCTCCGCAACAAAGGGCAGGTCATTTCCACCCCAGGCCCCATGAGAGGTGGTGTTCCTCACCACTTCCTCCATGGACTAGGTTTTCCGCTTCACCCATTTGTCAGGGGCTCATGTTCTACTACGGCCTGGATTTCCACGATCTGCCTGAACTTCATCCTCAATATCTCGGCGTTTGTCGTGGTGTGCGAGAGCCTTCCTCTGCATCAGCCCCACCGACTTATGGTGAAGATCTTCAATGTCAAGCGAAGGTAGTGGGTGGCCGCCAAGCGGAGTCTTGAGGCGCCATGGTTAGCAAGATGGCCAAAGTCCTATGGCTCGAGGATCCTTTGTGGAGACCATAAAGGGGTGGCAATGGGGTGGTTCTACATCACCGAGCAGCGCGACTCTCAATGGCGGCGGCCCCAATTCGATCGCTTCCCCACGGCTCACATCATGGAAAGAGGCGGGCTGGCGTGGGGGGTGGACGGTGTCCGGACTCAAACCTGCGTCCGAAACACGGTGGACAAGAATCTCGGGCTTGTCAGCGTAATCCGGTGATGCTCATCCGCGGATTCTCCCATGCCAACAACGGGCCTTCAAATTGTGGGAGTTCGATCGGCACAACACCCAACTCTGAAAAGGCTCTTGACACTACGTCGAAGGCGCTGGAAGAGTCTTGTTCAAGGCGCGAGGCTCCCACATCCGCTACCGAAGGTCGCGGATTCAGCTCGCAGCGTCAAGCCAGCGAGTAAGTTATTTACCCTTTATGGGACTCTTGTTTTCATAGATTGACTCTATGTGGGATCTAAAACTCCTAACCTTTGACGATCTTGGCTGAAGGCGTCCGGACAGATTAAGCTGTCGGCCCCTTCTGAAGACCCATGAGCGCCCGATTGGCGGGGTTCTTGGCTCCGGCACCTCACGTGGTGCGGAGAAGAAAACCAAGAAAGAAGGCCACGGGGACTCGAAGGAGTGCGGCGCCAGTGTTGTCGGACTCATCGTCCCTCGACTCGGGCGGACTCCTCCCGTGAAAACGAGGAGGAGAAGCAAGCCTCTCCCAGTGAGGAGAGAGAAAAAAAGGCCGCCCGGTGGGAGGCGGAGGGATTCAGAAGGAAGAACCCTTCCTCGGACGTCTCCTGCGCCAGCGACGGCGGAGGAGTGGCCCTCGAGGCCAAGCCCTAGCGAGATCGTAAGTGTCCAGGATACCCATGGCTTTTTCCATTGCATAGTGTTCTCTAATGCCGAACAAACATGCAGCCATGAGACGAGGCTTGCCGCCGTCGGCGGGTCCTGGTCGTCGGAAGTGGAGAGTACTTCACTTCGGCCGCCTCCTCACCTCACGCTGCTGATGGCCGAGGTGGGGCCCCAAGGGGCCTGGTCAAGAAGAGGTGGCGCGGAGGCGCCGCAAGGCAGCCTCCCGGACTCAGCGCGAGGCGAGACCCCGGGGCTCTAAGCTCGACCCTTGTCAGGACTCCATCCACGGAACCTTCAGCGGTTCGAAGTCAAAAGCGGCCCCTTCGTAGGAAGGGTAAAGGCGGTGTCCTCCGTCCAGCCGGAGGCACCGGATAGCTCTTGGGGCTGTTAAGCGCCTCCATCGAGATAAACACCGCCTTTATTATGAGTGTGGTGATCCGAGAAAGATTCGATCCGCCAAGGCGGGCTGGTGAAGCTATACCGACCTTCTAACGAGGCTTTGAGGTAAGTTTAGAATATGTAAAAATATTACGCATAAGCAGTAGCCCCGATGCTTAGTTCGGTGTCAGGAAAGAAAAGCGGACTAAGGATCTAAAAAGATATCTGTGAGGAGTCTAACGTAAGTATGTCAATATGGGAATGCAGGCTCTGCTTGCTGACCTCTGCCCTTGGCTGCGGAGGTCGATGCATTGAAGCGAGCCTCGGCGGTCGAGAACAAGCTCGGCCTTGCTAAGAAGCAGCTCGAGGACAGGGAAGGTAAGTAATACCTTATTAAAGAAATACCTTATAGAAAGGATTTGGTTGCAAAAATGGCGGGAGTAACATGGGTATTGTAGGGGCCACGAGCAGGTGGCGACCACGAAGGAAGCGGTGTCATGACGAAAGCTCATGACATGGGGCGCGAGCGAAGAAGCGGGGAGGCGGGTGGCGGAGGTGCGGCAAGAGCTCCGGGCTCTCGTGGAAAAACACGAGAGTTTGGGCGTGTTCGAACTTCGAGTCGAGCTCGCCTCGGCTCTTGAGAGTGCCAAAACCGCTAAGGCTGAAGCCCAAAAAGCCCTCAAGAGATTGAATCATTAAAGAAGATAGCGGCGGGTAAGGCATTCTTTATGCAAAGCAAGCATGTGAAAGCAAATTACCTATTACTTACGAATCCGGAGCTCTCCGGGGCATTCGCAGATCTGCCTGTAGTGTGTACGTCTTTGCGCGTTCTACCACGCCAAGGAGGGAGCTCGACGGAGAAGGTGTTGGTCTCGGTATGTTGAGGCGAGCGTCAGTGCCTGGCGACCGGTGAAGCAGCTGGTCGAGCTCCTAAGATCGCCGAGCAGGCCATGAAGGGCCTCATAGTTCGGCTATGGCCGATGGAAGCCATGCACAGGAGCTACTTGGGCTAGTCACGTGCTGGTGGGCCTTTGTCCATGGATGAAGTCATCAAAGCGCTCCATCTGCATTGAAGGTGCCCGTCGGGCCTTGCCCGTGCTAAAGTGCCTTTGGGGCAAGCTGGATCGGAGAAGCTTGTGGACGAGACAGACCACCGAAGGGCAAGGAGCATCGCAAGCCGAAATGTACTATGAGGCGTCTGGAGAGGTGCCGCCGTATAAGCGGTGAATGCTCCAAAGATGTAATTTTGAATAGACTTCGCATTTGTTATCTGTCTGCGCTGAAAACTTGTTCATATCGCTAACCAGCAGCTTGTGAATTTAAATATTACCTTAAATGCGGACGTTTATCAAATTTGAGAGATGGCAAAGTCGTTGGCTTCAACCCCCATGCCACAGTCTTTGGGGTGTTGGGATAAACTTGGCGCTCTTGTTCCCATTCTTGGGTCCTTGAGGGAGGTGCTCAGCGCTTGAACAAGGCAACCGGACTTATAGTGCTTGAACACTCTCACTTAGCCATAGAATTCTATAATTTTAAATTTAGTGAAGCCCCTAGTATTCGGAAGACCTAGTTGAGGCGCTATCACGCCTTGGCGGACAATGCCGACTCCTCGCTCTAAGCGGCATAAGTCTTTAGGGACCGAAAAACCTCTCGAACAGCGACCGGCTCTCGCCCTATCATGGCCGGTCAGTTTAGCTTTCTCCTTTGAGGTGCTCGACCCAGCTCAGCGGGGAACTGTCGCGGTGGTTCTCCAGCCTACCTTAGCCGATATAGCAGGCGTAAGGTACCAAAACATGGGAGCAGGCAAACCCAACTATTGACCCAAGACATGATTGAGCCGATGCATATAATGCTATAAGTTGAGGTGCCGCACTTGTGAAAGTGTTAGGACTTGTCACACCATGTTTTGGGGTACATAAGCCCACAGTGTATTGGCGTACCAAATTATGCAGTTCGCAATGTCATAAATGAACATATATAATGGGAAAGAATGCAATAATAGGCAAGAGCTATATATTGGTTATTCAAAAGCGCAAATAAAAGCGAGCGATACAAATTGTGCGATAAGCAAGGTGCAGGACTTTTGACATGTCCCCCTTCGAGGGGTAAGTTTGCGGTGTGGTATGTAAAACAGGTATCTTGCTCGTAATAGAGACCACTGGACACTCGATGCGGTTTTTGCTTCCACACTGTTGCATCGTGTGTTGGTAGCGAATGCGGACAGGGCTTACGGAAGCGAGTCACGAAAGTAAAAGAAAAAAAAAGAAAAAGGAATGACACAAGCAGGGCCCTAGTGCGGTCTAGCCGCGTGCAGGCGTGCCATGGTCGTGGCCGTCCCTATGCCCATGGTGCTTGAGCTCAATTACATGCGCGTAATCTTGGCCAGCGAGTTCGTGAGGGCTGGGGTTGGGGCTACATTACTCGCTTATTCCGGAACATGCCGGCGGTCTTCTTTGTAGGTTACTCGGGGCAGCAGCGGTGTCAGGTGTCTATTGGCGGACTAGAGAATTGCCTTAAGAGGCTGTTACGCACTTACGCGCAAGAGGCGGCTGTATGCTCCTCCGTTCGGAGGGCGTTGATGTTTCCATCGACCGTGATTCGCCTCGAGGGCTGGCATCTTGAGTTTGAGGTGCAGCGTAGTGCGGCACCGCATTGAATTTGGCGAATCACGGTTCGTCCGGCGGTGCGTGATAGCAGCTGCGGAGCAGGACTATGTCGAAGATTAACTCCTCACTCCGGAAGTTATCAGGGGATCGAAACCACTTCAAGTGTAGCGAACTGTGCAGTTGGCCTCTACACTTGGAATGGCGCCTTTAAAGGTCGTCTTTGTAGGTTTAATTCTTGAGGGTCTATGCCCATTTTGGGCCTTTGTATCTGATAAAGCGAGTTCAGGCTGCTGCTTCTTGCCGTCCATCGGGACTCTTGTGAGTGAAATCCATCAATAATTGGGCCAGAACCAATGCGGCGAAACCGCCGTGGCGAATGCTAGTGGGGTGGTCCCTTGATCGAAGGTGATGGGCGGGAAGACCATGGGTTGAACTTTGGGCGTGGCTCCATCGCTATCGTCCCTTAGTGCCGCTTCCGCTCCCTTTTGGGTATGTGGGTTGCGTATATCATATTCACCGTCCGCACTTGTGTGGAAAACCCTTCATCCTCTATTGTTCGTGGCGGGGCTCTTCCTCGTCATCGCTATACAGCCCCTTGTCATTGAGTTCGGCACTTAACTTGCCTTGCTTGAACACCAACAGTCCTTGTTGGCGTGATTGGCTAGTTTTTGAGGTGCCATGTATCGCTGGCGATCAAGTATTCGGTCCAAGTTGGACGGGCCTGGTATTTCTTTTGAATGGCTTCTTCGGTGACGGGTTTAGAGCCTCTGAATCCGGCATTCTTGTCGTATCTTGACATTATCACCGTTAATCGGCGTTTATCTTATTGCGATCGACACTGCCATTGCTGTCCTTGGTATCCGAACTACCGGTGTTTGGCCAAGTTGTTGCTTGAGCTAGCTAGCTGTCCTCTCCGCATAGCGGGTCATGAGTTAGTGAGGGCTGCCATGGATTTGGCTTTTCTGTCCTAGGTGCGGGCTAGCCACTCATCGCGGATGTTGTGTTTGAAGGCTGCTAAGCGCCTACGCATCCGGACGATCGGCGATCTGATTTTTCTTTGTTAGGAACGCGTCGAATTATGCGGCGATTCTTACGGCTGCTGAATTATATGGCTAAGGTCATCGGCGTCGGTGGTGCACATATGTGCCTGGAAGTTATCAAGGAATCGGCTTCGAGGTCCTCCCAACAACCGATTGACTCTGTTGGCAATTTGTTGAGCCAATGCGAGCTGGTCCTTTAAGCTTGAGTGGGAGGTATTTGATGGCATGTAGATCATCACGCGGGCCATGTGGATATGGAGGAGATAGTCCTCGATCCGGACCGCGAGGATCGTGGTACCATCGTATGATTCGATGTTTACGGGTTTGAAGCCCTCGAGGTTTGATGATCCATTACTTCATCGTGAAGCATAGTGGGTGTCTGGCGTCTGTATTGGGCTATATCACGGCGTAGCTCATATGAGCTTTATGCTACTTGTGTTCGCCCGGCGGGTTTATTGTATCGGTGTGGTAATCATCCAGTCGTTAGGCGCCCGCGATCGTAGATCGATCTTGTATGCTTTGCCTTATCCTCAATATATCTACTTAAGTCGTGGCGTTTTCCCTTGCCTTGGTACTTTTTGGCGTCGTCGGGCGTGGAAAGCGGCGGGGCGAGAGGCTTCTGTCATGACCACGGGTGGCGATCTGCCATGTCGTGCGCTAGTGATGTGGGTGCTTCCTCCTCGATCGAGCAGCGACCTGCGTTTGGGGTAGCTTTTGGAGGCGTTCGAGTTCATACTCTTGGTGCAAGGACTTGATCCATCTGTCGACTAGCGAGGTCTTAGTCGCTCTAAGTTGTTCTTGCTTTTTCTTGAGGCTGCTTGCCATGGCCATGAGCCTGCGTTTAAAAGCGCTCTTGTTAAGCGAGGTCCTCGGCATGATGAATTCGTGCGTCGTCGAGGCTTGCTTGCGTCTTGGGGCGCATAATTATCGTCCTCTACCTCTCTTTACTGCCGCCTTGTCGTGTGGACTTGCTTCTCCCTCCTCTGCTGGCGAGTCTGCTTTGGAGGGGTCATCTTCAACCACTGTCAGGGTATTATTATCTCCGTGCGGAATCGCCGTTTCTTGTGGCGGGATTTAAATGGCGGCCGCTGACTTGGTGCTTGGGTTGTTTCTTGGAGGGTCATCCTCCGCGTTCCATCGCCATTCCCATCTTTTAGGATGTCCACCATGTATATGTCATATGGCGAGGTGGCCTTCGGTGCCCATGGGCTGGCTTTGATCGTCTCCGGCACCGTCGTCCATACCATCGATGTCTTGGTCGAAGTCGAGCATGTCGGTTAAATCATCGGCAGTGGCTACAAAGTGGGTGGTGGGTGGGCGTTGAATTTCTTCGTCGTCCGAATCCCAACCTTCGACCATAGTTCGGCGGGGCTCCCATGACAAAGAGAGACTTTAATGAGTTCAGGATATCGCCAAAGGGAAGTCTGAAAGATGTCATGGCGGTGAACTCCATAACCGGCGCCCGATCGGATTCGACTAGCGGTAGCGGGAGGTTGAGTCGAAGGAGTCCGACACACAGGAATCTGACCATAAAGGACGAGGGATGGTGTTTGGCTCAATCGCCGTAGAGATTTCAGCCCCGCGGTGTCCAACCAACCGTCCTCGTCGGTGAAACCGGCTCCGGATTAAGGGTCGGAGCGGATACTGGTGCGGCCTCCAGGGCGCTGTTCGGCGACAAAGCTAGATCGTACCCATCGAGGCGGTGCGGCACGCTTCGGTGTGGCTCGAATCCGTCGAAGATCAAGTCTCCGCGGACATCGGCCGTATAGTTCAAGCTTCAAATCGACGATGGCGGGCGTAGCTTTTCGATCTGCTCGGATGGCCTAGTGAATTGGCCCGCCGTGCAAAGCCGCCCGAATCTGAAGATCTGTCGGGAGAAAAGTCTCACCACGGACTGCGTATTCTTGATGATTGAAGGAGCCATCGGGCCTATAGGTGGCGACGGAGGAACTCTCGGTGAAAGCACCAATGTCGGTGTCAAAACCGGCGGATCTCGAGTAGGGGTCCCGGCGTGCGTCTAAGCGGATGGTAACGAGGAGCGGGGACACGATGTTTTACCCAGGTTGGGCCCTCTCGATGGAGTAATACCCTACTCTGCTTGATTAATACTCCTCCGTTCCTATATATAGGGTGTATAGTTTTGTACGGAAATTAAAAAGCACATGGAGGAAAAATTTCACAAGTTTTGGCGAGATTACCGTGACTAATTGGCATGAGAAAATAGAGGAGGTTGCCTAATATAAGGAAATGTAATCAAATCGCTAAAAAATTATCCAAGCAGTGGTGCAGCATAATACACCTTATATTTGGGTTTTTCTCAAAAATCTATACACCTATATCAAGGAGCGGAGGAGTATTGATGATATGGGTAGTACAAGAGTAGATCTACCACGAGATCAAGGAGGCTAAACCCTAGAAGCTAGCCTATGGTATGATTGTTGTTAGATCCTCGGACTAAAACCCTTCGGTTTATATAGACACCAAATAGGGTTAGGGTTACAGTCGGTTACAAGGGTAGAAATCTACATATCCGTATCGTAAGCTTGCCTTCCACGCCAAGAAAGTCCTATCCGGACAAGGGGCGAAGTCTTCAATCTTGTATCTTCATAGTCTAGGAGTCGGCCAAAGATGATAGTTGGCTATCCGGACACCCCTAGTCGAGGACTCCCTCGGCCGTTAATGTATATGTGTATATAACTTTGAAAGATGGCGATCTTGACTTCCCCCACGCACGCACATAATGCGGGGTGTTTGCAAAAAGCGCATTTTCACACTTAATCCAATGTCTTGGTCACGTAAAGGAGGTGATAGCGTAGCAAACTAGGCAGCGGACTATAATGCTTTATCACTTTCACTTAGCCATAGGAGTTCGATGGTGGGGCTACTATATAGCCCCTAGGGGCACCTGCGCTATCGAATTGAGGCGGCGTATGTGCCGGACGGAAATGGTCGCCGTTAATGCGGAGAATTCTAAGCATTCGGTGGGTCATCAAGTGGTTGACCAGTCTCACGCTATATCATAATGATCGGTTTTGGCTTTCTCTCTTGAGGTGCTCACTGGCGAACAAGGGCACTGTCGCGATAGTTCTCCACAGTGCGCGTTAGCGATAGAAGCAAGCGTAAGGCAGCAAAACACAGAGCGGGCAAACCCAACATTTGACCAAAGACATGATTGGAGCTGATGCATATAAGGCCTAACTTCGAGGCGCCAAACACTCGCTAAGGTATTGGTCTTCATGAAAGCGGGCGAACAACGCCCTTAGTAACAAGCCCCTGGTGTCAGTGCAGCGCAAAATTCTGCAGCGGCCGATGCCAAAAGCATGACCTCCTCCTCGGTTATAGCAAGAAACCGGGGATGAGTGTCAACAAGAGAGCGGTAAAAAAGGTTTACGGAGGGTCTTAATCTGAAAAGAATCCTTGCAGCGGGTCCCTCTGCGCGTCTGCGCTGTGTCTCTGTTGTGCGTATCACGGGCCAGGTGTATACGGTGTTCATCTGTAAAGAGAGGAACTTAGTTAAAAAGATCGTGCAAAAAATGTACTTTATATTAAATAAGCAGTCACGATTCAAAAATGAATAAAATTGAGCTTTATTGTCTCTTGTTGTACATGCATGGAGCCCTTGTAAGGGGTATCGGCTAGTAAGCCCTTGTATATTTCTGACGGACTCGCCTAACAGTGTCAAGAGTGCAACGACCTGTTTAGGTGCTTTAATTAGCGAAGCGGATTAGTGTGTGGCTGTCAAGGCGGTCTCACATTCTTAGTGCTCGAGGAACACTCGAAATTTCCTTTTAATGAGATGATGCGCGTGGACGGGCATTTTAAGTGTAAGAGATGCATAATGCGGTATTGCGTTGAAGCGGGCGAAAGCTTCGCGTCCCAATAGTGCTTGGTAGCTACTTTTAAATGGGGCGATGTGGAAGACTAACTTTTCGCGACGGAAGTTGTCGGATGAGCCGAACACAACTTCTAGCATTAGAGAGCCCGTACAATGCGCATATGGGCCTGGCATTACCCCTTGAAAGGAAGTGTTGCTATGGCGAATTTTGGTTGGGTCTATCCCCATCCTGCGGATTGTGTCCTGATATAGCAGGTTTAGATCACTACCGCCGTCCATTAGAACTTGTGTAAATTGGAGCCCGTCGATTATAGGATCTAATATCAAGGCAGTCCATCCTGCGTTCCGGATACTTCCGGAGTAATCCTGATGGTCGAAGGTGATTGGTTTTGACAACCAGTGTCGGGACTCCGCTGGGATAGACCATGCGGCGCATATTTCTATGGGCGCCGCTCTGTTTTCCTTTGTCACTTGAAGTGAGTTCTTGTTTTGACTTCTTGTGGGAAATTCTTTTGTTTTCAGCTGCTTTCTGCTTGTGGGGTTCGTCATCGTCCTCGCTTGGTGTGTCGAGCCTTGTGTTCGGCGTTGAGTTTGCGGACTGCTTGAAGACAACAATCTCTGTGGGTATGGTTTGTAGGCTTCCGGGAGTCTTGTGGATTTGGCATATTTGTCCAAGATTTTGTTTAAGTTGGATAGCTCGTCATTTGTTATCCTTAAGGGGCAGTTTTTATGATTTCGCGAGAGCTTTTGAATCCGGCGTTGTTGCCGTGCTCTTGGGCTGTTTCCCTTGGTCGGCGCTGGTCCTTGCTGCGTCGTGGTTTCCCATTCCATCCGACTTGGATGTACTTGGGTGTTGATGCGCATCTTGCCGGTAACTATCCTCTCCGCATAAGCGGGTCACGAAACTTGTTAATGCGGCCATTGTTCTCGGCTTTTCTGGCCAAGGTGTCTGGCGAGCCATTCGCCCCGGACGTTGTGTTTGAAAGCTGCTAAGGCTTGGCGTCCGGACGATCGACTATTTGGTTCTTTTGGTGAGAACCTGTTCCGAATTCTTGGCTGACTCTCCGGGTTGTTGAGTTATGTGACTTAAATAAATGCATCCGGAGGCGGACATAAGTCCCTTGAAAATTTGCGAAAAGCATCCTCGAGCTCTTCCCAACTTCAATGGTATTTTCGGGGAGGCTTTTGAGCCAATGCGGGCTGGCCCTTTGAGCTTGAGGGTAAGTATTTTATGGCGTGGAGGTCATCTCCTCTAGTCATGTGTATGTGGAGGATGTAATCCTCAATCCAGACTCCAGGGTCTGTTGTTCCTTCATATGCCTCTATGTTTACGGGCTTAAATCCCGCTGGAAATTCGTAATCCAGCACCTCATCGGTGAAACATAAGGGGTGTGCGGCGCCCCTATATTTGGGTGTGCCGTTATGTTCGGATACTTGGTGTGTTGCATTGCTTACTAGAGCTTGCTTTCTTGGCCCATAGATAGACCTAAGCTGGGCCATCCTTTTGATCTGAATCCTCATGCGGATCGCATGCGGCTTGTGTCTTGGCGCCGCTTGCCGCTCTATGTTTGCCATGTGGTGCGTCTATCCGCCAGGCGGCCTCTTTGTTCTTTGATTGCGGGGCTCTCGGCCTCCTCATCGAATCAGGCGATGGTTTGCACTTGGGTAGCTCTTTGTTTGGCGGTATGCGCCGTATTTGTCTGCGGTGTTGAGTACTTTGCTCCATCGATTCGAGTGCATCTTCCGCTATTTTGAGCTTCGCTTACCTTTTTGAGGCTCTGTAGCGATGATGCGAGCCTTTGTGGAGGTTCTTCTGCTCCAACAACTTGTCCGGCGTGAGATCGTTGAACTATTATCTTCGCCGGGGCGGGTTATTTATCAAGTTGTCTTGTTGGACGGTTGCTTTCGATAGCATGTTAAATCGTCCACGGTTAAGCCTGCTCTATGGCTGGAGTGCGTATGGCTGCCGTCTTTGTCGAGGCGGGACTTTGGGCGGTGCTTACGTCGCTGTTTTGACTGCTTTTCGAGGGATTTATCCTTCGTAGCGTCCCGTTGTTCCTCGTCGTCACTTCCTTTAGGTGTATCCACCATGTATACATCGTGAGATGAGGTGGCTGTCCAGTACCCTGTAGGTGCTAGTTCATAGTTATCTCCTACATCGTCGTCCATACCGTCGATGTCTTCGGAGTCGAAATCGAGCACGTCGTTTAAACTTTCGACAGTTGCTATGAAGTGGGTGGTGGGTGGGCGTCAAATTTCTTCGTCGTCCGCATCCCAACCTTGTTGACCATAGTCCGGCCAGGGTTCTCCTAATAAAGAGAGAGATTTTAGTGAATTCAGGATGTCGCCAAAGGGCGAGTCTTTGAAAAGATGCCTTTGTTGTGAACTCCATAATCGGCGCCCGATCGGATTCGATTAGTGGGGGCGCGGAAGGTTCGGAGTCCGGAGAGGAGTCCGGCACCTTGGAGTTCTGGCAACCGCAAAGGGCGAGGATGGTGTTGGCTCAATCGCCGTAGAGATCGCAGCCCCGGCGGTGTCCGACCACTCGTCCTCGTCGGCAAAGTCGGCTCGAGCTAAGGGTCGGGCGACACAATCTTGACCTCGGGGCACTGTTCGTGGCGAGCTAGATCGTGCCCATTGAGGCAGTCTTGGCGGCGGCTTGGTGTGGCTCGAATCCGTCGAAGATCAAGTCTTCGCGGATGTCGGCCGATGTAGTTCAAATTCGAATCGACTGATGGCGGGCGTAGCTTCGATCTGCTCTAGATGGCCAAGTGAATTGGCCCGCGATGCAAAGCCACGAATCTGAAGATCTGTCCGGGAGAAAAGTCTCACCACGGACTGCGTCGTTGTTGATGACCGAGGAGCCATCGGGCCTAAATATGGCGACCAGAGGAACTCTCAATGAAAGCACCAATGTCGGTGTCAAAACCGGCGGATCTCGGTAGGGGTCCCGGCTGTGTGTCTAGGCGGATGGTAGCTGGAGACAAGGGACACGATGTTTTTACCCAGGTTCGGGCTAAGGATGGCAATGGATAGGGTATGGGCAGGGTAGAGCAATACCATACCCATACCGTATAGTCGTGGTGCAAAATTCTACCCATACCCGTGCCCATGGGTATGAAACTTTACCATACCCGTACCCAGCGGTGCAGTACCATTGGGTACCATGGGTAGAATAAATAGTACATAAGTTGTTCACAATTTTATGCTCATTGATAGCACATTTGACAAAAAATCAATTATCTCGACTCAATAACGGTAGATGAGTAAATGACCACTATAAAATTTAGAAATACTCTAAGTCAATAGGAGTAGGCGAGTCACATGATAAATTAATGACTAATTGGCGACAACTTAATATTAGTTCACAAGCAGGCGGGGTATGGGTATACCCAGCGGGTACAAGGCTATACCGTACCCTACCCATGACTTAACGGGTAGGATATGGGTACTACCCATGGGTATAAAAGTGTGCCCATACCCTGCCCATGCGGGTACGGTACCCGCGGGTACCCATACCCGTGGGTAAAATTGCCATCCTTAGTTCGGGCCCTCTCGGTGGAGGTAAAACCCAACTCCTGCTTGATTAATATTGATGATATGGGTAGTACAAGAGTAGATCTACCACGAGATCAGAGAGGCTAAACCCTAGAAGCTAGCCTATGGTATGATTGTTCTTCGTCCTACGGACTAAAACCCTCTGGTTTATATAGGCACCGAAGAGGGTTAGGGTTACATAGAGTCGGTTACAATGGTAGGAGATCTACATATCCGTATCGCCAAGCTTGCCTTCCACGCCAAGGAAAGTCCCATCCAGACACGGGACGAAGTCTTCAATCTTGTATCTTCATAGCCCAGGAGTCCGGCCAAAGGCTATAGTCCGACTATCCGGACACCCCCTAATCCAGGACTCCCTCAACACCCTTGCTAGTAACCTCACCCGGAGCAGAGTATATGGCAAGCCGTGGATGTTTTTAGATGCCATTGACCATAGGTAGGCATGTTTTCCCCTCAGATCTGATAATATTGGAGTCGCAAGGTTTGGATGTGATTTTGGGTATGGATTGGCTGTCGATGTATGGAGGAAACATCGATTGCGCCAGTAAGACGATCTTGCTCACCACCCCAGAAGGAAGAAGAATCAAGTATGTATCCCGGCATGTGCCGAATAGGACTCAAGTAAATTCCTTATCAGGAGTTGTGCAGGAGGAAGTACCAGTGGTGAAGGATTTCCCGGATGTATTTCCAGAAGAGTTGCCAGGCATGCCACCGGATAGAGACATTGAGTTTTCTAATTGAGATTTACCAGGCACAGGGCCAATATCTAAGAGACCGTATAGAATGTCCGCAAAGGATTTGGAGGAAATTAAGAAGCAGATTAAGGAGTTACTGGATAAAGGTTATATCCGCCCAAGTTCGTCACCTTGGGGATCCCCAGTACTTCAAGTGGAGAAGAAGGATGGATCGTTAAGGATGGTTGTTGATTATCGAGGATTGAATGAGGTGAAGATCAAGAACAAGTACCCACTGCCTATGATCAATGATTTGTTTGACCAGCTGCAAGGAGCTAAAGTGTTTTCCAAGATCGATTTGCGATCAGGGTATCACCAGTTGAAGATTCGAGAGCAGGATATACCTAAGACACTTTTACCACGAGGTACGGGCTATATGAGTATACTGTTATGTCATTTGGCCTGACTAACACACCTGTCTATTTTATGAACATGATGAACAAGGTGTTTATGGAGATTTTGGATAAGTTCATCGTGGTGTTCATTGATGATATACTGGTCTACTCAAAAAATGAAGAAGAACATAAAGAGTATTTGCGTTTGGTACTTGGGAAACTCAGAGAACATCAGTTATAAGCCAAGTTCAGCAAGTGTGAGTTTTGGCTGAAGGAAGTTGGATTTCTTGGACATGTTATATCTGGAGAAGGAATAGCGATGAGACCCCACCAAGGTTGTCCTTTGTGACAAATTAGGAGTCACCACGTCGATTGGAGAGATCAGGAGTTTTCTTGGACTCGCGAGGATACTCTGGGAGGTTCATTGAAAATTTCTCAAAGATTGCAAAGCCTATGATGGAGTTGTTAAAGAAGGACACCAAGTTCAAATGGGTGAGGAATGTGAGGCCAGTTTTAAGAGTTGAAGAGGCGCTTGGTTACTTCACCGGTGTTGATTACGCGGATCAGCATAAGGATTATGAAGTGTATTGCGACGCTTATCGTCGAGGGCTTGGAGTCGTACTTATGCAGGAGGGAAGAGTTGTTTCATATGCCTCACGACAGCTTCAACCCCATGAGTTAAATTATGCTACGCATGATTTGGAGTTAGAAGCCGTAGTGCATGCATTGAAGACATGGAGACATTTTCTCATCGGAAACCATTGTGAGGTATAGATGGATCACAAGAGTTTGAAGTATATCTTCACGCAGAAGGAGATGAATCTTAGGCAGAGGAGATGGCTAGAGCTGATTAAGGATTATGATATGAGATTGCATTATCATCCCGGAAAAGCTAACGTAGTAGCCGATGCGTTGAGCCGAAAAAGTCATGTCAACACACTCATGACCGGAGAGTTACCTAAGGAGTTAGCAGAAGATCTTCGCGAGCTATGTTTGGAGATAGTTTCGAGAGGCTATGTAGCAGCTTTGGAGATTCAGTCTACTTTAATGGATAAGATCAGAGAGGCTCAAAAGACGGACAAGGAGATAGCCGAAATAAAGGAAAGAATGAGTAAAGGAAAGGCTAAAGGATTTCGTGAGGATGAGCACGATACCTTATGGTTTGAGGACGCGTATATGTGCCAAATGATCGGGAGACCGGAAGTTGATTACGCAAGAGGCCCATGATTAGCCATATTCGATTCACCGAAATATCAAGATGTATCTGGATTTGAAGGATAGTTTACGGTGGATCGGAATGAAAAGGATATTGTAGAGTATGTAGCGATTTGTGATGTATGTCGAGAGTGAAGGCGAGCATCGAAGCGGCGAGATTGCTACAACCATTATCGATACCGAATGGAAGTGGGATAAACGAGGCATGGACTTTATCACGGGATTACCCAGGACTCGTTCAGGCTATGACTCGATATGGGTTGTAGTGGATCGTTTGACGAAAGTAGCTCACTTCATCCCGGTGAAGACCACTTACACGGTGCTAAGTTGGCAAAGATATACATGACCGAGGATCGTATGTATGCATGGAGTTAGAGGACCATTGTATCGAGATAGAGAACCCGGTTTACTTCAAAGTTTTGGAATCGGTTGCATGAAACTTTGGGAACGAGCTAGAGTTGATGCTGACTTTTCACCCACGAGCGGATGGGCGGTGAAAGAGTTAATCAGATTACGGAGGACATGTTGAGAGCTTGTGCGCTAGACTATGGGTCTAGTTGGGGCGATAATTTGCCGTATCTGAGTTCTCATACAACAACAGCTACCTAGCAGTTTGAAGATGGCCCCTTCGAAGCATTATGCGAAGGAGGTGCGAGAACACCGTTGTTGTGGGGCGAAGTTGAGAACCAAGCGATTGCTTGGACCAGATTTGATTAAAGAGTCGAAGAGAAGGTTAAGCTGATTAGCGAGAGACTCAAGGTAGCCCGATCGAGCGAGAAGAGCTATCAGATTCTAAGCGCAAGGAGGCAGTTCTGAAGTTGGAGACGAGTGTATCTTCGTGTATCTCCACTTGAGGAGTAAAGCGCTTTGGAGTTAAGGAAAGTTAGCGCCACGTTTGTGGGACCATACAAAGTTTTGGAGCGTATGGGAGAAGTTGCTTACAAGTTGGAATTACGAAGGATTGTCGGGAGTTCATGATGTGTTCCACGTTTCTCAGTTGAAGAAGTGCCACACAGAGATGGCTGATATTCCTCTCGAGAGATCTGATGCGGCTGGAAGCGATCTGATTGGATAGTGATTTGACCTATGAGGAGAAGCCAGTCAAGATACTCGAGTTTGCTAGCCAAGTCACACGCAGCAAAGTAATCAAGTTATGTAAAGTTCAGTGGAGTCACCATACTGAAGATGAAGCCACCTGGGAGCGAGAGGAAGACCTACGGAAAGATCACCCACACCTATTTTCTAGCCAACCCGAATTTCGAGGGCGAGATTCATCTTAAGGGGGGTAGGTTTGTAACATCCCAAATTTTCAATTTGGAATGTTATACATTAGATCATCATTGCATATCATATTTATTGCATTTTTGGTTGATCCAAGAAATTCTACGTAACTCAAGGACCCACGGAGAGAGTTGGGGATTTCATTATTTTCATATTCAATTTTTTCTCGAATTTTGAAAAGAGGATCGTTTGATTTTTATTATTTTCTCTTCGATTATTTCTTTTATAAAAAAATAAAAGAGAGAGAGGATAAAATGACTTCTTCAAAATAAATAAATATCGGAGATTTAATATTAAAATCAAATAATATTTTTATTTGGAGTTTTATCGATATTTTATTTGAATTAGGAAAAAAATTGTATTTTTCAAAATTGCATTTTAGGCCCAAATAAATGTTCACCTTGTCCGGCCTATTTTTAGAGGACGGGGAAATTTTATTTTGGGATTTTTGGAGTCCGTTTAGTATTTCTTTTCTTTCTTTTTCTGCAAGTCGGAATTATTTGAAAAAAGAAAAAAAAGTCAAACCGACTCCGGGCCGTACCCGAGCGGGACTCATTGAGAACTTTATAAACCGCCGCCAAAGCGCTTGAGGCCCAACTTGACAAGACTGCGCCCCAAACCCAAACCCTAACCTAACCGCGTCGTCGCGCCGCCAGCTGCCTTCAGCTTCCCCGCCCGTCATTGTTCACCGCCCGCCAAAGTGGCCGTCGCCGCCTCGGTTTCGCAAGAAAACCGAGCGGTTTTTTTCTAAACCGAGACCCGTTTTTTAGATCCGGTTTGGTTTTTTTTTTTTGGTTTAGTTATTTAGCAAACACCCGTTCGTACGTTCGTTTTAACGAACGGTTTTCACCGTTTAGCCGCAGAAAGCGAACGTTCGTTCGTTAGCCTGTTCCTCAGTTTTTCTTTTTCTCGAATTTTCCGCGATTATTTTCGATCGCGATTTCGGATCCGATTTTCGTTCTAGTATAACTTTTCGCTCGTTTATCGGAATCAGGCGATTCAAGCGCCTAGAGTTTTGTCTCGAAACCCTTTTTATGTTTAACCAACTTAAACAAGATTTTGCTACTGTAAAATTTGACTTTAGTCCAGATTAGTAAATGAAGCTTGTTTCTTTCACCGTTTGAGTTTTGTTGCTTCGTTTGATTTGATTCTTTTTGCAAACTGGAGTTCTTTCACCTGTGCCTTTGTTTGATTGCTTATTGTATGCTTGCTTGTTTGCGATAGAGTACCCGGAGTGCGAAGCGTGCTACTATGAGTCTCTAGGTTCCGCGGATCATCAGCAAGGCAAGTAACACTTTGATCATACTTCTTTACTACCCAGTTTTATTGCATTAGATCAATCCTCAAACAATTGCATGGTTAGGATCTGATTTAAATTGTGGGTTTGGGAAGTCGATGAGGTAGTACCTATTCACCTGTTTATTATCAAACCTTTGGGAGTTACTTCTACGTTGCTTACATTGCTATGCTATGCTCGTAGACGTGGATTGGGTTATGAGAGTATTTCATGACAGATGTGAGTATTGTTAAATAATGGTTAACTTAAGGTGGCAACTTTAATACACATCTGGGTGGATTGAGGCACTGGGAATTCGGTGATTGCTGTATTTTTGGAAATCCCGAGTACCGTGCGATTCTCCTATGGACGCCACCCGAGGCTCAAAGGGATCATAAGATTATTCATGCTAGAAACTTCCGTGTGCAGCCACATGCCATTATGGGCTCTGGCATACTTGAGTAAGTTGTGGGAAACCTTTCCATGATGGGCTAGCAGATGTAGGGGATTGTGGATGCAGCGGGGATCTCGGCAGGGCTTCGCCAAGCTCTACGGAGAGGAGGAGGTGTTGGAAAGGGAGAGGGAGGCGCCAGGGGCTAGGGTGCGCAGCCCTCCCTCCCCCACTATTTATTAGGGTCCAGGGGGGCGCCGGCCCCTCTAGATCCCATCTAGATGGGGGGCGGCAGCCGGGGGGGTGGCTTGCCCCCCAAGCCAAGGCGGCGCCCCCACCCCTAGGGTCTCCTGCCCTAGGCGCAGGGGAGGCCAAGGCGCACCAGCCCACCAGGCTGGTTCCCTCCCACTTCAGCCCATGGGGCCCTCAGGATAGGTGGCCCCACCGGTGGACCCAGGACCCTTCCGGTGGTCGGTACAATACAGTGACCCGAAACTTTCCCGATGGCGAAACTTGACTTCCTATATATAAATCTTTACCTCCGGACCATTCCGGAACTCCTCGTGATGTCAGGGATCTCATCAGGGACTCGAACAACTTTCGTGTTCTGCATATTAATATCTCTACAACCCTAAGCGTCACCGAACCTTAAGTGTGTAGACCCTACGGGTTGGAGACATCTGAGACATGACCGAGGGCGACTCTCCGGTCAATAACCAACAGCGGGATCTGGATACCCATGTTGGATCCCACATATTCTCGATGATCTCATCGGATGAACCACGATGTCGAGGATTCAATCAATCCCGTATAGAATTCCCTTTGTCAATCGATGCGTTACTTGCGAGACTTCGATCGTCGGTATCCCAATACCTCGTTCAATCTCGTTACGGCAAGTCACTTTACTCGTCCGTAATGCATGATCCGTGACGGACACTTGGTCACATTGAGCTCATTATGATGATGCATTACCGAGTGGGCAGAGATACCTCTCCGTCATACGGAGTGACAAATCCGATCTCGATTCGTGCCAACCCAGCAGACACTTTCGGAGATACCCGTAGTGCACCTTTATAGCCACCCGATTCGTTGTGACGTTTGGCACACCAAAGCACTCCTACGGTATCCGGAGTTGCACAATCTCATGGTCTAAGGAAATGATACTTGACATTTGGAAAAGCTCTAGCAAACGAACTATACGATCTTCGTGCTATGCTTAGGATTGGTTCTTGTCCATCACATCATTCTCCTAATGATGTGATCCCGTTATCAATGACATCCAATGTCCATAGTCAGGAAACCATGACTATCTGTTGATCAATGAGCTAGTCAACTAGAGGCTCACTAGGGACATGTTGTGGTCTATGTATCACACATGCATTACGATTTCCGGATAACACAATTATAGCATGAACAATAGACAATTATCATGAACAAAGAAATATAATAATAACCATTTTATTATTGCCTCCAGGGCATATTTCCAACAGTCTCCCACTTGCACTAAAGTCACTAATCTAATTACATTGTGATGAATCGAACACCCATAGAGTTCTGGTGTTGATCATGTTTTGCTCTAGGGAGAGGTTTAGTCAACGGATATGCGACATTCAAATCCGTATGTATTTTACAAATATCTATGTCTCCATCTTGAACATTTTCACGAATGGAGTTGAAGCGACGCTTGATGTGCTGGTCTTCTTGTGAAACCTGGGCTCCTTGGCAAGGCAATAGCTCCGGTGTTGTCACGGAAGAGAGTGACCGCCCCGACGCATTGGGTATGACTCCTAGGTCGGTGATGAACTCCTTCACCCAGTTGCTTCATGCGCTGCCTCCGAGGCTGCCATGTACTCCGCTTCACATGTAGATCCCGCCACGACGCTTTGCTTGCATTTGCGCACTTCTTGCCCCACCTTTCAAAATAAACATGTATCCGGTTTGTGACTTAGAGTCATCGGATCGGTGTCGAAGCTAAGCGTCGATGTAACCCTTCTGACGAGCTCTTCGTCACCTCCATACCAGAAACATGTCCTTAGTCCTTTTCGGTACTTCAGGATGTTCTTGACCGCTGTCCAGTGTTCCATGTCGGGATTACTTTGGTACCTTCCTACCAAACTTACGGTAAGGTTTACATCAGGTATGGTACACACCATGGCATACATAATAGACCCTATGGCTGAGGCATAGGGGCGACACTCATCTTTTCTCTATCTTCTGCCGTGGTCGGGCATTGAGCGTGCTCAATCGCACACCTTGCAATCAGCAAGAACCCTTCTTGGACTGATCCATATTGAACTTCTTCAATATCTTGTCAAGGTATGTACTTTGTGAAAGACCAATGAGGCGTCTCGATCTATCTCTATAGATCTTGATGCCTAATATATAAGCAGCTTCTCCAAGTTCCTTCATTGAAAACACTTGTTCAAGTAGGCCTTTATGCTTTCCAAGAATTCTATATCATTTCCCATCAACGATATGTCATCCACATATAATATGAGAAATGCTCTGAGCTCCCACTCACTTTCTCGTAAACACAGGCTTCTCCATAAGTGCATGTAAACAAACGCTTTGATCATCTCAACAAATCGAATGTTCCAACTCCGAGATGCTTGCACCAGCCCATAGATTGAGCGTTGGAGCTTGCACACCTTGTTGGCATTCTTAGGATCGACAAAACCTTCCGGCTGCATCACATACAATTCTTCCTTAAGAAAGCCGTTAATGAATGCCGTTTTGACGTCCATTTGCCATATCTCATAATCATAGAATGCGGCAATTGCTAACATGATTCAGACAGACTTCAGCTTCGCTACGGGTGAGAAAGTCTCATCGTAGTCAACCCCTTGAATTTGTCGATAACCCTTAGCGACAAGTCGAGCCTTATAGATGGCCACATTACCATCCGCGTCTGTCTTCTTCTTAAAGATCCATTTATTTTCTATGGCTCGACGATCATCGTGCAAGTCAGTCAAAGTCCATACTTTGTTTTCATACATGGATCCTATCTCGGATTTCATGGCTTCTAGCCATTTGTCGGAATCCGGGTCCGCCATCGCTTCTTCATAGTTCGAAGGTTCACCATTGTCTAACAACATGATTTCCAAGACAGGGTTGCCGTACCACTCTAGTGCGGAACGTGTCCTTGTGGACCTACGAAGTTCAGTAGGAGCTTGATCCGAAGTAGCTTGATCATCATAATTAACCTCCTCTCTAGTCGGTGCAGGCACCACAGGAACATCTTCCTGAGCTGCGCTACTTACCGTTTCAAGAGGTAGTACTTCATCAAGCTCTAATTTCCTCCCACTTATTTCTTTCGAGAGAAACTCTTTCTCCAGAAAGGATCCGTTCTTAGCAACAAAGATCTTGCCTTCGGATCTGAGGTAGAAGGTATACCCAATGGTTTCCTTAGGGTATCCTATGAAGACGCATTCTTCCGACTTGGGTTCGAGCTTTTCAGGTTGAAGTTTCTTGACATAAGCATCGCATCCCCAAACTTTTAGAAGCAGCGACTTAGGTTTCTTCCCAAACCATAATTCATACGGTGTCGTCTCAGCGGTTCGGCGGAGCCCTATTTAAAGTGAATGCGGCTGTCTCTAGAGCGTATCCCCAAAATGATAGCGGTAAATCGGTGAGTGACATCATGGATCGCACCATATCCAATAGAGTGCGATTACGACTTTCGGACACACCGTTACGTTGAGGTGTTCCAGGCGGCGTGAGTTGTGAAACGATTCCACATTTCCTCAAGTGCGTACCAAATTCGTGACTTAAATATTCTCCCCCACGATCTGATCGTAAGAACTTTATTTTTCTGTCACGTTGATTCTCAACCTCACTTTGAAATTCCTTGAACTTTTCAAAGGTCTCAGACTTGTGTTTCATTAAGTAGACATATCCATATCTACTCAAGTCATCAGTGAGAGTGAGAACATATCGATATCCCCCACGAGCCTCAACGCTCATTGGACCACACACATCGGTATGTATGATCTCCAACAAGTTGGTTGCTCGCTCCATTGTTCCGGAGAACGGAGTCTTGGTCATTTTCCCATAAGGCATGGT
The DNA here is from genome assembly GCA_021605205.1 of Aegilops longissima. Classification (NCBI taxonomy): domain Eukaryota; kingdom Viridiplantae; phylum Streptophyta; class Magnoliopsida; order Poales; family Poaceae; genus Aegilops; species Aegilops longissima. The sequence continues at coordinate 608,165,627 of CM038677.1, read as the reverse complement.
TCGCATGTGTCAAATGATTCATAATCGAGAGACTCTAAAGTCCATCAGCATGGAGCTTCTTCAAGCGCTTGACACCAATGTGACCAAGGAGGCGATTGCCACAAGTATGTGGGACTATCGTTATCAACTTTACATCTTTTGGTATTCACACTATGAATATGTGTAACATTACGCCGAGATTCATTAAGAATAAACCATTCACCGGTGGGCATGACCATAAAACATATCTCTCATATAAATATAACAGCCATTATTCTCAGATTTAAATGAGTAGCCATCTCGAACTAAGCGAGATCACGATACAATGTTCATGCTCAAAGCTGGCACTAAATAACAATTATTGAGGTTTAAAACTAATCCGTAGGTAAATGTAGAGGCAGCGTGCCGACGGCGATCACATCGACCTCGGAACCATTCCCGACGCAGCGCATCGTCACCTCGTCCTTCGCCAATCTCCGCTTATTCTGCAGCTCACTGCTTTGAGTTACTGAATATGAGCAACGGCTTTGGTATCAAATACCGGGAGCTACTACAGTCTTGGTAAGGTACACATCAATTACATGTATATCACATATACCTTTAGTGTTGCCGGCCTTCTTGTCCGCTAAGTATTTGGGGTAGTTCCGCTTCGGTGACCACTTCGCTTGCAATAAAAGCACTCGATCTCGTGCTTGGGTCCATTCTTTGGCTTCTTCGGCAAGCGGCTTACGGGCGCGGCAAATCCTTGCCGTCCTTCTTGAAGTTCTTCTTACCCTTGCCTTTCTTGAACTTAGTGGTTTTATTCACCATCAACACTTGATGTTCCTTTTGATCTCCACCTCCGCTGATTTCAGCATTGAATATACCTCGTGAATGGTCTTTTCCATCCCTGCATATTGAAGTTCATCACAAAGCTCTTGTAGCTCGGTGGAAGCGGCGAAGGATCCTGTCAATGACCGCGTCATCCGGGAGATTAACTCGGTTGAGTCAAGCGGTTGTGCAACCTGCACATTTTGAGTATGTGCTCCTTGTGAACTATTTTCCTCCATCTTATAGCTAAAGAACTTGTCGAGACTTCATATCTCTCGACCGGGCATGAACTTGGAAAACCATTTTCAGCTCTTGAACATCTCATATGCTCCGTGTTGCTCAAAAGCGCTTTTGGAGCCCGGTTCTAAGTTGTAAAGCATGCCGCCTTTGAGCGAGGGAGTAATCATCAAGACGAGACCGCCAAGCGTTCATAACGTCTTGGTTCTGCAGGATGGTGCTTCACCTAGCGGTGCTTCTAGGACATAATCTTTGTTGGCAGCTATGAGGATGATCCTCAGGTTCCGGACCCAGTCCGTATAGTTGCTGCCATCATCTTTCAGCCTGGTTTTCTCTAGGAACGCGTTGAAGTTGAGGGCAACATTGGCGTGGGCCATTTGATCTACAAGACATATTGTAAAGATTTTAGACTAAGTTCATGATAATTAAGTTCATCTAATCAAATTACTCAATGAACTCCCAGTCAGATAGACACCCCTCTAGTCATCTAAGTGAAACATGATCCGAGTTAACTAGGCCGTGTCCGATCATCACGTGAGACGGGCTAGTCAATGTCGCTGAACATCATCATGTTGATCGTATCTTCTATACGGATCATGCTCGACCTTTCGGTCTTCCGTGTTCCGAGGCCATGTTTGTATATGCTAGGCTCGTCAAGTCAACCTAAGTGTATTGCGTGTGTAAATCTGGCTTACACCCGTAGTTTTTGAACGTTAGAATCTATCACACCCGATCATCACGTGGTGCTTCGAAACAATGAACCTTCGCAATGGTGCACAGTTAGGGGGAACACTTTCTTGAAATTATTATAAGGGATCATCTTATTTACTACCGTTGTTCTAAGCAAATAAGAAGCAAAACATGATAAACATCACATGCAATCAAATAGTGACATGATATGGCCAATATCATATTGCTCCTTTGATCTCCATCTTTGGGGCGCCATGATCATCTTCGTCACCGGCATGACACCATGATCTCCATCATCGTGTCTTCATGAAGTTGTCATGCCAACGATTACTTCTACTTCTATGGCTAATGTGTTTAGCAATAAAGTAAAGTAATTTACATGGCGTTACTCAATGACACGCAGGTCATACAAAAATAAAGACAACTCCTATGGCTCCTGCCGGTTGTCATACTCATCGACATGCAAGTCGTGATTCCTATTACAAGAACATGATCATCTCATACATCACATATATCATTCATCACATCCTTTGGCCATATCACAACACAAAGCACTTGCTGCAAAAACAAGTTAGACGTCCTCTAATTGTTGTTGCATGTTTCTACGTGGCTGTTATAGGTTTCTAGCAAGAACGTTTCTTACCTACATAAAACCACAACGTGATATGCCAATTTCTATTTACCCTTTGATGTCTACTACACAACCTTCTTCTTGTAGACATTGTTGGGCCTGCAAGTGCACATGTTTGTAGGACAGTAGCAAATTTCCCTCAAGTGGATGACCTAAGGTTTATCAATCCGTGGGAGGCGTAGGATGAAGATGGTCTCTCTCAAGCAACCCTGCAACCAAATAACAAAGAGTCTCTTGTATCCCCAACACACCCAATACAATGGTAAATTTTATGGGTGCACTAGTTCGGCGAAGAGATGGTGATACAAGTGCAATATGGATGGTAGATATAGGTTTTTGTAATCTGAAATAATAAAACAGCAAGGTAACAAGTGATAAGCGTGGCGTAAGCGGTATTGCAATGATAGGAAACAAGGCCTAGGGTTCATACTTTCACTAGTGCAAGTTCTCTCAACAATAATAACATAGATAGATCATATAACAATCCCTCAACATGCAACAAAGAGTCACTCCAAAGCCACTAATAGCGGAGAACAAGCGTAGAGATTATGGTAGGGTACGAAACCACCTCAAAGTTATTCTTTGGATCAATCTATAAAAGAGTTAGTACTAGAATAACACCTTAAGACACAAATCAACCAAAACCCTAATGTCACCTAGATACTCCATTGTCACCTCAAGTATCCGTGGGCATGATTATACGATATGCATCACACAATCTCAGATTTATCCAACCAACATAAAAGTACTTCAAAGAGTGCCCCAAAGTTTCTACCGGAGAGTCAAGAACGTGTGCCAACCCCTATGCATAGGTTCCCAATGTCACGAAACCCGCAAGTTGATCATCAGGACATACATCAAGTGTTCTCATAAAAGACTTAATCCGATAAGGTAACTTCAAAGGGGAAACTCAATTCATCACAAGAAAGTAGAGGGGGAGAAACATCATAAGATCCAACTACAATAGGAAAGCTCGGGATACATCAAGATCGTGCCATAGAAGGAACACGAGAGAGAGAGATCAAACACATAGCTACTGGTACATACCCTCAGCCCCGAGGGTGAACTACTCCCTCCTCGTCATGGATAGCGCCGGGATGATGAAGATGGCCACCGGCAGGGTGCCGGAACAGGGTCCCGATTGGTTTTTCGTGGCTACAGAGGCTTGCGGCAGCGGAACTCCCGATCTATCTTCTGTTTTGGAAGTTTTAGGAGTGCGTAGGTATATATGGGTGAAAGAATGCGTCGGTGGAGCTACGGGGCCCACGAGGCGGGGGCGTGCCTGGGGCGCCCCACCCTCGTGAGCACCTCCGTATCTTCGGACGAGGGTCCAAGTCCATCGGTGGGTTTCCTTCCAAAAATAAATTCTCAAGTTGATTTCTTTCCGTTTTGACTCAAATCGATATTCCTTTTCCTCGAAACACCGAAATAGGCATAAAAGCAGCAAATCTGGGTTGGGCCTCCGGTTAATAGGTTAGTCCCAAAAATAATATAAAAGTGGATAATAAAGCCCAATATTGCCTAAAATAGTAGATAATATAGCATGGAGGAATAAAAAATTATAGATACGTTGGAGACGCATCACCCTTCATAAGGACCCTTTTCATCGAATCCGCTCCAACTAAAGTGGGAGAGACAGACACCCGCTAGCGACCTTATGCAACTAGTGCATGTCGATCGGTGGAACCTGTCTCACGAAGCGTGCGTGTAAGGTCGGTCCGGGCGCTTCATCCCACGATGCCGCGAAGCAAGATAAGACCTGGTAGTGGCAAGAAAATTGACAACATCTCGCCCAAGCGCTTTGTGTTCTACTCGTGCATAGTAACTACGCATAGACCTAGCTCATGATGCCCTTTGTTGGGGAGCGAGCAGAAATCAAAAATTTCTCGCATCACCAAGATCAATCTATGGAGTTATCTAGCAACGAGGGAAAAGGAGTGCATCTACATACCCTTGTAGATCGCGGCGAGCTAAAGCGTTCAAGAGAACAGGGTTGATGGAGTCGTACTCGTCGTGATCCAAATCACCGATGACCGAGCGCCGAACGGACAGCACCTCCGCGTTCAACACACGTACGGTTGGGGAAGACGTCTCCTCCTTCTTGATCCAGCAAGGGGGAAGGAGAGGTTGATGGAGATCCAGCAGCACGACGGCGTGGTGGTGGATGTAGCGGGGATCTCGGCAGGGCTTCGCAAAGCTCTGCGGAGAGGAGGAGGTGTTGGAGAGGGAGAGGGAGGCGCCAGGGGCTAGGGTGTGCAGCCCTCCCTCCCCCCCCCACTATTTATAGGGGTCCAGGGGGCGCCGGCCCCTCTAGATCCCATCTAGATGGGGGGCGGCGGCCAAGGGGAGTGGCTTGCCCCCCAAGCCAAGGGGGCGCCCCCCCACCCCTAGGTTTTCGTGCCCTAGGCGCAGGGGAAGGCCCAAGGGCGGCGCACCAGCCCACCAGGGACTGGTTCCCCTCCCTACTTCAGCCCATGGGGCCCTCCGGGATAGGTGGCCCCACCTGATGGACCCCCGGGACCTTTCCGGTGGTCCCGGTACAATACCGGTGACCCCTGAAACTTTCCCGATGGCTGAAACTTGACTTCCTATATATAAATCTTTACCACCGGACCATTCCGGAACTCCTCGTGATGTCCGGGATGTCATCCGGGACTCTGAACAACTTTCGGGTTACTGCATATTAATATCTCTACAACCCTAGCGTCACCGAACCTTAAGTGTGTAGACCCTACGGGTTCGGGAGACATGCAGACATGACCGAGACGACTCTCTGGTCAATAACCAACAGCGGGATATGGATACCCATGTTGGCTCCCACATGTTCCTCGATGATCTCATCGGACGAACCACGATGTCGAGGATTCAATCAATCCCGTATACAATTCCCTTTGTCAATCGGTACGTTACTTGCCCGAGACTCGATCGTCGGTATCCCAATACCTCGTTCAATCTCGTTACCGGCAAGTCACTTTACTCCTCTGTAATGCATGATCCGTGACGGACACTTGGTCACATTGAGCTCATTATGATGATGCATTACCGAGTGGGCCCGAGAGATACCTCTCCGTCATACGGAGTGACAAATCCGATCTCGATTCGTGCCAACCCAATGCAGACACTTTCGGAGATACCGTAGTGCACCTTTATAGACACCCGATTCGTTGTGACGTTTGGCACACCAAAGCACTCCTACGGTATCCGGAGTTGCACAATCTCATGGTCTAAGGAAATGATAATTGACATTTGGAAAAGCTCTAGCAAACGAACTACACGATCTTTGTGCTATGCTTAGGATTGGGTCTTGTCCATCACATCATTCTCCTAGTGATGTGATCCCATTATCAATGACATCCAATGTCCATAGTCAGGAAACCATGACTATCTGTTGATCAACGAGCTAGTCAACTAGAGGCTCACTAGGGACATGTTGTGGTCTATGTATTCACACATGCATTACGATTTCCTGATAACACAATTATAGCATGAACAATAGACAATTATCATGAACAAAGAAATATAATAATAACCATTTTATTATGGCCTCTAGGGCATATTTCCAACTGTCTCCCACTTGCACTAGAGTCACTAATCTAGTTACATTGTGATGAATCGAACACCCATAGAGTTATGGTGTTGATCATGTTTTGCTCTAGGGAGAGGTTTAGTCAACGGATCTACGACATTCAGATCCGTATGTACTTTACAAATATCTATGTCTCCATCTTGAACATTTTCACGAATGGAGTTGAGCGGCGCTTGATGTGCACGGTCTTCTTGTGAAACCTGGGCTCCTTGGCAAGGGCAATAGCTCCGGTGTTGTCACAGAAGAGAGTGACCGACCCGACGCATTGGGTATGACTCCTAGGTCGGTGATGAACTCCTTCACCCAGTTGCTTCATGCGCTGCCTCCAAGGCTGCCATGTACTCCGCTTCACATGTAGATCCCGCCATGGCGCTTTGCTTGCAATCGCACCACCATCGCCCCACCATTCAAAATAAACACGTATCCGGTTTGTGACTCAGAGTCATCCAGATCTGTGTCGGAGCTAGCATCGACGTAACCCTTTACGACGAGCTTTTCGTCACCTCCATACACGAGAATCATGTCCTTAGTACTTTTCAGGTACTTCAGGATGTTCTTGACCGCTGTCCAGTGTTCCATGCTGGGATTACTTTGGTACCTTCCTTCCAAACTTACGGCAAGGTTTACATCAGGTCTGGTACACACCATGGCATACATAATAGACCCTATGGCTGAGGCATAGGGGACGACACTCATCTTTTCTCTATCTTCTGCCGTGGTCGGGCATTAAGCCGTGCTCAATCGCACACCTTGCAATCTGAGCAAGAACCCTTCTTGGACTGATCCATATTGAACTTCTTCAATATCTTGTCAAGGTATGTACTTTGTGAAAGACCAATGAGGCGTCTCGATCTATCTCTATGATCTTGATGCCTAATATATAAGCAGCTTCTCCAAGGTCCTTCATTGAAAACACTTGTTCAAGTAGGCCTTTATGCTTTCAAGAATTCTATATCATTTCCCATCAACGATTATGTCATCCACATATAATATGAGAAATGCTACTGAGCTCCCACTCACTTTCTTGTAAACACAAAGCTTCTCCATAAGTGCATGTAAAACTAACGCTTTGATCATCTCAACAAATCGAATGTTCCAACTCGAGATGCTTGCACCAGCCCATAGATTGAGTGTTGGAGCTTGCACACCTTGTTAGCATTCTTAGGATCGACAAAACCTTCGGCTGCATCATATACAATTCTTCCCTAAGAAATCCGTTAAGGAATGCCGTTTTGGCGTCCATTTGCCATATCTCATAATCATAGAATGCGGCAATTGCTAACATGATTGGACGGACTTCAGCTTCGCTCTGGTGAGAAAGTCTCATCGTAGTCAACCCCTTGAATTTGTCGATAACCCTTAGCGACAAGTCAAGCCTTATAGATGGTCACATTACCATCGCGTCATCTTCTTCTTAAAGATCCATTTATTTTCTATGGCTCGACGATCATCGGGCAAGTCAGTCAAAGTCCATACTTTATTTTCATACATGGATCCTATCTCGGATTTCATGGCTTCTAGCCATTTGTCGGAATCCGGGTCCTCCATCGCTTCTTCATAGTTCGAAGGTTCACCGTTGTCTAACAACATGATTTCCAAGACAGGGTTGTCGTACCACTGCAGTGCGGGCGTGTCCTTGTGGACCTCTGAAGTTCAATAGGAGCTTGATCCAAGTAGCTTGATCATCATAATTAACCTCCTCTCTAGTCGGTGCAGGCACCACAGGAACATCTTCCTGAGCTGCGCTACTTACCGTTTCAAGAGGTAGTACTTCATCAAGCTCTAATTTCCTCCAACTTATTTCTTTCGAGAGAAACTCTTTCTCCAGAAACGATCCATTCTTAGCAACAAAGATCTTGCCTTCGGATCTGAGGTAGAAGGTATACACAATGGTTTGCTTAGGGTATCCTATGAAGACGCATTCTTCCGACTTGGGTTCGAGCTTTTCAGGTTGAAGTTTCTTGACATAAGCATCGCATCCCCAAACATTTAGAAACGACAGCTTAGGTTTCTTCCCAAACCATAATTCATACGGTGTCGTCTCAACGGATTTCGACGGAGCCCTATTTAAAGTGAATGCGGTGTCTCTAGGCGTATCCCCAAAATGATAGCGGTAAATCGGTGAGTGACATCATGGATCGCACCATATCCAATAGAGTGCGATTCGACGTTCGGACACCTTTATTACGTTGAGGTGTTCGGCGGCGTGAGTTGTGAAACGATTCCACATTTCCTCAAGTGCGTACCAAATTCGTGACTTAAATATTCTCCCCACGATCGATCGTAAGAACTTTATTTTTACATCACGTTGATTCTCAACCTCACTTTGAAATTCCTTGAACTTTTCAAAGGTCTCAGACTTGTGTTTCATTAAGTAGACATATCCATATATACTCAAGTCATCAGTGAGAGTGAGAACATAACGATATCCTCCACGAGCCTCAACGCTCATTGGACCGCACACATCGGTATGTATGATCTCCAACAAGTTGGTTGCTCGCTCCATTGTTCGGAGAAGCGGAGTCTTGGTCATTTTGCCCATAAGGCATGGTTCGCATGTGTCAAATGATTCATAATCGAGAGACTCTAAAGTCCATCGGCATGGAGCTTCTTCATGCGCTTGACACCAATGTGACCAAGGCGGCGAGTGCCACAAGTATGTGGGACTATCGTTATCAACTTTACATCTTTTGGTATTCACACTATGAATATGTGTAACATTACGCTCGAGATTCATTAAGAATAAACCATTCACCGGTGGGCATGACCATAAAACATATCTCTCATATAAATATAACAACCATTATTCTTGGATTTAAATGAGTAGCCATCTCGAATTAAGCGAGATCCGATACAATGTTCATGCTCAAAGCTGGCACTAAATAACAATTATTGAGGTTTAAAACTAATCCTCGTAGGTAAATGTAGAGGCAGCGTGCGACGGCGATCACATCGACCTCGGAACCATTCCGGCAGCGCATCGTCACCTCGTCCTTCGCCAATCTCCGCTTATTCCGCTGCTCCTGCTTTGAGTTACAAATATGAGCAACGACACGGTATCAAATACCGGGAGCTACTACGATCTTGGTAAGGTACACATCAATTACATGTATATCACATATACCTTTAGTGTTGCCGGCCTTCTTGTCCGCTAAGTATTTGGGGCAGTTCCGCTTCGATGACCACTTCCCTTGCAATAAAAGCACTCGGTCTCGGGCTTGGGTCCATTCTTTGGCTTCTTCCGACAATCGGCTTGCGGTAGCGGCAAATCCTTGCCGTCCTTCTTGAAGTTCTTCTTACCCTTGCCTTTCTTGAACTTAGTGGTTTTATTCACCATCAACACTTGATGTTCCTTTTGATCTCCACCTCCGCTGATTTCAGCATTGAATATACCTCGAGAATGGTCTTTTCCATCCCCGCATATTGAAGTTCATCACAAAGCTCTTGTAGCTCGGTGGAAGCGATCGAAGGATCTGTCAATGACCGCGTCATCCGGAGATTAACTCCGGCTTAGTCAAGCGGTTGTGCAACCCGGACATTTTGAGTATGTGCTCCTTGTGAACTATATTCCTCCATCTTACAGCTAAAGAACTTGTCGAGACTTCATATCTCTCGACCGGGCATGAGCTTGGAAAACCATTTTCAGCTCTTGAACATCTCATATGCTCCGTGTTGCTCAAAAGCGCTTTTGGAGCCCGGTTCTAAGCTCTAAAGCATGCCGCCTTGAGCGAGGGGTAATCATCGACGACGAGACCGCCAAGCGTTCATAACGTCTTGGTTCTCAGGATGGTGCTTCACCTAGCGGTGCTTCTAGGACATAATCTTTGTTGGCTGCTATGAGGATGATCCTCGGGTTAGGACCCAGTTCGTATAGTTCTGCCATCATCTTTCGACTTGGTTTTCTCTAGGAGCGCGTTGAAGTTGAGGGCAACATTGGCGTGGGCCATTTGATCTACAAGACATATTGTAAAGATTTTAGACTAAGTTCATGATAATTAAGTTCATCTAATCAAATTACTCAATGAACTCCCGATCAGATAGACATCCTCTAGTCATCTAAGTGAAACATGATCCGAGTTAACTAGGCCGTGTCCGATCATCACGTGAGACGGGCTAGTCAATGTCGCTGAACATCATCATGTTGATCGTATCTTCTATCTGAATCATGCTCGACCTTTCGGTCTTCCGTGTTCGAGGCCATGTGCGTATATGCTAGGCTCGTCAAGTCAACCTAAGTGTATTGCGTGTGTAAATCTGGCTTACACCGTAGTATTGAACGTTAGAATCTATCACACCCGATCATCACGTGGTGCTTGAAACAATGAACCTTCATAGCGGTGCACGTTAGGGGAACACTTTCTTGAAATTATTATAAGGATCATCTTATTTACTACCGTCGTTCTAAGCAAATAAGAAGCAAAACATGATAAACATCACATGCAATCAAATAGTGACATGATATGGCCAATATCATATTGCTCCTTTGATCTCCATCTTTGGGGCGCCATGATCATCTTCGTCACCGGCATGACACCATGATCTCCATCATCGTGTCTTCATGAAGTTGTCATGCCAACGATTACTTCTACTTCTATGGCTAACGTGTTTAGCAATAAAGTAAAGTAATTTACATGGCGTTACTCAATGACACGCAGGTCATACAAAAATAAAGACAACTCCTATGGCTCCTGCCGGTTTTCATACTCATCGACATGCAAGTCGTGATTCCTATTACAAGAACATGATCATCTCATACATCACATATATCATTCATCACATCCTTTGGCCACATCACATCACAAAGCACTTGCTGCAAAAACAAGTTAGACGTCCTCTAATTGTTGTTGCATGTTTACGTGGCTGTTATAGGTTTCTAGCAAGAACGTTTCTTACCTACGTAAAACCACAATGTGATATGCCAATTTCTATTTACCCTTTGATGTCTACTACACAACCTTCTTCTTGTAGACGTTGTTGGGCCTGCAAGTGCACAGGTTTGTAGGACAGTAGCAAATTTCCCTCAAGTGGATGACCTAAGGTTTATCAATCCGTGGGAGGCGTAGGATGAAGATGGTCTCTCTCAAGCAACCATGCAACGAAATAACAAAGAGTCTCTTGTGTCCCCAACACACCCAATACAATGGTAAATTGTATGGGTGCACTAGTTCGGCGAAGAGATGGTGATACAAGTGCAATATAGATGATAGATATAGGTTTTTGTAATCTGAAATAATAAAAACAGCAAGGTAACAAGTGATAAACGTGAGCATAAACGGTATTGCAATGATAGGAAACAAGGCATAGGGTTCATACTTTCACTAGTGCAAGTTCTCTCAACAATAATAACATAGATAGATCATATAACAATCCCTCAACATGCAACAAAGAGTCACTCCAAAGCCACTAATAGCGGAGAACAAACGTAGAGATTATGGTAGGGTACGAAACCACCTCAAAGTTATTCTTTCGGATCAATCTATAAAAGAGTTCGTACTAGAATAACACCTTAAGACACAAATCAACCAAAACCTAATGTCTCCTAGATACTCCATTGTCACCTTAAGTATCCGTGGGCATGATTATACGATATGCATCACACAATCTCAGATTTATCCAACCAACATAAAAGTACTTCAAAGAGTGCCCCAAAGTTTCTACCGGAGAGTCAAGAACGTGTGCCAACCCCTATGCATAGGTTCCCAATGTCACGAAACCCGCAAGTTGATCACCAAGACATACATCAAGTGTTCTCATAAAAGACTTAATCCGATAAGATAACTTCAAAGGGGAAACTCAATTCATCACAAGAAAGTAGAGGGGGAGAAACATCATAAGATCCAACTACAATAGCAAAGCTCGGGATACATCAAGATCGTGCCATAGAAGGAACACGAGAGAGAACATGAGAGAGAGAGAGATCAAACACATAGCTACTGGTACATACCCTCGGCCCCGAGGGTGAACTACTCCCTCCTCGTCATGGATAGCGCGGGATGATGAAGATGGCCACGGTGATGGGATCCCCCTCCAGTGAGTCTGGGAACAGGGTCCCGATTGGTTTTTCATGGCTACAGAGGATTGCGGCGGCGGAACTCCCGATCTATCTTTTGGTTTGGAAGTTTTAGGGTACGTAGGTATATATGGGTGAAAGGAGTACGTCGGTGGAGCTACGGGGGCCCCACGAGGCAGGCGGCGCGGGGGGCCCCACCCTCGTGAGCACCTCTCGTATCTTCTGACGTGGGGTCCAAGTCCGTCAGGTGGGTTTCCTTCCAAAAATAACTTCTCTAGTTGATTTCGTTCCGTTTTGACTCCGTCTGATATTCCTTTTCCTCGAAACATTGAAATAGGCATAAAACAACAAATCTGGGTTGGGCCTCCGGTTAATAGGTTAGTCCCAAAAATAATATAAAAGTGGATAATAAAGCCCAATATTGCCTAAAACAGTAGATAATATAGCATGGAGCAATCAAAAATTATAGATACATTGGAGACGTATCACCCTTCATAAGGACCCTTTTCATCGAATCCGCTCCAACTAAAGTGGGAGAGACAGACACCCGCTAGCCACCTTATGCAACTAGTGCATGTCAGTCGGTGGAAACTGTCTCTCACGAAGCGCACGTGTAAGGTCGGTCCGGCCGCTTCATCTCATGATGCCGCCGAAGCAAGATAAGACAAGTAGTGGCAAGAAAATTGACAACATCTCGCCCACAACTGCTTTGTGTTCTACTCGTGCATAGTAACTACGCATAGACCTAGCTCATGATGCCTTTGTTGGGGAGCGTGGCAGAAATCAAAAATTTCTACACATCACCAAGATCAATCTATGGAGTTATCTAGCAGCGAGGGAAAAGGAGTGCATCTACATACCCTTGTAGATCGCGAGCGGAAGCGTTCAAGAGAACGGGGTTGATGGAGTCGTACTCGTCGTGATCCAAATCACCGATGACCGAGTGCCGAACGGACAGCACCTCCGCGTTCAACACACATATGGTTGGGGAAGACGTCTCCTCCTTCTTGATCCAGCAAGGGGGAAGGAGAGATTGATGGAGATCCAGCAGCACGACGGCGTGGTGGTGGATGCGATGGGGATCTCGGCGAGGCTTCGCCAAGCTCATGGAGAGGAGGAGGTGTTGGAGAGGGAGAGGGGCGCCAGGCTAGGGTGCGCAGCCCTCCCCCCCCCACTATTTATAGGGGTCCAGGCGCGGCCCCTCTAGATCCCATCTAGATGGGGGGCGGCGGCCAAGGGGGTGGCTTGCCCCCCAAGCCAAGGCGCCCCCACCCCTAGGGTTTCCTGCCCTAGGCGCAGGGGGGAGGCCAAGGGGGCGCACCAGCCCACCAGGGGCTGGTTCCCCTCCCCACTTCAGCCCATGGGGCCCTCCGGGATAGGTGGCCCCACCCGGTGGACCCCCGGGACCCTTCCGGTGGTCCCGGTACAATACCGGTGACCCCCGAAACTTTCCCGATGGCCGAAACTTGACTTCCTATATATAAATCTTTACCTCCGGACCATTCCGGAACTCCTCGTGACGTCCGGGTTCTCATCCGGGACTCCGAACAACTTTCGGGTTACTGCATATTAATATCTCTACAACCCTAGCGTCACCGAACCTTAAGTGTGTAGACCCTACGGGTTCGGGAGACATGCAGACATGACCGAGACGACTCTCCGGTCAATAACCAATAGCGGGATCTGGATACCCATGTTGGCTCCCACATGTTCCTCGATGATCTCATCGGATGAACCACGATGTCGAGGATTCAATCAATCCCGTATACAATTCCCTTTGTCAATCGATGCGTTACTTGCCCGAGACTCGATCGTCGGTATCCCAATACCTAGTTCAATCTCGTTATCGGCAAGTCACTTTACTCGCATACCCTAATGCATGATCCCATGACCGGACACTTGGTCACATTGAGCTCATTATGATGATGCATTACCGAGTGGGCCCAGAGATACCTCTCCGTCATACGGAGTGACAAATCCAGTCTCGATTCGTGCCAACCAGCAGACACTTTCGGAGATACCCGTAGTGCACCTTTATAGCCACCCGGTTATGTTGTGACGTTTGGCACACCCAAAGCACTCCTACGGTATCCGGGAGTTGCACAATCTCATGGTCTAAGGAAATGATACTTGACATTTGGAAAAGCTCTAGCAAACGAACTACACGATCTTTGTGCTATGCTTAGGATTGGGTCTTGTCCATCACATCGTTCTCCTAATGATGTGATCCCGTTATCAATGACATCCAATGTCCATAGTCAGGAAACCATGACTATCTGTTGATCAACGAGCTAGTCAACTAGAGGCTCACTAGGGACATGTTGTGGTCTATGTATTCACACATGCATTACGATTTCCGGATAACACTATTATAGCATGAACAATAGACAATTATCATGAACAAAGAAATATAATAATAACCATTTTATTATTGCCTCTAGGGCATATTTCCAACAGAGTGTACAGACTAATCATGGTTAGCCGTGTCCCCGGTTATGGACATCTTGAGTACCTGGTTCTTGGATTATCATGTGGATCTCATCACTCTTTATTATATAATTTTATTGAGTTAATGATTATTTTTAATTGGGATTGATATGGGGTTTACCATTCTCAATGTTTAACAACCACCATGATAGTTAAATAAAATATATTCCTTTGTTGTAGGGAAAATTGGCTTTTCGCAAAACATATTAACCATACAACCTCCACCAGCCAAATATGCATGTAGTGATAGGATTATTCTGTTCATTACTCTTCTGTGTTACTTTGCCAGCATATTCCATGTGCTGACCCGTTTTCGGGCTGCAACGTATCATGTTGCAGACTTTTCAGACGACGAGTAAGGAGCCTTAGGTCGTGGTCTTTCACTCAGTGATGCCGTTGGAGTTGATGGACTCACTTTATCTTCCAAGCCTTCATTTGTTATCGTATTAGATGGCCTTAAGCCATATTTATTGTAATAAGTTCTCTTTTGAGACATTCGATGTAATAAGTGTGTGATTGCTACTCTGTTATAAATCCTTCAAATCGTATGCGTGTCAACATTACCGATCTAGGGATGACATCGATGCACGAGATCAGACTTTTGAGGTCAGTCGCCACTGACCCGCCCAGGATTTTCGGGTCGGGCCGTCCGGGCCGGGCTCCCCATGGCGAGGTTGTTGGGAAAGATAGCATGCAATTTCAAAAAAATTCTACGCTCACGCAAGATCTATCTAGGAGATGCATAGCAACGAGAAGGGGAGAGTGTGTCTATGTACCCTTGTAGACCGAATGTGGAAGCGCTTTGACAACGCGATTGATGTAGTCGAACTTCTTCTCGTTCCGACCGATCAAGCACCGAACGTACGGCACCTCCGAGTTCTGCACACGTTCAGCTCGATGATGTCCCTCGAACTCTTCTAGCAAAGTATCAAGTAAGTAGATGAGTTCCGTCAGCACGACGGCGTGGTGACGGTGATGGTGAAGTGATCCGCGCAGGGCTTCGCCTAAGCACTACGAGAATATGAGCAGAGGCATAAACTGTGGAGGGGGCGCCGCACACGACTAACAATTATTGGTGTGTGTTCTAAGCGCCCCCTCCCCACGTATATATAGGTGGGAGGGGGAGGGGAGCTGCCTTGGGGCGCCCCAAGTAGGAGGAATCCTACTTGGGGGCCTAGTCCAATTCGGCCCCCCTTTCCTTTTACCGGAGGGGAAAGAAGGAAGAGAGGGGAGAGGAAAGGAAGGGGGAGGCCGACTCCCCCCCTTTTACTTCTCCCACTCGGCCGGCAGCCTAGGAGGGGTGTGCCCGTCCCTTTGGGATGGTCTGCCCCTTCCCCTTTGGCCCATGTGGCCCATTAACCTCCCGGGGGTTCCGGTAGTCCGATATGTACCCGGTACCCTCCAAAAAACTTCCGGTGTTCGAATGCTATCGTCCTACATATCAATGTTTACCTCTCGACCATTTCGATACTTCTCGTCATGTCCGTGATCTCATCCGGGACTCCGAACAACATTTACTCACCAAATCACATAACTTATATGATACAAAACCGTCATCGAACGTTAAGCGTGCGGACCCTACGGGTTCGAGAACTATGTAGACATGACCAAGACACCTCTCCTGTCAATAACCAATAGCGGAACCTGGATACTCATATTGTCTCCTACATATTCTACGAAGATCTTTATCGGTCGAACCGTTATGACAACATATGTCATTCCCTTTGTCATCGGTATGTTACTTGCCCGAGATTCGATCGTCGGTATCTTGATACCTAGTTCAATCTCATTACCGGGAAGTCTGTTTACTCGTTCCGTAATACATCATCCTGCAACTAACTCATTAGTTACTTTGCTTGCAAGGCTTCTTATGATGTGCATTACCGAGAGGGCCAAGAGATACCTCTCTGATACTCGGAGTGACAAATCCTAATCTTGATCTATGCCAACCCAACAAACACCTTTGGAGATACCTGTAGAGCATCTTTATAATCACCCAGTTATGTTGTGATGTTTGATAGCACACAAGGTTGAAGGAAATATGCCCTAGAGGCAATAATAAAGTTATTATTTATTTCCTTAATTCATGATAAATGTTTATTATTCATGCTAGAATTGTATTAACCGGAAACATAATACATGTGTGAATACATAGACAAACAGAGTGTCACTAGTATGCCTCTACTTGACTAGCTCGTTGATCAAAGATGGTTAAGTTTCCTAACCATAGACATGAGTTGTCATTTGATAAACGGGATCACATCATTAGGAGAATGATGTGATTGACTTTACCCATTCCGTTAGCTTAGCACTTGATCGTTTAGTATGTTGCTATTGCTTTCTTCATGACTTATACATGTTCCTATGACTATGAGATTATGCAACTCCCGTCTACCGGAGGAACATTTTGTGTGCTACCAAACGTCACAACGTAACTGGGTGATTATAAAGGTGCTCTACAGGTGTCTCCGAAGGTACTAGTTGGGTTGGCGTATTTCGAGATTAGGATTTGTCACTCCGATTGTCGGAGAGGTATCTGTGGTCCCACTCGGTAATGCACATCACTATAAGCCTTGCAAGCATTGTAACTAATGAGTTAGTTGTGGGATGATGTATTACGGAACGAGTAAAGAGACTTGCCGGTAACGAGATTGAACTAGGTATTGAGATACCGACGATCGAATCTCGGGCAAGTAACATACCGATGACAAAGGGAACAACGTATGTTGTTATGCGGTTTGACCGATAAAGATCTTCGTAGAATATGTAGGAGCCAATTGTTGGGGAACGTTGCAGAAAATAAAAAATTCTACGCTTTCACCAAGATCAATCTATGAGTTCATATAGCAACGAGAGAGGAGTGCATCTACATACCCTTGTAGATCGCGAGCGGAAGCGTTCAAGAGAACGGGGTTGAGGGAGTCGTACTCGTCGTGATCCAAATCACCGGAGATCCTAGTGCTGAAGGACAGCACCTCCGTGTTCAACACACGTACGGTTGAGGAAGACGTCTCCTCCTTCTTGATCCAGCAAGGGGGAAGGAGAGGTTGACGGAGATCCAGTAGCACGACGGCGTGGTGGTGGATGCAGCAGCGATCTCGGCAGGGGGCCGCCAAGCTTATGCGAGAGGAGAGGTGTAGCAGGGAGAGGAGGCGCCAAGACTCGGGGTGCCGCTGCCCTCCCTCCCCCTTTATATAGGCCTCCTAGGGGCCGGCCCCGAGATGGGATCTCCAGGGGGCGGCGGCCGGGTGGCTTCCCCCAAGCGGTGGGCGCCCCCCCCTAGGGTTCCCAACCCTAGGCGCAGGGGGCCCAAGGGGCGCACCAGCCAACCAGGCTGGTTCCCTCCCACTTCAGCCCATGGGGCCCTCCGGATAGGTGGCCCCACCGGTGGACACCGGGACCCTTCCAGTGGTCCGGTACAATACCGTGACCCCGAAACTTTCCGATGGCAAACCTGACTTCTATATATAATTCTACACCTCCGGACCATTCCGGAACTCCTCGTGACGTCGGGATCTCATCAGGGACTCCGAACAACTTTCGGGTTACTGCATACTCATATCTCTACAACCCTAGCGTCACCGAACCTTAAGTGTGTAGACCCTACGGGTTCGGGAGACATGCAGACATGACCGAGACGCCTCTCCGGTCAATAACCAACAGCGGGATCTGGATACCCATGTTGGCTCCCACATGCTCCTCGATGATCTCGTCGGATGAACCACGATGTCGAGGATTCAATCAATCCCGTATACAATTCCCTTTTTTAATCGGTACGTTACTTGTCCGAGACTCGATCGTCGGTATCCCAATACCTCGTTCAATCTCGTTACCGGCAAGTCACTTTACTCGTACCGTAATGCATGATCCCGTGACCAGACACTTGGTCACATAGAGCTCATTATGATGATGCATTACCGAGTGGGCCCAGAGATACCTCTCCGTCATACGGAGTGACAAATCCAAGTCTCGATTCGTGCCAACCCAACAGACACTTTCGGAGATACCCGTAGTGCACCTTTATAGTCACCCAGTTACGTTGTGACATTTGGTACACCCAAAGCACTCCTACGGTATCCGGGAGTTGCACAATCTCATGGTCTAAGGAAATTATACTTGACATTTGGAAAAGCTCTAGCAAAACGAACTACACGATCTTTGTGATATGCTTAGTATTGGGTCTTGTCCATCACATCATTCTCCTAATGATGTGATCCCGTTATCAATGACATCCAATGTCCATAGTCAGGAAACCATGACTATCTGTTGATCACCGAGCTAGTCAACTAGAGGCTTACTAGGGACATGTTGTTGTCTATGTATTCACACGTGTATTACGATTTCCGGATAACACAGTTATAGCATGAATAAAAGACAATTATCATGAACAAAGAAATATAATAATAACCATTTTATTATTGCCTCTAGGGCATATTTCCAACAGCCTCCCACTTGCACTAGAGTCAATATTCTAGTTACATTGTGATGAATCGAACACCCATAGCGTTCTGCTGTTGATCATGTTTTGCTCTAGGGAGAGGTTTAGTCAATGGATCTGCCACATTCAGATCCGTATGTACTTTACAAATATCTATGTCTCCATCTTGAACATTTTCACGTATGGAGTTGAAGCGACGCTTGATGTGCCTGGTCTTCTTGTGAAACCTGGGCTCCTTGGCAAGTGCAATAGCTCCAGTGTTGTCACAGAAGAGTGGGATCGGCCCCGACGCATTGGGTATGACTCCAAGGTCGGTGATGAACTCCTTCACCCAGATTGCTTCATGCGCTGCCTCCGAGGCTGCCATGTACTCCGCTTCACATGTAGATCCCGCCACGACGCTTTGCTTGCAACTGCATGATGTCTACTACACAACGTTCTTCTTGTAGACGTTGTTGGGCCTGCAAGTGCACAGGTTTGTAGGACAGTAGCAAATTTCCCTCAAGTGGATGACCTAAGGTTTATCAATCCATGAGGCGTGGGAGGAAGATGGTCTCTCTCAAACAACCCCGCAACCAAATAACAAAAAGTCTCTTGTGTCCCCAACACACCCAATACAATGGCAAATTGTATAGGTGCACTAGTTCGGCGAAGAGATGGCGATACAAGTGCAATATGGATGGTAGATATAGGTTTTTGTAAACTGAAAATATAAAAACAACAAGGTAACAAGTGATAAAAGTGAGCGTAAACGGTATTGCAATGATGGGAAACAAGGCCTAGGGTTCATACTTTCGCTAGTGCAAGTTCTCTCAACAATAATAACATAGATAGATCATATAACAATCCCTCAACTTGCAACAAAGAGTCACTCCGAAGCCACTAATAGCGGAGAACAAACGTAGAGATTATGGTAGGGTACGAAACCACCTCAAAGTTATTCTTTCAA
This sequence comes from Aegilops longissima, assembly GCA_021605205.1. NCBI lineage: Eukaryota > Viridiplantae > Streptophyta > Magnoliopsida > Poales > Poaceae > Aegilops > Aegilops longissima. The sequence goes on along the minus strand of CM038677.1, from coordinate 608,145,810 downwards.
ATCAATCCGTTGGGCTATTCCTATAAGTGTCACAAACAACCCTGGAGTTTTTACTAGAATAACACCTTAAGATACAAATCAACCAAAACCCTAATGTCACCTAGATACTCCATTGTCACCTCAAGTATCCGTGGGCATGATTATACGATATGCATCACACAATCTCATATTCATCCAACCAACATAAAAGTACTTCAAAGAGCGCCCCAAAGTTTCTACCGGAGAATCAAGAACGTGTGCCAACCCCTATGCATAGGTTCCCAATGTCACGAAACCCGCAAGTTGATCACCAAGACATACATCAAGTGTTCTCATAAAGACTCAATCCGATAAGATAACTTCAAAGGGGAAACTCAATTCATCACAAGAGAGTAGAGGGGGAGAAACATCATAATATCCAACTACAATAGCAAAGCTCGGGATACATCAAGATCGTGCCATAGATGGAACACGAGAGAGAACGAGAGAGAGAGAGAGAGAGAGAGAGAGAGATCAAACACATAGCTCTTGGTACATACCCTCAGCCCCGAGGGTGAACTACTCCTCCTCGTCATGGATAGCGCCGGGATGATGAAGATGGCCACGGAGATGGATCCCCTCCGGCGCGAGTACGGAAAGGGGTCCCGATTGGTTTTTGGTGGCTCTGGAGGCTTGCAGCGGCGGAACTCCCGATCTAACCTTCTATTCTGTAAGTTTTAGGGTACGTAGATATATATGGGTGAAAGGAGAGCGTCGGTGGAGCTACGGGGCCCCACGAGGGGGGCGCCTGGGGGGGGCGCCCCCACCCTCGTGAGCACCTCGTATCTTCGACGTGGGGTCCAAGTTCATCGGTGGGTTTCCTTCCAAAAATAACTTCTCCAGTTGATTTCGTTCCGTTTGACTTCGTCGATATTCCTTTTCTTGAAATCTTGAAATAGGCATAAAACAACAAATGCAGGTTGGGCCTCCGGTTAATAGGTTAGTCCCAAAATAATATAAAAGTGGATAATAAAGCCCAATATTGCCTAAAACAGTAGATAATATAGCATGGAGCAATCAAAATTATAGATACGTTGGAGGCGTATCAAGTATCTAAGCTTAATTCCGCTCGTCCTCGGTAGGTAAATGATAAAAAGATAATTTTTGATGCGGTGCTACTTGGCATAATTTCAATGTAATTCTTCTTACTTGTGATATGAATATTCAGATCCGAAAGATTCAAGACAAAAGTTCATATTGACATAAAAGTAACAATACTTCAAGCATACTAATCAAAGCAATAATGTCTTCTCAAAATAGCATGGCAAAAGAAAGTTCATCCCTACAAAATCATATAGTTAGGCTATGCTTCATTTTCTTCACACAAAGATGTTCCCAACTTCTATACCCCCGATGACAAGCCAAGCAATTGTTTCATACTTAAATAATATCAAACTTTTTCAACCTTCGCGCAATACATGAGCGTGAGCCATGGATATAGCACTATGGGTGGAATAGAATATGATGATGGGGATTGTGTGGAGAAGACAAAAAAAGGAGAAAGTCTCACATTGACGAGGATAATCAACGGGCTATGGAGATGCCCATCAATTGATGTCAACATGAGGAGTAGGGATTGCCATGCAACGGATGCACTAGAGCTATGAATGCTCAACAAAAGAAAACTAGTGGGTGTGCATCCAACTTGCTTGCTCACGAAGACCTAGGGCATTTGAGGAAGCCCACCGTAGGAATATACAAGCCAAGTTCTATAATGAAAAGTTCCCACTAGTATAAAAAGACAACTTATGAGACTCACTACATGAAAAACATGGTGTTAATTTGAAGCACAATATATGAGACTCACTACATGAAGAACAAGGTGCTACTTTGAAGCACAAGTGTGGAAAAAGAGATAGTAACATTGCCCTTTTTATTTATTTTCTTTTTTTGGGGGCCTTTCTCTTTTTTTAGCCTTTCTCTTTTTTTGGGCCTTTTTTTTGCCTTTCTCTTTTTTTTGGCCTTTCTCTTTTTTTTGGGCAATGCTCTAATAATGATGATCATCACACTTATATTGATTACAACACAAGGATTACAACTCGAAACTAGAACAAGATATGACTCTATATGAATGCCTCCGTGATGTCTTGGGATGGTGCAATGAATCAAGAGTGACATGTATGAAAAATAATGCATGGTGGCTTTGCCACAAATACGATGTCAACTACATGATCATGCAATGGCAATATGACAAAAGTAAAGTATGTCATGATGATGATGAACGGAACGGTGGAAAGTTGCATGGCAATATATCTCGGAATGGCTATGGAAATGCCATAATAGGTAGGTATGGTGGCTATTTTTAGGAAGATATAGGGAGGTTTATGTGTGATAGTGAAGGAAATATGCCCTAGAGGCAATAATAAAGTTATTATTTATTTCCTTATATCATGATAAATGTTTATTATTCATGCTAGAATTGTATTAACCGGAAACATAATACATGTGTGAATACATAGACAAAGCAGTGTCACTAGTATGCCTCTACTAGACTAGCTTGTTAATCAAAGATGGTTAAGTTTCCTAACCATAGACAAAGGAGTTGTCATTTGATTAACAAGGTCACATCATTAGTTGAATGATCTGATTGACATGACCCATTCCATTAGCTTAGCACCGATCGTTTAGTATGTTGCTATTGCTTTTATCCATGACTTATACATGTTCCTGTAACTATGAGATTATGCAACTCCGTTTACGGAGGAACACTTTGGTGCTACCAAGCGTCACAGCGTAATCGGGTGATTATAAAGGAGTACTACAGGTGTCTCCAAAGGTACATGTTGGGTTGGCGTATTTGAGATTAGGTTTTGTCACTCCGATTGTCGGAGAGGTATCTCTGGGCCCTCTCGGTAATACACATCACATAAGCCTTGCAAGCATTGCAACTAATAAGTTAGTTGCGAGATGATGTATTACGGAACGAGTAAAGAGACTTGCGAAGAACGAGATTGAACTAGGTATTGGATACCGACGATCGAATCTCGGGCAAGTACTATACCGATGACAAAGGGAACAACGTATGTTGTTATGCGGTTTGACCGATAAAGATCTTCGTAGAATATGTAGGAACCAATATGGGCATCCAGGTTCCGCTATTGGTTATTGACCGAGAATAGTTCTAGGTCATGTCTACATAGTTCTCGAACCCGTAGGGTCCGCACGCTTAAGGTTTCGATGGCGGTTATATTATGAGTTTATGAGTTTTGATGTACCGAAGGAGTTCGAGTCCCGGATGAGATCGGGGACATGACGAGGAGTCTCGAAATGGTCGAGACGTAAAGATCGATATATTGGACGACTATATTCGGAGTTGGAAAGGTTCGAATGATTCGGTATTTTTGAGTCTGGGAGAGTTACGGAATTCGCGGGAGAAGTATTGGGCCTTATTGGGCCTGGGAAAGAGAGAGGGCTGCCTAGGGCAGGCGCGCCCCATGGCCTAGTCCGAATTGGACTAGGGGAGGGCTGCACCCTTCCCTCTTCCCCTTCCCCAAGTCCTAGTCCAACTAGGAGAGAGGGGGAGAGTCCTACTCGGTGGGAGTAGGACTCCTCCAGCGCCTCTCTAGGGCCGGCCGCACCTCCCTTGCTCCTTTATATCTGAGGCAGGGGCACCCCATGACACACAAGTTGATCTACGGATCGTTCCTTAGCCGTGTCGGTGCCCCCTCCACCATATTCCACTTGGTCATATCGTCGTAGAGCTTAGGCGAAGCCTGCGCGGAGAAGTCATATCGTCATGAGCTTAAGCGAAGCCTGCGTCGGTGGAGCATCAACATCGCTACCACGTCGTCTTGTGGAACTCATCCCGACACTTTGCTGAATCGGAGTCCGGGATCGTCATCGAGCTGAGCGTGTGCAGAACTCGGAGGTGCCGACGTTCGGTGCTTGGATCGGTCGGATCGTGAAGGCGTCGACTACATCAACCGCGTTGTTATAGCGCTTCCGCTTTCGGTCTCGAGTGCGTGGGCGAACACTCTTCCCTCTCGTTGCTATGCCATCACCATGGTCTTGCGTGTTCGTAGGAAATTTTTGAAATTACTCGTTCCCCAACGATGGCATCCGAGCCTGGTTTTATGCGTTGATGTCATATGCACGAGTAGAACACAAGTGAGTTGTGGGCGATATAAGTCATCTTGCTTACCAGCATGTCATACTTTGGTTGGCGGTATTGTGAGATGAAGCGGCCCGGACCGACATTACGCGACGCTTACGCGAGACTGGTTTCACCGCTTGAGCACTAGTTGCTTAAAGGTGACCGGCGGGTGTCTGTCTCTCTCACTTTAGTTGAACCGAGTATGGCTCGCCCGGTCCTTGCGAAGGTTAAAACAGCACCAACTTGACAAACTATCGTTGTGGTTTTGATGCGTAGGTAAGAACGGTTCTTGCTCAGCCCGTAGCAGCCACGTAAAACTTGCAACAACAAAGTAGAGGACGTCTAACTTGTTTTTGCAGGGCATGTTGTGATGTGATATGGTCAAGACGTGATGCTATATTTTATTGTATGAGATGATCATGTTTTGTAACCGAGTTATCGGCAACTGGCAGGAGCCATATGGTTGTCGCTTTATTGTATGAAATGCAAAAGCCATGTAATTGCTTTACTTTATCACTAAGCAGTAGCGATAGTCGTAGAAGCAATAGTTGGCAAGACGACAACGATGCTACGATTGAGATCAAGGTGCCGCGCCGGTGACGATGGTGATCACGACGGTGCTTCGGAGATGGAGATCACAAGCACAAGATGATGATGGCCATATCATATCACTTATATTGATTGGATGTGATGTTTATCCTTTATGCATCTTATCTTGCTTTGATTGACGGTAGCATTATAAGATGATCTCTCACTAAAATTATCAAGAAGTGTTCTCCCTGAGTATGCACCGTTGCCAAAGTTTGTAGTACCCAGACACCACGTGATGATCGGGTGTGATAAGTTCTACGTCCATCTACAACGGGTGCAAAACAGTTGCACTGCGCGAATACTCGAGTTAAACTTGACGAGCCTTGCATATAACAGATATGGCCTCGGAACACGGAGACCGAAGGTCGAGCGTGAATCATATAGTAGATATGATCAACATAATGATGTTCACCATTGAAACTACTCCATCTCACGTGATGATCGGACATGGTTTATTTGATTTGGATCACGTGATCACTTAGATGACTAGAGATGTCTGTCTAAGTGGGAGTTCTTAAGTAATATGATTAATTGAACTTAAATTTATCATGAACTTAGTCTGGTAGTATTTTGCAGATTATGTTATAGATCAATAGCTCGCGTTGTTGCTTCCTTGTGTTTTTATATGTGTTCCTAGAAAATTGTATTGAAAAATGTTAGTAGCAATATTGCGGATTAGATCCGTGATCTGAGGTTTATCCTCATTGCTGCACGTAAGAATTATGTCCTTGATGCACCGCTAGGTGACAGACCTATTGCAGAGCGGATGCAGGCGTTATGAGCGTTTGGCTAGCTCAATATGATGACTACTTGATAGTTTAGTGCACCATGCTTAAGCGGCTTAGAATCGGGACTTCAAAGGCGTTTTGAGCGTCATGGACCATATGAGATGTTCCAGAATTGAAGTTAATATTTCAAGCAAATACCGAGTTGAGAGATATGAAGTCTCCAACAAGTTCTATAGCTAAAAGATGGAGGAGAATCGCTCAACTAGTGAGCATGTGCTCAGATTATGCAGGTACTTCAATCGCTTGAATCAAGTGGGAGTTAATCTTCCGGATAAGATAGTGATTGACAGAATTCTCTAGTCACCATCACTAAGTTACTAGAACTTCGTGATGAACTATAGTATGCAAGGGATGACGGAAAAGATTCCCGAGCTCTTCGTGATGATGAAATCGACGAAGGTAGAAATCAAGAAAGAGCATCAAGTGTTGATGATTGACAAGACCACTAGTTTCAAGAAAAGGGCAAAGGGAAAGAAAGGGGAACTTCAAGTAGAATGACAAGCAAGTTGTCACTCCCACGAAGAAACCCAAAGCTGAACCAAAGCCTGAAACCGAGTGCTTACTTTGCATAGGAAATGGTCCTTTGAAGCGGAAATACCCCAAATATTTGGTGGATAAGAAGGATGGCAAAGTGAACAAGGGTATATTTGATATACAGGTTATTGATGTGTGCTTTACTAGTGTTTATAGTAGCCCTGAGTATTTGATGCTTGTTAGGTTGCTAAGATTAGTAACTCAAACAGGAGTTCTGAGAATAAGCAGAAACTAGTTGAAGGGAAGTAACGATGAGTGTTGGAAGTAGTTCCAAGATTGATATGATCATCATCGCACACTCCCTATACTTTCGGGATTAGTGTGGAACCTAAATAAGTGTTATTTGGTGTTGAGCATAAATATGATTTGATCATGTTTATTGCAATATGGTTATTCATTTAAGTAAGAGAATAAATTGTTGTTCATTTACATGAATAAGACCTTCAATGGTTATGCACCCAATGAAAATAGTTTGTTGGATCTCGATCGTAATGATACACATATTCATAATATTGAAACCAAAAGATGCAAAGTTAATAATGATAGTGCAACTTATTTGTGGCACTTTGCCGTTTAGGTCATATTGGTGTAAAGCGCATGAAGAAACTCCATCTTGATGGACTTTGGAATCACTTGGTTATGAATCATTTGATGCTTGCGAACCGTGCCGTTTGGGCAAGATGACTAAAACTCCGTTCTCGGAACAATGGAACAAGCTCTTGACTTATTGGAAATAATACATACCGATGTATGCGATCCAATGAGTGTTGATGCTCGTGGCAAGTATCGTTATTTTCGACCTTCACAAGATGATTTGAGCAGATATGGGTATATCTACTTGATGAAACATAAGTCGAAATAGTTGAAAGGTTCAAAGAATTTCAGAGTGAAGTGGAAAATCATCGTAACAAGAAAATAAAAGTTTCTGCGATCTGATCGTGGAGATGAATATTTGAGTTCTGAGTTTGGTCTTCAATGTAAACAATGTGGAATAGTTTCACAGCTCACGCCACCGGAACACCACAACGTTATGGTGTGTCCGAGCGTCGTAACCGTACTTTATTATGATATGGTGCGATCTATGATGTATCTTACCGATTTACCACTATCGTTTTGGGGTTATGCATTAGAGACAGCTGCATTCACGTTTAATAGGGCACCATCTAAATCCGTTGAGATGACACCGTATGAACTATGGTTTAGCGATAAGCCTAAGTATCGTTTCTTAAAGTTTGGAGTTGTGATGCTTATGTGAAAAGGTTTTCACCTGATAAGCTCGAACCCAAATCGGAGAACTGCGTCTTCATAGAATACCCAAAGGAAACTGTTGGGTACACCTTCTATCACAGGTCTAAAGGCAAAACATTCGTTGCTAAGATGGATCCTTTCTAGAGAAGGAGTTTTCTCTCGAAAGAAGTGAGTGGGAGGAAAGTAGAACTTGATAAGGTAATTGTACCTTCTCCCTTATTGGAAAGTAGTTCATCACGTAAATCAGTTTCGATGATTCCTACACCAATTAGTGAGGAAGTTAATGATGATGATCATGAAACTTCAGATCAAGTTGCTACCAAACCTCGTAGATCTTCGAGTAAGATCCGCACTGAGTGGTACGGTAATCACGTTCGGAAGTCATGTTACTAGACCATGATGAACCTACGAACTATGAGGAAGCGATGATGAGCCCAGATTCGCGAAATGGCTTGAGGCCATAAAATCTGAGATAGGATCCATATATAAGAACAAAGTGTGGACTTTGGTTGACCTGCTCGATGATCAGCAAGTCATGTTAAATGAATGGATCTTCAAGAGGAAGGCGGACACCGATAGTAGTGTTACTATCTACAAAGCTCGACTTGTCGCAAAAAGGTTTTGACAAGTTCAAGGTGTTGACTACAATGAGATTTTCTCAAGCTGTAGCGATGCTTAAGTCTGTCCGAATCATGTTAGCAATTGCCACATTTTATGAAATCGGCAAATGAATGTCAAAACTGCATTCCTTAATGGTTTTCTTAAAGAAGAGTTGTATATGATGCAACCAGAAGGTTTTGTCAATCCTAAAGGTGCTAACAAAATGTGTAAGCTCCAATGATCCATCTATGGACTGGTGCAAGCATCTTAGAGTTGGAATACACACTTTGATAAGTTGATCAAAGCATATAGTTTATACATGACTTGTGGTGAAGCCTGTATTTGCAAGAAAGTGAGTGGGAGCACTACAACATTTCGATAAGTATATGTGAATGACATATTGTTGATCGGAAATGAAGTAGAATTATTCTGCAAAGCATAAAGGAGTGTTTGAAAGGAGTTTTTCAAAGAAGGACCTCGGTGAAGCTGCTTACATATTGAGCATCAAGATCTATAGAGATAGATCAAGACGCTAGATAAGTTTTTCAATGAATACATACCTTGACAAGATTTTGAAGTAGCTCAAAATGGAACAGTCAAAGAAAGAGTTCTTGCCTGTGTTACAAGGTGTGAGATTGAGTAAGACTCAAAACCCGACCACGACAGAAGATAGAAAGAGAATGAAAGTCATTCCTATGCATCACCCAAAGGTTCTATAAAGTATGTCATGTTGTGTACGGATCTATTGCATACCCTACCACTAAGCTTGGCAAGGAGTGCAATAGTGATCTAGGAGTAGATCAATGGACAACGGTCAAAATTATCCTTAGTAGAATAAGGATATGTTTCTCGATTATGGAAGTGAAAAAGGTTAGGTCCGTAAAGGGTTACGTCGATGCAAGTTTTAACACTAATCTAGATGACTCGAGTCTCAATCTGGATACATATTGAAAGTGGGAGCAATTAGCTAGAGTAGCTCCGCAAGAGCATTGTAGACATAGAAATTTGCAAAATACTTACGGCTCTCGAATGTGACAGGCCCGTTGACTAAAATTATCTCACAAGCAAAACATGATCACACCTTAGTACTCTTTGGGTGTTAATCACATAGCGATGTGAACTAGATTACTGACTCTAGTAAACCCTTTGGGTGTTGGTCACATGTCGATGTGAACTATGGGTGTTAACCACATATAGATGTGAACTATTCATGTTAAATCACATGGCGATGTGAACTAGATTATTGACTCTAGTGCAAGTGGGAGATGAAGGAAATATGCCCTAGAGGCAATAATAAAGTTATTATTTATTTCCTTATATCATGATAAATGTTTATTATTCATGCTAGAATTGTATTAACCGGAAACATAATACATGTGTGAATACATAGACAAACAGAGTGTCACTAGTATGCCTCTACTAGACTAGCTTGTTAATCAAAGATGGTTAAGTTTCCTAACCATAGACAAAGGAGTTGTCATTTGATTAACAAGGTCACATCATTAGTTGAATGATCTGATTGACATGACCCATTCCATTAGCTTAGCACCCGATCGCTTAGTATGTTGCTATTGCTTTTATCCATGACTTATACATGTTCCTGTAACTATGAGATTATGCAACTCCGTTTACGGAGGAACACTTTGGTGCTACCAAGCGTCACAACGAATCGGGTGATTATAAAGGAGTACTACAGGTGTCTCCAAAGGTACATGTTGGGTTGGCGTATTTGAGATTAGGTTTTGTCACTCCGATTGTCGGAGAGGTATCTCTGGGCCCTCTCGGTAATACACATCACATAAGCCTTGCAAGCATTGCAACTAATAGGTTAGTTGCGAGATGATGTATTACGGAACGAGTAAAGAGACTTGCCGAATGAGATTGAACTAGTTATTGGATACCGACGATCGAATCTCGGGCAAGTAACATACCGATGACAAAGGGAACAACGTATGTTGTTATGCGGTTTGACCGATAAAGATCTTCGTAGAATATGTAGGAACCAATATGGGCATCCAGGTTCCGCTATTGGTTATTGACCGAGAATAGTTCTAGGTCATGTCTACATAGTTCTCGAACCCGTAGGGTCCGCACGCTTAAGGTTTCGATGATGCTTATATTATGAGTTTATGAGTTTTGATGTACCGAAGGAGTTCGGAGTCCCGGATGAGATCGGGGACATGACAAGGAGTCTCGAAATGGTCGAGACGTAAAGATCGATATATTGGACGACTATATTCGAGTTCGGAAGGTTCGAATGATTCGGTATTTTTTGAGTCTGGGAGAGTTACGGAATTCGCCGGGAGAAGTATTGGGCCTTATTGGGCCTGCGGAAAGAGAGAGGGGCTGCCTAGGGCAGGCGCGCCCCATGGCCTAGTCCGAATTGGACTAGGGGAGGGCCGCACCCTTCCCTCTTCCCCTTCCCCAAGTCCTAGTCCAGCTAGGAGAGAGGGGGAGAGTCCTACTCCGGTGGGAGTAGGACTCCTCCTCCAGCGCCTCTCTAGGGCCGGCCGCACCCTCCCTTGCTCCTTTATATATACGGGGCGGGGGCACCCCATGACACACAAGTTGATCTACGGATCGTTCCTTAGCCGTGTGCGGTGCCCCCTCCACCATATTCCACTTCGGTCATATCGTCAGAGAGCTTAGGCGAAGCCCTGCGCGGAGAAGTCATATCGTCGCGGAGCTTAGGCGAAGCCCTCGCGTCGGTGGAGCATCAACATCGCCACCACGCCGTCAGGTTGACGGAACTCATCCCGACACTTTGCTGAATCGGAGTCCGGGGATCGTCATCGAGCTGAACGTGTGCAGAACTCGGAGGTGCCGTACGTTCGGTGCTTGGATCGGTCGGATCGTGAAGACGTACGACTACATCAACCGCGTTGTTATAACGCTTCCGCTTTCGGTCTACGAGGGTACGTGGACGAACACTCTTCCCTCTCGTTGCTATGCCATCACCATGGTCTTGCGTGTTCGTAGGAAATTTTTTGAAATTACTACGTTCCCCAACAGATAGAGCGTATCGTATCACGGGGTTTGGATGCACCGGCGAAGTTTGCACCAACTCTCAATGTGAGAAAGGGCAATGCACGGTACCGAAGAGGCTAGCAAAGGCGGAAAGGTAAAAGTGCGTAGAATCCATGGACTCAAAATTAGTCAAAAGAACTCATATACTTATTGCAAAAATTTAGAAGTCATCAAAAATTCAAGTACTACGTGCATGCTCCTAGGGGGATAGATTGGTAGGAAAAGACCATCGCTCGTCCCCGACCGCCACTCATAAGGATGCACAAGCCAGGTACACTTCATGTTTCAAATTTGTTACACAACTTTAACCATACGTGCATGCTACGGGACTTGCTAACTTCAACACAAGCTTTCTTTAAATTCATAATCACCCAACTAGCATGACTTTAATATCACTACCTCCATATCTCAAAACAATTATCAAGCATCAAACTTTTCTTAGTATTCAACACACTCATAAAAATTCTTACAAATCTTGTATGCTTAGCATATTAAGATTTTAAACAAATTACCATGCTATTTAAGACTCTCAAAATAATATAAGTGAAGCATGAGAGTTCAACTATTTCTTCAAAATATAACTACCACCATGCTCTAAAAGATATAAGTGAAGTACTAGAGCAATAACAAAAACTACTCCGAAAGATATAAGTGAAGATCAATGAGTAGTTGAATAATTATGCAACTATGTGAAGACTCTCCCATTTAATAATTTCAGATCTTGATACTTTATTCAAACAGCAAGCAAAGCTAAACAAAATGACATGAGCTCCAAGCAAAACACATATCATGTGGTGAATAAAATATAGCTCCAAGTAAAGTTACCGATGAACGAAGATTTAAAGAGGGATGCCTTCAGGGCATCCCCAAGCTTAGGCTCTTGGTTATCCTTGAATATTACCTTGGGGGTGCCTTGGGCATCCCCAAGCTTAGGCTCTTGCCACTCCTTATTCCATAGTTCATCGAATCTTTACCCAAAACTTGAAAACTTCACAACACAAAACTTAACAGAAAACTTGTGAGCTCCGTTAGCGAAAGAAAACAAAACACCACTTCAAGGTACTGTAATGAACTCATTCTTTATTTATATTGGTGTTAAACCTACTGTATTCCAACTTCTCTATGGTTTATAAACTATTTTACTAGCCATAGAGTCATCTAAATAAGTAAACAACACAATGAAAACAGAATCTGTCAAAAACAGAACAGTCTGTAGTAATCTGTAACTAACGCAAACTTCTGGAACCCAAAAAATTCTACAAAAATTAGAAGACCTGGAAAATTTGTTTATTGATCATCAGCAATTGTAATCAATATTTTATCACGTACTGGTGATTTTTAACAATTCAGGCACTGAGCGCAAAGATTCTGGAAATTACAGCAAGATCAAATAACTATCACCCAAGAAGATCCAATAGGTTCAACTTCGCACAAACACTAATTAAAAGATAAAACCACATCTAAACAGAGGCTAGATGGATTATTTATTCCTAAACAGAACCTAAAAGCAAGAAACTAAAAATAAAATTGGTTGCCTCCCAACAAGCGCTATCGTTTAACGCCCCTAGCTAGGCATTATGATTTCAATGATGCTCACATAAAAGATAAGAATTGAAACATAAAAAGAGCATCATGAAGAATAAGACTAGCACCTTTAAGTCTAACCCACTTCCTACGCATAGGGATTTTGTGAGCAAACAACTTATGGGAACAATAATCAACTTGCATAGGAAGGTAAAACAAGCATAACTTCAAAACTTTAAGCACATAGAGAGGAAACTTGATATTATTGCAATATGTAGAAGCATATGATCCTCTCTCATAATAATTTTCAGTAGCATCATGAATGAATTCAACAATATAACCAGCACCTAAATCATTATTTTCATGATCTACAAGCATAGAAAATTTACTACTCTCCACATAAGCAAAATTCTTCTCATGAATAGTAGTGGGAGCAAACTCAACGAAACAACTATCATGTGATTGAAAATTAAGATCAAGATGACAAGTTTCATGGTTATCATTATTCTTTAAAGCATACGTGTCATCACAATAATCATCATAGATAGGAGGCATGCTTTTACCATAGTAAATTTGCTCATCAAAGCTTGGGGGACAAAAAATATCATCTTCATCAAACATAGCTTCCCCAAGCTTGTGGCTTTGCATATCATTAGCATCATGGATATTCAAGGAATTCATACTAACAACATTGCAATCATGCTCATCATTCACATATTTTATGCCAAGCATTCTATGTAATTCTTCTTCTAGTACTTTGGCACAATTTTCCTTTCCACCATACTCACGAAAGATATTAAAAAGACGAAGCGTATGAGACAAACTCAATTCCATTTTTTTGTAGTTTTCTTTTATAAACTAGATTAGTGCTAAAACAAGAAACAAAAAGATTCAATTGCAAGATCTAAAGATATACCTTCACTTACCTAGCCTCCCCGGCAACGGCGCCAGAAAAGAGCTTGATGTCTACTACACAACCTTCTTCTTGTAGACGCTGTTGGGCCTGCAAGTGCACAGGTTTGTAGGACAGTAGCAAATTTCCCTCAAGTGGATGACCTAAGGTTTATCAATCCATGAGGCGAGGAGGAAGATGGTCTCTCTCAAACAACCCTGCAACCAAATAACAAAAAGAGTCTTGTGTCCCCAACACACCCAATACAATGGCAAATTGTATAGGTGCACTAGTTCGGCGAAGAGATGGTGATACAAGTGCAATATGGATGGTAGATATAGGTTTTTGTAAACTGAAAATATAAAAACAGCAAGGTAACAAGTGATAAAAGTGAGCGTAAACGGTATTGCAACGATGGGAAACAAGGCCTAGGGTTCATACTTTCGCTAGTGCAAGTTCTCTCAACAATAATAACATAGATAGATCATATAACAATCCCTCAACATGCAACAAAGAGTCACTCCAAAGCCACTAATAGCGGAGAACAAACGTAGAGATTATGGTAGGGTACGAAACCACCTCAAAGTTATTCTTTCAAATCAATCCGTTGGGCTATTCCTATAAGTGTCACAAACAACCCTGGAGTTTTTACTAGAATAACACCTTAAGATACAAATCAACCAAAACCCTAATGTCACCTATATACTCCATTGTCACTTCAAGTATCCGTGGGCATGATTATACGATATGCATCACACAATCTCAGATTCATCCAACCAACATAAAAGTACTTCAAAGAGTGCCCCAAAGTTTCTACCGGAGAATCAAGAACGTGTGCCAACCCCTATGCATAGGTTCCCAATGTCACGAAACCCGCAAGTTGATCACCAAGACATACATCAAGTGTTATCATAAAGACTCAATCCGATAAGATAACTTCAAAGGGGAAACTCAATTCATCACAAGAGAGTAGAGGGGGAGAAACATCATAAGATCCAACTACAATAGCAAAGCTCGGGATACATCAAGATCGTGCCATAGATGGAACACGAGAGAGAACACGAGAGAGAGATCAAACACATAGCTCTTGGTACATACCCTCAGCCCGAGGGTGAACTACTCCTCCTCGTCATGGATAGCGCCGGATGATGAAGATGGCCACGGAGATGGATCCCTCCCAGTGGTACCAAAAGGGCCCCGATTGGTTTTGGTGGCTCTGAAGGCTTGCGGCAGCGGAACTCCCGATCTAATCTTCTGTTTTGGAAGTTTTAGGGTACGTAGGTATATATGGGTGAAAGGAGAACGTCGGTGGAGCTACGGGGGCCCCACGAGGCAGGGGGGCGCTCCCAGGGGGGAGGGAGCGCCCCCCACCCTCGTGAGCACCTCGCGTATCTTCTGACGTGGGGTCCAAGTCCATCAGGTGGGGTTCCTTCCAAAAATAACTTCTCCAGTTGATTTCGTTCCGTTTTGACTCCGTCTGATATTCCTTTTCTTCGAAATACTGAAATAGTCATAAAACAACAAATCTGGGCTGGGCCTCCGGTTAATAGATTAGTTCCAAAAATAATATAAAAGTGGATAATAAAGCCCAATATTGCCTAAAACAGTAGATAATATAGCATGGAGCAATCAAAAATTATAGATACGTTGGAGACGTATCACTGCACCAGCTTACTGCCCCACCATTCAAAATATACACGTATCCGGTCTATGACTTAGAGTCATCCAGATCGGTGTCGAAGCTAGCGTCGACGTAACCCTTTACGACAAGCTCTTCGTCACCTCCATAAACGAGAAACATATCCTTAGTCCTTTTCAGGTACTTCAGCATGTTCTTGACCGCTGTCCAGTGTTCCTTGCCGGGATTACTTTGGTACCTTCCTACCAAACTTACGGCAAGGTTTACATCAGGTCTAGTACACAGCATGGCATACATAATAGACCTTATGGCTGAGGCATAGGGGATGACACTCATCTCTTCTTTATCTTCTGCCGTGGTCGGGCATTGAGCCGAGCTCAATCTCACACCTTGCAATACAGGCAAGAACCCTTTCTTGGACTGATCCATATTGAACTTCTTCAATATCTTATCAAGGTATGTGCTTTGTGAAAGACCTATGAGGCGTCTCGATCTATCCCTACAGATCTTGATGCCTAATATGTAAGCAGCTTCTCCAAGGTCCTTCATTGAAAAACATTTATTCAAGTAGGCCTTAATGTTGTCCAAAAGTTCTATATCATTTCCCATCAAAAGTATGTCATCTACATATAATATGAGAAATGCTACAGAGCTCCCACTCACTTTCTTATAAACGCAGGCTTCTCCATAAGTCTGTGTAAACCCAAACGCTTTGATCATCTCATCAAAGCGAATGTTCCAACTCCGAGATGCTTGCACCAGCCCATAAATGGATCGCTGGAGCTTGCATACCTTGTTAGCATTATCAGGGTCGACAAAACCTTCCAGCTGCATTATATACAGTTCTTCCTTAAGATGGCCGTTAACGAATGCCGTTTTGACGTCCATTTGCCATATCTCATAATCATAGTATGCGGCAATTGCTAACATGATTCGGACGGACTTCAGCTTCGCTACGGAAGAGAAAGTCTCATCGTAGTCAATCCCTTGAACTTGTCGATAACCCTTAGCGACAAGTCGAGCTTTATATATGGTAACATTACCATCCGCGTCCGTCTTCTTCTTAAAGATCCATTTGTTTTCTATTGCTCGCCGATCATCGGGCAAGTCTGTCAAAGTCCATACTTTGTTTTCGTACATGGATCCTATCTCGGATTGCATGGCTTCAAGCCATTTGTTGGAATCTGGGCCCGCCATTGCTTCTTCATAGTTCGAAGTTTCACCGTTGTCTAACAACATGATTTCCAAGATAGGGTTGCCGTACCACTCTGGTGCGGAACGTGTCCTTGTGGACCTTCGAAGTTCAGTAGGAGTTTGATCCGAATTATCTTGATCATCATCATTAACCTCCTCTCTTGTCGGTGCAAGCACCACAGGAACATCTTCCCGAGTAGCGCTACTTACCGTTTCAAGAGGTAGTACTTCATCAAGCTCTACTTTCCTCCCACTTAATTCTTTCGAGAGAAACTCTTTCTCCAGAAAGGACCCGTTCTTGGTAACAAAGATCTTGCCTTCGGATCTTAAGTAGAAGGTATACCCAATGGTTTCCTTAGGGTATCCTATGAAGACGCACTTTTCCGACTTGGGTTCGAGCTTTTCAGGTTGAAGTTTCTTGACATAAGCATCGCATCCCCAAACTTTTAGAAACGACAGCTTAGGTTTCTTCCCAAACCATAATTCATACGGTGTCGTCTCAACGGATTTAGACGGTGCCCTATTTAAAGTGAATGCAGCTGTCTCTAGAGCGTATCCCCAAAATGATAGCAGTGAATCGGTAAGAGACATCATAGATCGCACCATATCCAATAGAGTGCGACACGACGTTCGGACACACCGTTCTGTTGAGGTGTTCCAGCGGCGTGAGTTGTGAAACGATTCCACATTTCCTTAAGTGTGTACCAAATTCGTGACTTAAATATTCTCCCCCACGATCTGATCGTAAGAACTTTATTTTTCGGTCACGTTGATTCTCTACCTCATTCTGAAATTCCTTGAACTTTTCAAAGGTCTCAGACTTGTGTTTCATCAGGTAAACATATCCATATCTACTCAAGTCATCAGTGAGAGTGAGAACATAACGATATCCTCCGCAAGCCTCAATGCTCATTGGACCGCACACATCAATATGTATGATTTCCAATAAGTTGGTTGCTCGCTCCATTGTTCCAGAGAACAGAGTCTTGGTCATTTTGCCCATGAGGCATGGTTCGCATGTGTCAAATGATTCATAATCGAGAGACTCTAAAAGTCCATCGGCATGGAGCTTCTTCATGCGCTTGACACCAATGTGACCAAGGCGGCAGTGCCACAAGTATGTGGGACTATCGTTATCAACTTTACATCTTTTGGTATTCACACTATGAATATGTGTAACATTACGCCGAGATTCATTAAGAATAAACCATTCACCAATGGGCATGACCATAAAACATATCACTCATATAAATAGAACAACCATTATTCTCGGATTTAAATGAGTAGCCATCTCGAATTAAACGAGATCCCGATACAATGTTCATGCTCAAAGCTGGTACTAAATAACAATTATTGAGGTTTAAAACTAATCCGTGAGGTAAATGTAGAGGCAGCGTGTCGACAGCGATCACATCGACCTTGGAACCATTCCCGACGCCGATCGTCACCTCGTCCTTCGCGAAGTCTCGCTTATTCCGCAGCTCCCGCTTTGAGTTACAAATATGAGCAATCGCACCGGTATCAAATACCCAAGAGCTACTATGAGTACCTTGGTAAGGTACACATCAATTACATGTATATCACATATACCTTTGGTTTTTGCCGGCCTTCTTGTCCGCTAAGTACTTGGGGCAGTTCCGCTTCCAGTGACCACTTCCCTTACAATAAAAACACTCAGTTTCAGGCTTGGGTCCATTGTTTGACTTCTTCCCGACAACTGGCTTACTGGGCACGGCAACTCCCTTGCCGTCCTTCTTGAAGTTCTTCTTACCCTTGCCTTTCTTGAACTTAGTGGTTTTATTCACCATCAACACTTGATGTTTCTTTTTGATCTCCACCTCCGCTGATTTCAGCATTGAATACACCTCGGAATGGTCTTTTCCGCCCCCGCATATTGAAGTTCATCACAAAGCTCTTGTAGCTCGGTGGAAGCGATCGGAGGATTCATCAATGACCGTGTCATCCGGAGATTAACTCCCACTGAGTCAAGCGGTTGTGCAACCTGCACATCTTGAGTATGTGCTCACCGATGTAACTATTTCCTCCATCTTACAATCTGAAGAATTTGTCGGAGACTTCACATCTCTCGACCCGGGCATGAGCTTGGAAAACCATTTTCAGCTCCTCGAACATCTCATATGCTCCGTGTTGCTCAAAATGCTTTTGGAGTCCGGTTCTAAGCTGTAAAGCATGCCGCCTTGAACGAGGGAGTAATCATCAAGACGAGACCGCCAAGCGTTCATAACGCCTTGGTTCTCTGGATTGGTGCTTCACCTAGCGGTGCTTCTAGGACATAATCTTTCTTGGCAGCTATGAGGATGATCCTCGGGTTCCGGCCCAATCAGTATAGTTGCTGCCATCATCTTTCAACTTGGTTTTCTAGGAGCGCGTTGAAGTTGAGGGTAACGTGGGCCATTTGATCTACAAGACATATTGTAAAGATTTTAGACTAAGTTCATGATAATTAAGTTCATCTAATCAAATTATTTAATGAACTCCCACTCAGATTAGACATCCCTCTAGTCATCTAAGTGAAACATGATCCAAGTTAACTAGGCCGTGTCCGATCATCACGTGAGACGGACTAGTCAACGTCGGTGAACATCATCATGTTGATCGTATTTTCTATACGACTCATGCTCGACCTTTCGGTCTTCCGTGTTCCGAGGCCATGTCTTTACATGCTAGGCTCGTCAAGTCAACCGAAGTGTATTGCGTGTGTAAATCTGGCTTACACCCGTTGTATTCGAACGTTAGGATCTATCACACCCGAGCATCACGTGGTGCTTCGAAACGACGAACCTTCGCAACGGTGCACAGTTAGGGGGAACACTTTTCTTGAAATTATTATGGGGGATCATTTTATTTACTACCGTCGTTCTAAGTAAACAAGATGAAATACATGATAAACATCACATGCAATCAAATAGTGACATGATATGGCCAATATCATATAGCTCCTTTGATCTCCATCTTTGGGGCTCCATGATCATCTTCGTCACCGGCATGACACCATGATCTCCATCATCATGATCTCCATCATCGTGTCTCCATGAAGTTGCTCGCCAACTATTACTTCTATTACTATGGCTAACGTGTTTAGCAATAAAGTAAAGTAATTTACATGGCGTTTCTCAATGACACGCAGGTCATACAAAAAATAAAGACAACTCCTATGGCTCCTGCCGGTTGTCATACTCATCGACATGCAAGTCGTGATTCCTATTACAAGAACATGATCTCATACATCACATATATATCATTCATCATTCATCACAACTTTTGGCCATATCACATCACAAAACACTTGCTGCAAAAACAAGTTAGACGTCCTCTAATTGTTGTTGCAAGTTTTTACGTGGCTGCAATAGGGTTCTAGCAAGAACGTTTTCTTACCTACGTATAAGCCACAACGTGATTTGCCAACTTCTATTTACCCTTCATAAGGACCCTTTTCATCGAATCCGCTCCAACTAAAGTGGGAGAGACAGACACCCGCTAGCCACCTTATGCAACTAGTGCATGTCAGCCGGTGGAACCTGCCTCACGTAAGCGCACGTAAGGTCGGTCCGGCCGCTTCATCCCACAATACCACTGAAGCAAAATAAGACTAGTAGTGGCAAGAAAGTTGACAACATCTACGCCCACAACAAATTTGTGTTCTACTCGTGCAAAGAGAAATACGCATAGACCTAGCTTATGATGCCACTGTTGGGGAACGTTGCAGAAAATAAAAATTTTCTACACTTTCACCAAGATCAATCTATGAGTTCATCTAGCAACGAGAGATGAGTGCATCTACATACCCTTGTAGATCGCGAGCGGAAGCGTTCAAGAGAACGGGATTGAGGGAGTCGTACTCTTCGTGATCCAAATCATCGGAGATCCTAGTGCTGAACGGACAGCACCTCCGTGTTCAATACACGTACGGTTGAGGAAGACGTCTCCTCCTTCTTGATCCAGCAAGGGGGAAGGAGAGGTTGACGGAGATCCAGCAGCACGACGGCGTGGTGGTGGATGCAACAACGATCTCGGCAGGCTTCACGAGCCTCGTGAGAGGAGAGGTGTAGTAGGGAGAGGAGGCGCCAAGACTGTGGGTGCGCTGCCTCCCTCCCCTTTATATAGGCCTCCTAGGGGGGGGGGCCCTGGAGATGGGATCTCCAAGGGGGGGCGGCGGCCAGGGGGGTGGCTTCCCCCCCAAGCCAGGTGGAGGCGCCCACCCCTAGGGTTACCAACCCTAGGCGCAGGGGGCCAAGGGGCGCACCAGCCCACCAGGCTGGTTCCTCCCACTTCAGCCCATGGGGCCCTCCGGATAGGTGGCCCCACCGGTGGACCCTCGGACCCTTCCGGGGTCCCAGACAATACCGTGACCCCGAAACTTTCCGATGGTCAAACCTGACTTCCTATATATAATTCTTCACATACGGACCATTCCGAACTCCTCGTGACGTCCGGATCTCATCCGGACTCCAAACAAATTTCGGTTCTGCATACTCATATCTCTACAACCCTAGCGCCACCGAACCTTAGTGTGTAGACCCTACGGGTTCGGAGACATGCGACATGACCGAGACGCCTCTCCGGTCAATAACCAACAGCGGGATCTGGATACCCATGTTGGCTCCTACATGCTCCTCGATGATCTCATCGGATGAACCACGATGTCGAGGATTCAATCAATCCGTATACAATTCCCTTTGTCAATCGATGCGTTACTTGCCCGAGACTCGATCGTCGGTATCCCAATACCTCGTTCAATCTCGTTACCGCAAGTCACTTTACTCGTACCGTAATGCATGATCCCGTGACCAGACACTTGGTCACATAGAGCTCATTATGATGACGCATTACCGAGTGGGCCCAGAGATACCTCTCCGTCATACGGAGTGACAAATCCAAGTCTCGATTCGTGCCAACCCAACAGACACTTTCGGAGATACCCGTAGTGCACCTTTATAGTCACCCAGTTACGTTGTGACGTTTGGTACACCCAAAGTACTCCTACGGTATCCAGGAGTTGCACAATCTCATGGTCTAAGGAAATGATACTTGACATTTGGAAAAGCTCTAGCGAAACAAACTACACGATCTTTGTGCTATGCTTAGTATTGGGTCTTGTCCATCACATCATTCTCCTAATGATGTGATCCCGTTATCAATGACATCCAATGTCCATAGTCAGGAAACCATGACTATCTGTTGATCAACGAGCTAGTCAACTAGAGGCTTACTAGGGACATGTTGTTGTCTATGTATTCACACATGTATTACGATTTCCGGATAACACAGTTATAGCATGAATAACAGACAATTATCATGAACAAAGAAATATAATAATAACCATTTTATTATTGCCTCTAGGGCATATTTCCAACACCATTATGAGCATCCAGGTTCCGCTATTGGTTATTGACTAGAGATGTGTCTCGGTCATGTCTATATAGTTCTCGAACCCGTAGAGTCCGCACGCTTAACGTTCGGTGACGATTTGTATTATGAGTTATGTGATTTGATGCACCGAAGGTAGTTCGGAGTCCTGAATGAGATCGGGGACATGACGAGGAGTCTCGAAATGGTCGAGATGTAAAGATCGATATATTGGACGACTATATTCGGACATCAGAAAGGTTCCGAGTAATTCGGGTATTTTTCGAAGTACCGGGGAGTATATGGGCCTTATTGGGCTTTAGGGGAAAGAGAGAGGGGAGGCTGCCCCCCCCCAAGGCTTAGTCCGAATTGGACAGGGGGAGGGGCGGCGCCCCCTCCTTCCTTCTCTTCTCTTTTCCCTTTCCTTCTCTCCTACTCCTACTACTTGGAAGGGCTCCTAGTTCTACTAGGAAAGGGGGAATCCTAGAGCTAGGGCGCGCCATAGAGAGGGCCGGCCCTTCCCTCCTCCGCTCCTTTATATACGGGGAGAGGGGCACCCCTTGGAGATACACAAATTGATCTCTTGATCTATTAGCCATGTGCGGTGCCCCCCTCCACCATATTCCACCTCGGTCATATCATAGCGGTGCTTAGGCGAAGCCCTACGTCGGTAGCAACATCATCACCGTCATCACGCCGTCGTGCTGACGTAACTCTCCCGTGAAGCTCTGCTGGATCGGAGTTTGCGGGATGTCATCAAGCTGAATGTGTGCTGAACTCGGAGGTGCCGTACGTTCGGTACTTGGATCGGTCGGATCGTGAAGACGTATGACTACATCAACCGCGTTGTGCTAACGCTTCCGCTTTCGGTCTACGAGGGTACGTGGACACACTCTCTCCTCTCGTTGCTATGCATCACCATGATCTTGCGTGTGTGTAGGATTTTTTCTGAAATTACTACGTTCCCCAACAAAGGTATTCCTCCGGTATTCGTCAGTTCCATAATCTCATAGTCAAAGGAATATGTATTTGACATGGAGAAAGCAATAGCAATAAAACTGAACGATCAATATGCTAAGCTAATGGATGGGTCTTATCCATCACATCATTCTCCTAATGATGTGATTCCGTTCATCAAATGACAACACATATCTATGGTTAGGAAACTTAACCATCTTTGATTAACGAGCTAGTCTAGTAGAGGCTTACTAGGGACACAGTGTTTTGTCTATGTATCCACACATGTATCAAGTTCTCGGTTAATACAATTCTAGCATGAATAATAAACATTTATCATGTATAAGGAAGTAAAACAACAACTTTATTATTGCCTCTAGGGCATATTTCCTTCACAAGTATAACCACAACCTTCATAACCATCCAATAACTTGTTAATTTCTCTAAAATGCTTTCCCTTTTTTTCATCTCTGTTGTTATTGTTAATCTCTTTATATTTATTATTTATTATGGTAACATGTCAGTACGGGGTACAATTTCAGTACTGGATACATAATATACACTATAAAACCAATTTCGCTCTACACAATAAAATGGCGGTTGCATATAGGGTAGATCATGTCGATCTCCATTTCACAATGTGTAATATTCTGGCGGAGCGGTAGACTATTATAAGTGAGTCGCCATAAGAAATGATTGTTCTCTCCCTGACATTGAGCTTTCAATACCAATTGCCAGACTTTCTGTTCTTGTTAGTTGCCGCTCAAGGCTTGCGGCACACTGCTTGGACATATCCTCAACCTTTCGTTGCACTTTGTACGTTGACCTCACATCGAACAACCCTTTTGCGCCATGTTCCATGCCCAGCTATCTCTAAGCCAAGTAACTCCATTAGAATGCTATGCGTCGGCATAGGGCCAAAATAATATCTTCAACAACATGGTGTTGTGCACAAAGGAGTCATTGTGCTGCTGCGTCCAACAAGAGGAAGCTGCAGGAGAGGGGGGAGGTATGCCCTTTTCCCATCCGAAACATTGAAAGAGTGGATTGCGTGCCTATTTATTCTAGTGAGAGACATGCGAGGAGAGAAGATATATACAAACGAAACAGACGTACCATCGCAAACGCAAACCCCCCTTTAATAGTAGAGATTTCATGCCCAGCCATCTCTAAGCTAACTAACTCCAACATAATGCTATGTGCCGGTCTAGGGAGGAATGCCTTCATCAGCACGACACACACATGAGTCACTGTGCTGTTGCGTCCATCAAGAGGAAGTTGCAGGAGGGGGGGGGAGTGTGCCTTTCGAGCCGAAACATGAAAAGAGTGGATTGCATCCCTAATTTTTTTAGTGAGATACGTGCGAGAAGAGGGAAGATGTACGAACGAAATGGACGTACCATCGCAACAGCAGACCTCCCCTTTAATAGTAGAGAAAATTTGATTTATACCGCTATAAAAAAGGAAAACTAAATGACGCATTTTTTGAGGAAACTTTTACCATCACCCAGCGGATCGCAGCGGCCGCGTCCACCACCTCCCCTGCGTTACACGTGTCCCATGAGAGCCCGCATACTATCCTTTGTCGAACGCACTTCTGCAATAGGAGCTATGTTTCTGAAACATATGTAGTGTTGCAATGGTCTATGACGTGTCTACGCTTTGCAACAAAACTTCTCTTGCGAAAATTTTCTACAACAAGACCTGGGTTGCAAAAAAAATATTGCAACAAAATCTCAATCTAAAAAATGCAACAAAACAACTATTGCAATTTTTTTTCTTACAAGGCCTGTGTTGCAATGGTGGGACGCGCTCGGCTGCTTGATGCGGCAAAAGCCAACGATCCAGCTGATCTTTTAAAAAGACCAGCCGGACTCATAGCACGCCCTTTTTTTTGTTTGCAGGGGATCTAAACGGCGCGTTAAGCGTAAACTTTGCATAGGTACCCGAAGCCCAGTAGACAAATCGGCCCAACCTGTCGGTAGTCTGCCTAAAGGCCCAATTCCAAGATTAGTCCAAACCAAACCTGGCCAAATGGGCCGGCCTGATAGCCCGCATGCCCGGCCATCATGGGCCGGCCCGGCACGTGACTAAACGGGCCATGCCCGGCACGTGGCCTGGCTGGGGCCGTGCCTGGGCCGCAAGGCTGGGCACGCGTGCCAGCCCGGCACGACACGCCTACCCAGTCCACGCCCGGCACAGCACGCCAGCATGCGACGCGCGGGACAGCAGGAGCGGAGGCGGGCATCAAAATTTCAAATTTGGAGGCGTCTCGTGCGCACAGGGCGCAGCCGCGCAGCCACTGCCTGCCTCGCTGGCTCGTTCGGGTGGGGTCGGCCATTGCATGCGCGTGCTCCCGAGGATCATTTACAGCAGTACAGCAAGATACTCGTTTTACAAAAAACTAGCCCGTGCGAGCGGGAGCTCCTATACGCCGCCCGTGTGCGTCCGATCGTTGCGACTTCGCTGAAGCGACGCGCACACGGGCCGGCCCAATCATCTCGCTGTGAGTGAAAAATCGAAAAAAGAAGAACCGCATGTCGGAATCCAGTGAGGCTAACCAGCTGAGCTAGCTACCTCGGATGTTTTAAAACAAGCGCCAACCTTAAAGTAGAATGTGCAGCGGCAAATCCTTTAAAAAAAGTTCATTATTTTTATAATATACGTTGAAGAAATGTTAAAATAAAGTGAACGTTTTTGTAAAAAATACTGAACAAATTTAAAATACTAAAATGGACATTTTATGGGTATATGTTGAACAATTTTTTAATATATGATGAACAAAACTTAAATACACAATCAACATTTTCTAATATGTGTTGAACAATTTAATAATATACAATGAACATTTTGTAATACACAATGAACATTTTCTAATATACATTGAACAATTTAATAATGTACAATGAATTTTTTAATACACAATGAACATTTTCTAATATACGTTGAACAATTTAATAATATATATGAAACATTTTGTAATACACAATGAACATTTTTACAGTGCAAGATGAACTATTTCATAAATATACGATGAGCATTTTCTTAATACGTTGAAAAAAATTGTAACACACGGTGAACTTTTTATATAAATACACAATAATGAGAAGAAGAACAGAAACATAAAATAAAAAAGAAAACGTAAAAGAAAGAAAATGAAAGGACAAAAAGGAATAAAAAACCGGAACAAAACAACTGAAAACCTGTCAAGACAGTGAAAAAACTGGAAGCAAAAAACCAGAGAAGAAAAAAGTAAAAAAAAAAAAACTCCGCAAGAAGCAAGGAAACAGCAGCAAACGAAATCCGTATGTTGGCCGGTCCAAGTGGCTACTTGCTTCAGCGACGGCTCGTCATTTTGACGCCTGCAGGCGTCAAATAGGATTTGCCCGTGCGAGCGTGAGGAGGAGCGCCTCGCTCGGTCGCTCGTGCCGCCCGAGAGGCTAGCGTGTCAGGTGGGCCGTCGTGCCGGCCCGTGAGCCTGCTGTGCCGTGCCTGGGCTGGGGAGGCCAGCACGCGTGCCGGCCCGGCACGGCCCGTGTACTAGACGTGCCTGGCTGGGCCGAGCCGGGCCTGGCCCGTGTAAGTCTGGCCGGGCCGTGCCGTGCCGGGCTGGCCCATTTGGCCAGGTATGGTCCAAACCAAAACCCAACCTCCAAAAAAAGAAGTCCAAACCAAAACCCTCACCTCTTCCTCCCCTTCTGCCGTCGCCGCCAGCGCCGTCGCCTCCTCCTCCCGCCGCCCTCGGTCCGATGGCCGACGCACCGGAGCAGCCTACGTCAGACCCGCCCACACCGCCGCAGGAGTCCATCCAAAGGACTAAGAAAAATAAGAAAGGCCGCAGGAAGAAACCGAAGAAAGCCGCCGCCGCCACTGCCGCCCCCTCCTCCTCTGGCGCCACCATGGTCGAGGACCCCTTCCTCGTCCTCGCCGGCGGCAAGGAAGGAGGTAACGAACTGACTTTCCAGTACTGGGCTCCACCTTGGTTCGGTTTGTCTCTGTGGTTACTGACGTGGCTGTGGATTCGGCGCAGGGTTCCTGGAGCTGGAGGAGATCGACGGGGCCGACTTCGGGATCTTCGGGAGCGTCGTGGAGGACGTGGGAGCAAGTGAGAAGAAAGCGTGGAATGACCAGAAGAAGAAGAAGAAAAAGAAACGCAAGCGAGGGGATGCCAAGCGCTTGGATGGCGATGTAGGCGGCGATGGTGATGGTGATGGTGATGGCGATTGTGCAGGCGATTCGGTAGCTGAGAGCGATGAGGAGGGTGAGAAGGGTGAGAAGAAAGGAAAGAGGAAGAAGAGGAACAAGAAGAAGAGGAAGGTGAAGGATAATGATTCAGCGAGCAAGGAGGACGTTGCTGATGACAACGTGGAAGGTGCTTAGCTTCTCATTTTCAGCTTGTGGCTTCTGACCATTTGCTTTTGTAGCTCTTAGACTGTAGTTTTGCATTATTTACTTTGTCGTGCTTCTGTTAGTTGTGATTTGCCAAATTTATATATAGTTAATAATACTGTTGTGTGCTTCCAGATATGCAAGATGACATTGAAAATGTGGAACAAGACAACAAAGAGGAGGTGAAATTGGGTGAGGATGAACTTTATGCGTGGCTAGAGCTAAGATTGCATCCCCTTCTTATCAAGGGAATGCACAGGCTTGGGTTCAATGAACCAACACCTATACAGAAGGCTTGCATTCCTGCAGGGGCTCATCAAGGCAAGGTTTGTCAATGCTAACTCATAGGCCACTGGCCATTGGCTTTTTCTACATGAAAATGGTGACACTATTCTTTACTGAAAATATGGTATTGTTTTATGCTTGTTGCTTTCATAAGTTGCCTAATGGATATATTATTGTATTATATACTGATAGTGCTATTTTTCGTCCCTCTTAGTTAACTACTCCCTCCGTCCCATAATATAAGAGCGTTTTTTACACTACACTAGTGTAAAAAACGCTCTTATATTATGGGACGGAGGGAGTAATTATTAATCGAAGCTTTTTATATTGCTCCAGATGAAACCTTAGGTCTTTTAACTATGCTCTTGTATAATTTTTTTACACTGCAACAGGATGTTATTGGAGCAGCTGAGACAGGTTCTGGCAAGACACTTGCTTTTGGTCTCCCTATTTTGCAGCGCCTTCTTGAAGAACGAGAGAAGACCACAAGATTACATGTAGAAGATGAAAAAGCGGCAGAGGGAAGTTCTACAGGAGGCCCACTCAGAGCACTTATTTTGACACCCACCAGAGAACTTGCCAAACAGGTATAAGAATGACCTAACGTAGTGCAATTTGCATTTGGCATGAAATTTGATTGTTTGACGATGCTGTAGCAGTGTAGCTATAAATATACACTCTCCATCCTATTGCCCTTAGCGCTTAATTGGGTTCAAATTTCCCTAGCTTATTCAGTTTGAATTCTGAATATCGCTGGTCCTGTAATTTCTTCTGTGCAAGCTGTCACCTCTATTCGACTATGAAGTACTATGTGTCACCCCCTCATTTACATGTTCTTATTCTTATTTACAGGTCTGTGATCATCTAAAAGAAGCAGCTAAGTTCTTAGGAATTCATGTTGTTCCTATTGTAGGTGGTTTATCCATGGAAAAGCAAGAACGACTTTTGAAAAAGAAACCTGAAATTGTTGTTGGAACTCCAGGAAGATTATGGGAGCTAATGTCATCAGGCAATCAGCACTTAGTTGAGGTTAGTATGTGAAAGTCTGAAAGCATATCTCAAATTGTTAGTGTGCATTTTGGCATTTCGGTGTATCAGCAACATGCACCATTCATACCCCTTGGGTTGCAGTATAGGGAATAATAATTAATTAAATATTATCAGCAATCGTAAGCTAATCTGAAATTGACTGTTTCGCACGAGTGATAAGTGATAACAAATGCTCAACTTCCATGTACAAAGCTTTGTTACCGCATTGCAATCGGAAGATTCCCATCACTGGAAACTAGAAGAAAATGGCACACTTACTAGATTCACCTTTTTTCAGTTTGTACAAACTGCAAACAGAAAGCCAGGCTGGCATCTTTAGTCTGGAGAATGCTGGTTTACCTTCCAAGATAAAAAAATAAACTTCTACTTCATGGAGCCCAGTGATCTCTGGTTGAAGCTAACCTATATCTGATGTTTATTACTCCTATTTTGGACTTCCGAACTGTACTCATTTTATATTTCAGAAGAAGAGAGAATGAGTGTATAAATTTGGCATATTCTACTTATTGCAATTGTCATTTTGTGGTTATTTTATGTTGAAGACATGGTGCTAACTGTCACAATATTCTGTTTTTATCACTCAGCTTCATTCATTGTCATTCTTCGTGTTAGACGAGGCTGATAGAATGATAGAGCGGGGGCATTTTAAAGAAGTGCAATCTATCATTGAGATGCTTCCATTATCCAATAGTTCTGATGAGCAAACTGTAAAAGCCACGTCAAGCTGTGAAACTGTGGAAAATTTGCAAATAAAGAAGAGGCAAACCTTTGTCTTCTCAGCAACGCTTGCGCTTTCAGCTAATTTTCGCAAGAAGTTGAAGCGTGGGCTTTCTACTTCAAAGGCAGCGACGGCTGATGATCTTAGTTCTATTGAAGCACTTTCGAAGCAGGCTGGTATGAAACCTAATGCAGAAATAGTTGATTTGACAAATGCTTCGATCTTGCCTGAGAAACTTGAAGAATCATTCATCGAGTATGCCTTCTCTTCCTTTTGTACTTCTGTTATTACGGCCACTGTTTTTTTTTTGGGCTTGTACAGTACTTTTTTATGAAAAAATTATAATACAGTTTGACACTGAAAAATCATCGCTTGTTTTGCAGGTGTAGTGATGATGATAAGGATGCTAACCTTTATTATATATTGAGTGTTCATGGTCAAGGCCGCACGATAGTATTTTGCACATCGATTTCTGCACTGCGTCACATTTCTTCCTTATTACGCACTCTTGGAATAAATGTCTTGACAAATCATGCTCAAATGCAACAAAGGGCTCGCATGAAGGTGATTTTCTCCCATGAACTATAGATGATATTTACATTTAACATGTGCTAAGCTTTTGGAATTATCATTCAGTTTAGATTTTATCCATTATATACTTAAATGGTTATGGCCAGAATTCCTGTAACCCGCACAATCCGGTACACATATGAAAGCTATGCCTTTTATTCTGACATGCACTCTCATCTTTGGATGTTGCTAACAGTTATTAATGCACTGATGTTTGCCTGAAATTATCAGTTAATAACTGACTCTGCGATAAGAGGATGCTTTACTTTTCTTTTCAAGTTCTATGATGTATGATCTACCTTCTGCACTGTAGTTTTTTTTATTCTTGCTTATTTACATTGATCCGTGTGACTGGTTATGTCCAAATAAAGTTGGGCACTTCTCATATATCCTTGTTTAGCTTTGCCTTCTGTAACATAAAGCGTTGAGGTTTTCCTGTGTTCATTCAGGCTGTGGATCGTTTCCGTGAAGGTGAGAACTCCGTTTTGGTCGCGACTGATGGTTTTGCAAGGGGCATGGACTTTGATAATGTTCGAACTGTTATCCATTATCAACTGCCACACTCAAGTGATGTAAGTGCACTGTTTATTTCTCAAACCTATACTTTCCTAGATATAGACCAAGCTAACTAGAGCTATTAAAATTCTTGTTTGTCCCCTTAGGTTTATATCCACAGGAGTGGAAGGACAGCACGTAAATCATTGACTGGCTGCAGTATTGCATTAATCTCCCCTGCTGACAAAGCCAAGTTTTACTCTCTTTGCAAGTCATTTTCAAAGGTGATTTATTTCATATGTATTCATACAATAATATTACTGCATAGGCGGCATATTCAATCTCTCATGGCTTGTCATAACTGATCTTTTTGGCCACAGTTTCCGATATATTATTTCATAGCTGTGCTCTTCTATTTTGCACCTGTTGCTACAACTGCACTTCCATTGCTCTCAAGTCTCAACGTGGTGCATAATTTTACAATGATTATTTCTCGGATTAAGCTGACTTTAATCATTGGTTGAAAATCACAGGAGAACCTGCAGCAGTTTCCTGTTGATCAGGCCTACATGCCTGCAATAATGAATAGGCTCTCCCTTGCTCGGCAGATTGACAAGATATCAAGTAAAAATTCAAAGGCAAGGGGTTGTTAGATTTTCAATCATATTCTTCAGTCATTTTAACATGTATGGATTAACTACTGGCCTCTGATTGACGTTAGGTTATGGTTGTCTACCCTCTGATTTTCCTCTGCTTTTCAGGAAAATGCTAACAAATCCTGGCTTCAGAGGAATGCTGAATCCATGGGTTTGATATTGGAGGCTAGTGACAGTGAGGAAGAACGTGTACGGGGCCACAAGCAACGGAAGGCGACTTCGGCACAACTCCAGAAACTTCAACAGGTTTGAATGATTAAGATGATTATATTAGGGTTATATAGCAGGGTTAAAATATCGGTAAACTAAACTATCTGTAGGTGTTCATGATTTTTACATTGTTTACCTATCTGGCCCGTATGTAAACATATTTTCCTTTGAATCACAGGATTTGAATGAACTCTTGCAACATCCCTTGCAGCCTAAGACATTCTCACGCCGCTATTTGGCTGGGGTTAGTTTTCTGTCATGGAGTAAATTTTATGGATTGATTATGGCATCCTAACCTGACTAGAGTGTCTACTATGTGTTCACTGACTTGAACCATCAATTTATTCAGGCTGGTATTTCACCATTGCTTCAAAAGCAACTAGAAGAGTTGTCCAAAAGGAATGTAAACAGTAATAGCAGTAATGACAATAATAAAGGGTCGCGGTTTGTTATTATTGGCCAGGATCGTGTGGAACCGTTGCAAGCTCTTCAAGATTCTGGGCAAGAGGTTAGGTTTCTGTATTCATAACCAGAATCAAGTTTGTATCTTGTGTATGTAGCTCATACATTAGTTGCCTTTGTTTGTGTAATTGGTTCATATTAGTTGCTTTTGATTTTATTCTGTCAGATTTGTGTGAACATGGACAAGCAAAAGGAGAAGAGAAGACTTGCTGAGAACTGGAGGCGAAAGAAACACGAAGAGAAGAAAAGTAAACTAATATCATCCTTTTTCTTCTATTTCGCCTCACTTGCAGTCAGATGAATAGTGGATGTAACCTGTCTCTGATCAAGTGTTTTACATTTCAAATATCCCCTCAACTATACTTTCAAGGAAAAACAGTACAAACATTGTACAGACAGAGCACGCCCACCTTATAAGTACCGCCTTCTATTTTCAGGCACACGGGAACGAAAGAGAAAGGACAGGAGAAGTGCTAAAGAGAGGGATTGAATATTATAAATGAAATACTGAAAGAGGAGCCATGTACTGTTTTGAGATTGTTTGTCTCGGGGGCTTGGGAGGGGTAAATGTGCCGGGCTACTTCATCATCAGGCCACTTCAGTTCCACGATTCCTTTCAAGAATGCATGCCTTAGCTGCTGATTTTGACATGAAAGATTATTGAAGAATATGTCAGTTGGAGGAAACGAGATCAAGGCCCTGTATTCCGTGTTTTGCAGTTGAAGATAAGTTAGAACTGAGCCCTAGCAGATAGTGAACGCCGTACAATTGACTCATCTCTGTAACATGTGTACGTTATCACAGTTTATCATTGAGTGCTGAAATATTTTTGTTGTCCTGAGTGAGTTCATCCAGATGGTGTTGGTCTATCCAGCTGTGTGCTCAATGAAACAGAAGACTGCAACAGTATTTCCAATCCAGGTGTGGAGGTACAATTATGTCTTCACTGACTTCAACCATCAGTTTATTCAGGCAGGTGTTTCACCATTGCTTCAAAAGCAAGTACTCCCTCCGTCTGGAAATACTTGTCGGAGAAATGGATGTATCTAGATGTATTTTAGTTTTAGATACAGCCATTTTTATCCATTTCTGCGATGAGTAATTCCGGACGGAGGGAGTACTACGTACGTAGAAGAGCTATCCGAAAGGAATGTAAACAGTAATAGCAGTAATAACGAGAATAAGGGTCTCGATTTGTTATTGTATTTGGCTAGAGGTACATGTGTCTTCACCAAATATTAACGCGCCGGTTCTGTACCAGTACTTGCAGTGTACAAAATCACAATCTTCTACTCCCTCTGTACCACAATACTTGTAGCTAGAGGGAGTAGCTCGTTACACCCTCCGTCCAAGTCTTTTTAAAGATTTTAATATAAATTACATACGGCGCAAAATGAGTGAATCTATACTCTAAAATATGTCTATACATATTTGTATGTAGTTTGTATTGAAGTTTCTAAGAAAACCTATATTTACTTATTTAGAAACGGAGGGAGTAGATCTGTAATGTTTTCATTCAAAGGATCAGATTGCACCTATGGCGCTGAACCTAACGCTAAGAGCGACTCCAGCAGAGTTGCCATGTGGCCTTGATCACTATAATAACTACTAGTAATATGATGATTTTTTTTTTGGAAAAACCTCTCCCATATATTAATCAATTAAAAACATTCATGCATCTGTTACAACTTTAGCCACGCAGGGCGGAGCACTGTATATAAGCAAACCATTAGACCTATAATCTAAACTGGACTTCGCAATCTTGTGCGCCACCTTATTGGCCCTTCTATTGATCTTAGATATCTTGAGATTAATCATCATCTTGGAAATACTCAGCGCTTCCATCTTAAGATCAACTAGATGACTCGTTGCGCCAATGGCGCAAAAGCCGAGAGGGAGCCAAGTATTGTTAGAATATTTAGACACCCAAATTGAAAACCAAATGTGACCAACACTCCCGGATCCTTTGCTTGGAAGCCGCCTTTTCTCACCGGATATAACATAGATACATGATTTTTCAAGAGCAAATTTCAGAGAAAATATAAAGCATGTAAAGCTTTAAGTTGTACTATTAAGACAATACCACACATTTAGTTTCTTTGAAAATCTAAAGGTCTAAGAGGATGGTACATATGAGAAGCTGTGAATCCACAACAAAAAACTAAACTAACTTCCAAACAAACATTTCAAGTTTGGAAGCCACAAAGAAGCAGCCCAAATCTCTCATTGTAGTGCAGGTACATATCCTTAATCCTGCATCCACAACCCATAATTTTTCAACATCTAAATCCACGAAATCCAACTGAAGGAAATCATGGCAGAAACATGCGTCGTGGCTTACGTCTCCGAGAAGGACTTCTTGGCATTCTTGTGCAGGTTGGACACAACAATCCTCGCTGTGAGCCCATAATTTCAGTCTTCTTTAATCTCTAACTGAACCAAATAATAAAAGCTTAAGCTTAAGCATCCACACACACTGAAAATGCAAAACAAATCTCACATAAAACTGTCCCAAGTCAGATACAGGGGAAACCAAGGTAAGATGATCATGTTTCTTATAGGAAACAATAACCATAGGTAAATACATACATTATTGTCCTGTCAGAATGTACTTAGTTGTACTTCAAGTGGTACTGGGACATGAAACTAAGCCATTGAAAATTTTGAAACAGAATAGATGATAACACCAGTGTAGGCCATGAACAAAAATACAAAGAAGAACATAATCAAGAATAACCCACCTCGACCGAAGCAACGGTTGATCAACAACAGGAACCTGAACCTCGTGATGCTAGACCATATATCTATGGTTACCCTTTTTATTTCTCCCGCCTAACCTAAGTAGTTATCTGGACAAAATAGGAAGGCACACTTCAACAAATCAGTTCTTAGTAATTATAGAATGCCCAATATTAAAGGAAGTAAAATAGGGAGGCACACTTCAACTTTCATAACTGCATGTAAACTCAGCAACTAACTTCATATACCAAAGTGTACAATTCTCAAGTTTAGCTACACAGACGAAAACAGGGACCGAGGGGGTGCACCTGAAACCTGACGGAGTTTGCTTCGGCCTCCCTCTCAATGGCCAACCCAGAACATAATCATCAACCATGCGCGCCTCCCCCATGTACTTCACAAGCATCTATAAAGATGGAATTGACATAAGCCATAAATCACAAGTTCTTGGCACCAACGGCAATAGGGTGTCGTTTTAAACAATGTTCAGAATAATGGCTCTGATGAATCTTTTAATGCCTACATCAGACACATCTAAACTGAATTTCTTTGTTTTTTCTGCAACTAAGAAGTTGGAAATTGACAATCATGTATATAGATCAAGGAAAAGTAGAGTAAAAAATGGATCACAATTATGCTAGCAGCAAAGTATTCTGGAAATGAAAAATAAAGAAACGCAAGTTAGATCATTCCAGTCAAGTGTTGCAAGTATATCTTTCAAGCTTCGAAAAAATAAATACGGATCAAAAGTGGCTATCGCATCATCCTGGTCATTAACATCAGAACCATAATTTTGGATTTCTGAAGTTGCAAAATACTTTCTGGAAGCTGTTGTATTGTTCAGTTTAGTTTAAAGATGTATCAGTTAAAGAAAACTGCACCTAATCAAGTTGCTGGTCCTAACCACAGAACATAAAAGAGCCAATACACATTTCACTAAATAGGAGAGGAGTAATCAATTTTAGAAATAGGTAAGTTGTAGCTGTAACTATCCAGGTATCATTTTCCTCAGCATCCTCTGTCCTTTCTTTTTTATCTTTCTCTGAAATTCTCTATTACCTCTGCGAGTACATACACATACGGTATTTGATCGCAAATAGAGCAGGTAATCGCAAGCTTATGCAAACCCAATATGCAAAGAATTAGATTTGGTACAGAGAGAAGGACACCTCTGCAGTCAAGGCGTTGCAAATACGCAAAGAATCACAAACTCAATCTTGTAGCAGGATAGGATAGGGATACACGGCCATGAATCATGTAAGAATTTTGACAAGCTAAAGAAATGTGAAAAGGAAGCGCCTTGTATGTAAAAGCTTCTGCTTCTTTAATTTATGAAGTTCCTAGACCTTGGTACACACAGGTTGCGCATTCTCGACTTTTCGCCTGATGTGAAAACTATCTCATACCAACGGAAATTGAGTAGTAAAGTATTCACCTAACGATCTTTCTTTGGAAGACAGATTTGGGAGTAAGGTGTAACAAAGGATTCTTAATCATGTTCAGTTTTTTAGGTTACATATGAAGATTTTGGTTTACTGAATGTCTTTACCTTAATAGCTTAAAAACGTCACATTTATAATCCAAGCACAAACTCGACCAGAACATCCACAAGCATGCATAATGATAAAGCAAAATTTAGATGGAAAATACTCGATGCACTGCATCAGCTATTCAACATGGCAGAAAAATTTAACCATAAAATTCACACATCCCACTGGGCATTCCATGGAACAGTAGTAGCGAATTCACTAAATGGGCAGCTCAATCTTTGTTACATGTTTTAAGCATCTCCCTATCTTTCAAGGCCACACTTCAGCATCTACAAAGTAGTGAAGTGGAAAAGAACTTTTTTGTCGGCACATTTATGTTAGAGGAGAACCATTTAATCATTTGAGGCAATTGATCATTCTAAATAAAGTACCAACTGTATGGAGTAAAAAATACAGATAGTAAATCCACCCAAATTAGATACAAAATCTACTTTGAGCAAGACATTACAATAAACATTTGTGGTAGGAAATCTCACCAAGAACTTGTTTCAGCGATTTAACGGCCTCCTCCTTGGCAAAGATGCAACCACAAGGCAAGAGAAGAATCAGACGGCATGGCAAAGTCACAGATTCTCCGCATTGCTCAATACAACTCATCGAACAATTTTGTAATATGGCATGAGTGAACGAAAACAGAAAGCAATGGTTCAATTTAAGCTACCACACAATCTCTATGGAAATATTGGTTATTTCTGTCCTTCAACAAATTGATTATGATATAACCATAAATAAAATCTACTATCAAGAGATAATATAGGAAAAAGTGAGTAACGAAAATTTACCTTAACAATGATAAACACTGGAAACTAAAGAATGTGAGAGAAGGACGGATCTTCATCAGATGAAAAGCAACCTGAACTTGTTGAGTGTGTGTGCTTCCATCAACCTGCAAAGATAATACCACAAAAAAACTGTTTGTTACTCAAAAAGGACGACGTGGAAGAAGAGCAAGGAACAAAGATGAGGCCATCACCCGGGTCAGCGAAGCTGCAAAGATCTTCATCGGATGAAAAACAACCTGAACTTGCTGAGTGGCCGTGCTTCCTTCAACTTGCCAAGATCATACCACACACAAAAACTGTGTTACTTAAAAAGGATGACGTGGATGAACGGCAAGGAAAGCTGAGGCCGTCACCAAGACATCCACGCTGCCTCTACCACCTTGATAGATAAATAAATGTGATCAAATTTCTGAAGCAACACACATGATCCAAGATCCAAGACGTGCAGACACAAGTACATAAAACTGCACAAATCACACATGGACAAATGGCTGAATCGAGCTCATGGACAAGAATTTCATACCTCCACCAACTTGGACAACAGCAGGCGAGGAGATCGAACGCGGTGGCAGGAGGCAGAGTGGTGCGATGCGGAGCGAGGGCATAAGGTGACCACTTTAGCTGTATGTGTTGCATGCAGCTTTACCTAATTTAGGTGCAGGTCTGGCACCTCTTGGTTAATATTCAAAATCCTGCAAAAAAAAAGCAACCTTGAGTCATAGCTTAATTGAATGCAAAAAACATACAACACATCTGCACCTGCTCAACTCTAGCCACGAACCTTGCTATAGGGAGATGAATAGCAAATATAGCATCAACCTTGATAGCAAGGTGAGCAACACGTGAGATCACAAAGCTGTAGACAACAAAGCAAAGATCACAAAGCTGTAGACAACAAAGCAAACAAAGGGAACCACAACAGGACCCGCAAACAAATAAAATCATATGGTCGCAACAAAACCAGAAGAACAAGCAGATGTACACTCAGAAACAACAGATAGGGGACTACATTATCAGGAAGCAAGCAAAAGACCCATTGGCCATATAAATCAAAGGTTTGTTCTATTGGATGGCTAAACAACCTGCATGTATGAAAGATTAAGTACAAAAAGCAAACGGCGCTGTGGGCGTCTCCTGAAGGACAAACACTAAAACAACCGAATGCGGTAAAAACTGAAGGTCGCACAAGCATGGATCTAAATCTAAACGAATGTACGCCTCCCAAAGGACCAAGCATTGACAAGCACACAAACAGCAGGGCATGCATACAAAAATAAAAAGGACCTATACCAGCTCACAACATTTCACCAAACAGGAGATGAGCAAGGAAGAACCTACCTCTCCAAGCAGTATGACATGAAGTAAATATGCCCTAGAGGCAATAATAAAGTTATTATTTATTTCCTTATTTCATGATAAATGTTTATTATTCATGCTAGAATTGTATTAACCGGAAACATGATACGTGTGTGAATACATAGACAAACATATAGTCACTAGTATGCCTCTACTTGACTAGCTCATTAATCAAAGATGGTTATGTTTCCTAACCATAGACATGTGTTGTTATTTGATTAATGAGATCACATCATTAGGAGAATGATGTGATTGACTTGACCCATTCCGTTAGCCTAGCACTTGATCGTTTAGTACATTGCTATTGCTTTCTTCATGACTTATATATGTTCCTGTAACTATGAGATTATGCAACTCCGTTTACGGAGGAACACTTTGGTGCTACCAAACGTCACAACGTAACTGGGTGATTATAAAGGAGTACTACAGGTGTCTCCAAAGGTACATGTTGGGTTGGCGTATTTCGAGATTAGGTTTTGTCACTCCGATTGTCGGAAAGGTATCTCTGGGCCCTCTCGGTAATGCACATCACATAAGCCTTGCAAGCATTGCAACTAATAAGTTAGTTGTGAGATGATGTATTACGGAACGAGTAAAGAGACTTGCCGGTAACGAGATTGAACTAGGTATTGGATACCAACGGTCGAATCTCGGACAAGTAACATACCGATGACAAAGGGAACAACGTATATCGTTATGCGGTTTGACCGATAAAGATCTTCGTAGAATATGTAGGAACCAATATAGGCATCCAGGTTCCGCTATTGGTTATTGACCGAGAATAGTTCTAGGTCATGTCTACATAGTTCTCGAACCCATAGGGTCCGCACGCTTAACGTTACGATGACAGTTTTATTATGAGTTTATAAGTTTTGATGTACTGAAGTTTGTTCGGAGTCCCGGATGTGATCACGGACATGACGAGGAGTCTCGAAATGGTCGAGACATAAAGATTGATATATTGAAGCCTATATTTGGATATCGGAATGGTTCGGGTGAAATCGATTTTACCGAACAACGGGGTTACCGGAACCCTCACGGGGATAATGGGCCTTAGTGGGCCATGAGGGAGAAGAGGAGGGCGGCCAGGAAGGCCGCGCCCCTCCCCTAGTCCGAATAGGACAAGGAAGGGGCGCCCCTTCCTCTTTCCCTTCCCCTTTCCTTCTCCAACAAGGCAAGAGGGGAGTCCTACTCCGGTGGGAGTAGGACTCCTCCAGCGCACCCCTTTAGGCGGGCCGCACCTCCCTCCCTCCTTTATATATGGGGCAGGGGGCACCCCATAACACACAAGTTGATCTACGGATCGTTCCTTAGCCGTGTGCGGTGCCCCCCTCCACCATATTCCACCTCGGTCATATCGTTGCGGAGTTTAGGCGAAGCCTGCGCCGGTAGAGCATCATCATCGTCACCACGCCGTCGTGCTGATGGAACTCATCCCCGACACTTTGCTGGATCGGAGTCCGGGATCGTCATCAAGCTGAGCGTGTCTTGAACTCGGAGGTGCCGTGACGTTCGGTACTTGGATCGGTCGGATCGTGAAGACGTACGACTACATCAACCGCGTTGTCATAACACTTCCGCTTACGGTCTACGAGGGTACGTGGACAATACTCTCCCCTCTCGTTGCTATGCCATCACCATGATCTTGCGTGTGCGTAAGAATTTTTTTGAAATTACTACGTTCCCCAACAGTGGCATCTGAGCCTGGTTTTATGCGTAGATGTCATATGCACGAGTAGAACACAAGTGAGTTGTGGGCGATACAAGTCATACTGCTTACCAGCATGTCATACTTTGGTTCGGCGGTATTGTGAGACGTAGCGGCCCGGACCGACATTACGCGTACGCTTACGCGAGACTGGTTTCACCGTTGCGAGCACTCGTGCTTAAAGGTGACTGGCGGGTGTCTGTCTGTCTCACTTTAGTTGAACCGAGTGTGGCTACACTCGGTCCTTGCGAAGGTTAAAACAGCACTAACTTGACGAACTATCGTTGTGGTTTTAATGCGTAGGTAAGAACGGTTCTTGCTCAGCCCGTAGCAGCCACGTAAAATTTGCAACAACAAAGTAGAGGACGTCTAACTTGTTTTTGCAGGGCATGTTGTGATGTGATATGGTCAAGACGTGATGCTATATTTTATTGTATGAGATGATCATGTTTTGTAACCGAAGTTATCGGCAACTGGCATGGAGCCATATGGTTGTCGCTTTATTGTATGAAATGCAACGCTGTAATTGCTTTACTTTATCACTAAGCGGTAGCGATAGTCGTAGAAGCAATAGTTGGCAAGACGACAACGATGCTACGATGGAGATCAAGGTGTCGCGCCGGTGACGATGGTGATCACGACGGTGCTTCGGAGATGGAGATCACAAGCACAAGATGATGATGGCCATATCATATCACTTATATTGATTGCATGTGATGTTTATCCTTTATGCATCTTATCTTGCTTTGATTGACGGTAGCATTTTAAGATGATCTCTCACTAAAAATATAAAGAAGTGTTCTCCCTGAGTATGCACCGTTGCGAAAGTTCTTCGTGCTGAGACACCACGTGATGATCGGGTGTGATAGGCTCTACGTTCAAATACAACGGGTGCAAAACAGTTGCACACGCGGAATACTCAGGTTAAACTTGGCGAGCCTAGCATATACATATATGGCCTTGGAACACGGAGACCGAAAGGTCGAACGTGAATCATATAGTAGATATGATCAACATAGTGATGTTCACCATTGAAACTACTCCGTCTCACGTGATGATCGGACATGGTTTAGTTGATTTGGATCACGTAATCATTTAGATGACTAGAGAGATGTCAGTCTAAGTGGGAGTTCTTAAGTAATATGATTAATTGAACTTTAATTTATCATGAATTTAGTCATGGTAGTATTTTGCAAATTATGTTGTAGATCAATAGCTCGCGTTGTTGCTTCCCTATGTTTTTGCTTCCCTTTGTTTTTATATGTGTTCCTAGAGAAAATTGTATTGAAAAATGTTAGTAGCAATGATGCGGATTGGATCCGTGATCTGAAGTTTATCCTCATTGCTGCACATAAGAATTATGTCCTTGATGCACCGCTAGGTGACAGACCTATTGCAGGAGCAGATGCAGACGTTATGAACGTTTGGCTAGCTCAATAGGATGACTACTTGATAGTTTAGTGCACCATGCTTAACGGCTTAGAATCGGGACTTCAAAGACGTTTTGAACGTCATGGACCATATGAGATGTTCCAGGAATTGAAGTTAATATTTCAAGCAAATACCGAGTTGAGAGATATGAAGTCTCCAACAAGTTCTATAGCTAAAAGATGGAGGAGAATCGCTCAACTAGTGAGCATGTGCTCAGATTGTGCAGGTACTTCAATCGCTTGAATCAAGTGGGAGTTAATCTTACAGATAAGATAGTGATTGATGAATTCTCTAGTCACCATCACTAAGTTACTAGAACTTCGTGATGAACTATAGTATGCAAGGGATGACGAAAACGATTCCCGAGCTCTTCGTGATGTTGAAATCGACGAAGGTAGAAATCAAGAAAGAGCATCAAGTGTTGATGATTTACAAGACCACTAGTTTCAAGAAAAGGGCAAAGGGAAAGAAAGGGAAACTTCAAGTAGAATGGCAAACAAGTTGTCACTCCCGTGAAGAAGACCAAAGTTGGACCAAAGCCTGAAACCGAGTGCTTACTCGCAAAGGAAATGGTCACTTGAAGCGGAAATGCCCTGAATATTTGGTGGATAAGAAGGATGGCAAAGTGAACAAGAGAATATTTGATATACAGGTTATTGATATGTGCCTTACTAGTGTTTATAGTAGCCCTAAGTATTTGATACTTGTTTGGTTGCTAAGATTAGTAACTCAAACAGGAGTTCTGAGAATAAGCAGAGACTAGTTGAAGGGAAGTGACGATGAGTGTTGGAAGTAATTCCAAGATTGATATGATCATCATCGCACACTCCCTATACTCTCGGGATTAGTGTTGAACCTAAATAAATGTTATTTGGCGTTTGCGTTGAGCATGAATATGATTTGATCATGTTTATTGCAATACGGTTATTCATGTAAGTTAGAGAATAATTATTGTTCATTTACATGAATAAAACCTTCTATGGTCATACACCCAATGAAAATGGTTTGTTGGATCTCGATCGTGTGATACACATATTCATAATATTGAAACCAAAAGATGTAAAGTTAATAATGATAGTGCAACTTATTTGTGGTAATTGCCGTTTAGGTCATATTGGTGTAAAGCGCATGAAGAAACTCCATCTTGATGGGCTTTTGGAATCACTTGATTATGAATCACTTGGTACTTGCGAACCGTGCCTCATGGGCAAGATGACTAAAACGCCGTTCTCGGAA
This sequence comes from Aegilops longissima, assembly GCA_021605205.1. NCBI lineage: Eukaryota > Viridiplantae > Streptophyta > Magnoliopsida > Poales > Poaceae > Aegilops > Aegilops longissima. The sequence goes on along the minus strand of CM038677.1, from coordinate 608,103,701 downwards.
CTATGGAGCGAGCAACTGATTTGTTGGAAATCATACATCTTGATGTTTGTGGTCCAATGAATGTTGAGGCTCATGGCGGTATCATTATTTTCTCACCTTCACAGATGATTTGAGCAGATATGAGTATATCTACTTGATGAAACATAAGTCTGAAACATTTGAAAAGTTCAAAGAATTTCAGAGTGAAGTGGAAAATCATCGTAACAAGAAAAATAAAGTTTCTACGATCTGATCGTGGAGATGAATATTTGAGTTACGAGTTTGGTCTTCATTTGAAACAATGTGAAATAGTTTCGCAACTCACGCCATATGGAACACCACAGCATAATGGTGTGTCCGAAAGTCGTAACCGCACTTTATTGGATATGGTGCGATCTATGATGTCTCTTATCGGTTTACCACTATCGTTTTGGGGTTATGCATTAGAGACAACTGCATTCACGTTTAATAGGGCACCATCTAAATCCGTTGAGACGACACCGTATGAACTATGGTTTAACAGTAAACCTAAGCTGTCGTTTCTTAAAGTTTGGAGTTGTGATGCTTATGTGAAAAAGTTTTCACCTGATAAGATCGAACCCAAATCGGAGAAGTGCGTCTTCATAGAATACCCAAAGGTAACTATTGGGTACACCTTCTATCACAGATCCGAAGGCAAGTTATTCGTTGCTAAGATGGATCCTTTCTAGAGAAGAAGTTTTTCTCGAAAGAAGTGAGTGGGAGGAAAGTAGATCTTGATGAGGTAATTGTACCTTCTCCCTTATTGGAAACTAGTTCATCACAGAAATCAGTTCGAGTGATTCCTACACCAATTAGTGAGGAAGTTAATGATGATGATCATGAAACTTCAGATCAAGTTGCTACCAAACCTCGTAGATCTTCCAGAGTAAGATCCGCACCAGAGTGGTACGGTAATCATGTTCTGGAAGTCATGTTACTAGACCATGATGAACCTACGAACTATGAGGAAGCGATGATGAGCCCAGATTCCGCGAAATTGCTTGAGACCATGAAATCTGAGATAGGATCCATGTATGAGAACAAAGTATGGACTTTGATTGACTTGCTCGATGATCGCAAGCCATGTTAAATAAATGGATCTTCAAGAGGAAGACGGACAACGATAGTAGTGTTACTATCTACAAAGCTCGACTTGTCACAAAAAGGTTTTCGACAAGTTCAAGGTGTTGACTACAATGAGATTTTCTCAAATGTAGCGATGCTTAAGTCTGCCGAATCATGTTAGCAATTGCCACATCTTATGAAATCTGGCAAATGGATGTCAAAAACTACATTCTTTAATGGATTTGTATATGATGCAACCAGAAGGTTTTGTCAATCCTAAAGGAGCTAACAGAATGTGCAAGCTTCAACGATCCATCTATGGACTGGTGCAAGCATCTCGGAGTTGGAATAAACGCTTTGATAGTGTGATCAAAGCATATGGTTTTATACAGACTTTTGGAGAAGCCTGTATTTACAAGAAAGTGAGTGGGAGCACTACAGCATTTCTGATAAGTATATGTGAATGACATATTGTTGATCGAAATGATGTATAATTTTCCGGAAAGCATAAAGGAGTATTTGAAAGGATATCTTTAAAAGAAAGACCTCAAGTAAAGCTACTTACATATTGAGCATCAAGATCTATTGAGATAGATCAAGGCGCTTGATAAGTTTTTAATAAGTACATACCTTGACAAGATTTTGAAGTAGTTCAAAATGGAACAATCAAAGAAAGAGTTTCTTGCTCAGTATTACAAGGTGTGAAATTGAGTAAGACTCAAATCCCGACCACGGCAGAAAATAGAAAAGAGAATGAAAGTCATTCCTATGCCTCATCATAGGTTCTATAAAGTATGCTATGCTATGTACCGGACCTATTGTATACCTTGCTCTGTATTTGGCAAGGAGTACAATAGTGATCTAGGAGTAGATCTTTGGACATTGGTCAAGAACATCCTTAGTTAGGACTAAGGAAATATTTCTCGATTATGGAGGTGATAAAAGAGCCCGTCGTAAAGAGTTACATTGATGCAAGCTTTTACACTGATCCAGATGACTCTAAGTCTCAATCTGGATACATATTGAAAGTGGGAGCAATTAGCTAGAGTAGCTCGGTGCGAGCATTGTAGACATAGAATATATGCAAAATACATACGGCTCTGAATGTGACAGACCGTTGACTAAGCTTCTCTCACGAGCAAAACATGATCATACCTTAGTACTCTTTGGGTGTTAATCACATAGAGATGTGAACTAGATTATTGACTCTAGTAAACCCTTTGGGTGTTGGTCACATGACGATGTGAACTATGTGTTAATCACATACTGAGATGTGAATATTAGTGTTGAATCACATGACGATGTGAACTAGATTATTGACTCTAGTGCAAGTGGGAGACTGAAGGAAATATGCCCTAGAGGCAATAATAAAGTTATTATTTATTTCCTTATTTCATGATAAATGTTTATTATTCATGCTAGAATTGTATTAACCGGAAACATGATACATGTGTGAATACATGACAAACATATAGTCACTAGTATGCCTCTACTTGACTAGCTCATTAATCAAAGATGGTTATGTTTCCTAACCATAGACATGTGTTGTTATTTGATTAATGAGATCACATCATTAGGAGAATGATGTGATTGACTTGACCCATTCCGTTAGCTTAGCACTTGATCGTTTAGTACATTGCTATTGCTTTCTTCATGACTTATATATGTTCCTGTAACTATGAGATTATGCAACTCCCGTTTACCGGAGGAACACTTTTGGTGCTACCAAACGTCACTGGCGAAGCGGGTGATTATAAAGGAGTACTACAGGTGTCTCCAAAGGTACATGTTGGGTTGGCGTATTTCGAGATTAGGTTTTGTCACTCCGATTGTCGGAAAGGTATCTCTGGGCCCTCTCGGTAATGCACATCACATAAGCCTTGCAAGCATTGCAACTAATAAGTTAGTTGTGAGATGATGTATTACGGAACGAGTAAAGAGACTTGTCGGTAACGAGATTGAACTAGGTATTGGATACCGACGATCGAATCTCGGACAAGTAACATACCGATGACAAAGGGAACAACGTATATCGTTATGCGGTTTGACCGATAAAGATCTTCGTAGAATCTGTAGGAACCAATATGGGCATCCAGGTTCCGCTATTGGTTATTGACCGAGAATAGTTCTAGGTCATGTCTACATAGTTCTCGAACCCGTAGGGTCCGCACGCTAACGTTACGATGACGGTTTTATTATGAGTTTATAAGTTTTGATGTACGAAGTTTGTTGAGTCCGGATGTGATCACGGACATGACGAGGAGTCTCGAAATGGTTGAGACATAAAGGTTGATATATTGGAAGCCTATATTTGGATATCGGAATGGTTCCGGGTGAAATCAGGATTTTACCGGAACACCGGGGGTTACCGGAACCCTCACGGGGGATAATGGGCCTTAGTGGGCCATGAGGGAGAAGAGGAGGGCCGGCGGGGGAAGGCGCGCCCCTCCCCTAGTCCGAATAGGACAAGGAAGGGGCGGCGCCCTTCCTCTTTCCTCCCCTTTCCTTCTCCAACAAGGCAGAGGGGAGTCCTACTCGGTGGGAGTAGGACTCCTCAGCGCACCCCTTGGGGCCGGCCGCACCTTCCCTCCTTCCTTTATATCACGGGGCAGGGGCACCCCATAACACACAAGTTGATCTACGGATCGTTCCTTAGCCGTGTCGGTGCCCCCTCCACCATATTCCACCTCGGTCATATCGTCGCGGAGTTTAGGCGAAGCCTCGCCGTAGAGCATCATCATCGTCACCACGCCGTCGTCTTGTGGAACTCATCCCCGACACTTTCTTTGGATCGGAGTCCGGGATCGTCATCGAGCTGAGCGTGTCTGAACTCGGAGGTGCCGTCGTTCGGTACTTGGATCGGTCGGATCGTGAAGGCGTCGACTACATCAACCGCGTTGTCATAACGCTTCGCCACGGTCTCACGAGGGTGCGTGGACAATACTCTCCCCTCTCGTTGCTATGCCATCACCATGATCTTGCGTGTGCGTAGGAATTTTTTTGAAATTACTACGTTCCCCAACATGACAAAGGATGAACATCAAACCCGATTGGCCCTGCACAAAGAAGGAAACTTCAAGAGTGAACCAGACAGTAAAACCAAGGCCAGTAGAAGGCAAAGAGGAACAGAGAAAGCAGAAAAAATCGCAAGAAGGAGCACAATAGATAGGGAGAGGGATTTCACCATGTGAGCCTTCACCTTAAGCAGCTCAATATCTGAGTCATCTCCGCCTCGACGTTCGACCTCACCTCCACAGATCCGAGCGGCCACCCCCCTTCCTCCCCAATCTGGCCCTCGAGCTCAACATCTAGCTCTCTATCATCCAGAGCCAGCACCACCCCCTGGGTGGGCGCATCCACGACTCCCCTTCCAGATCGATAAGGAGGACGGCGGGCGGCTGAGGGAGAAGTGATGAGAGAGGTGTGCTCGTTCTCCACCATGCCTGTACCAGAGGTATTGAATGAGGAGGAGGAGCAGGGAGGAAGAGGAGAAGACCGGGGAAGAGGGGAAAAAAGAGGAGGACGAGAAGGGCTCACCTTCCCAAAGATTTCTACAAGGCCACCGGTGGCACCCGGAGGAAGTGCAGTAGGCAGTGGGGGTGGGCGCAGAGGAGGGGAGGAGAACTGACGCCGCGGCTATCGCGCATCCATTGCGGGGTAAGACATCTGGGAGAACGAGCCAGGAGGGCGGCCGGCGATGAGGCGAGATGGTGGTCGGTGATGAGGCGAGAGACTGCGGCCATGTGAGAGGAGGGTCGAGGCGCAGGGAGCGGGAGGTGCAGGCGAAGACGAGGGGCGCGGGGTGGAAGAGATGCTGGAGGAGCCAGACGGCTAGGGTTGGAGCCTTGGAGGGGAGGGGATTGGTTGTGCGTGTGGCTCGGGGGGAGACGACGGCTCGGGCGGAGGGGGGAGAGATGCTGGCTCGCTGTTTTTTCCTGCTCGCTTGCACACTGTGACGCCCCCGATTCAATCGTACACTAATCATGCACGCAAATGTGTACGATCAAGATCAGGGACTCACGGGAAGATATCACAACACAACTCTACAAATAAAATAAGTCATACAAGCATCATAATACAAGCCAGGGGCCTCGAGGGCTCGAATACAAGTGCTCGATCATAGGAAGTCGCCGGAAGCAACAATATCTCGAGTGAGACATAAGTTAAACAAGGTGCCATAAGATGGCTAGCACAAACCGGGATACATATCGAAGAGGAGCAGGCCTCCTGCACGGGATCCTCCTAGGTTACTCCGGTCGTCGCCGTGGGCTGCTGCGTAGTAGTAGGCACCTCCGGTGTAGTAGTAAATCATCGAGGTGGCGTCGGGCTCCCGGCTCCATCGTCTGTTGCAGCAATCGAGTAGAGATAGGGGAAAAGGGGAACAAGGCAACCGTGAGTACTCATCCAAAGTACTGCAAGCAAGGAGCTACACTACATATGCATGGATATATGTGTAAAGGGCCATATCGATGGACTGCATCGCAGAAAGCCGAATAAGAGGGGATAGCTAGTCTTAACGAAGACTACGCACGGACACTGTCTTGCAACAGGTAGGAGGGACAAACTGAAGTCCTCCAAGTAACATCACATAGCAATAATCCTACCCGCAATCCCCTACTCATAACCCCGAGCGAGAGCGACCACGGTTATATCGGCACTTGGAAGGGTGTGTTTTATCAAGTATCCGGTTCTAGTTCTCATAAGCTCAAGGTACAACTCCAAGTCGTCCTGTGCATCGAAGATCACGGCTATTGAATAGATTAACTTCCGCAGGGTGCACCATCTTACCAGCCGCGCTTGATCCCATTTGGCGGACACACTTTCCGGGGTCATGCCCGCCGCGTAAGATCAACACGCCGCAACCCCACCTAGGCACAACAGAGAGGCCAACACGCGGTCTAAACCTAAGCGCGCAGGGTGCAGGCCCATCGCCTGAAAGCACACCGCACGTTATGCGTCTGTGGCCGAAGCAGACCTAGCCCATCGAGCGTTCCCACCAATCGGTAGCGCCGCTCGTCCGACGTCAAGTATGCCGGTGATACCACGACGCGGGATACCCATAACTACTCCCGTAGATGGTTAGTGCGTATAAGCTCGTAGCCAACCCGGATCAAATACCAAGACCTCGTTAAGCGTGTTAAGTAACATGAACGCCGAACAGGCCAGGCCCACCTCTCTCCTAAGCGGTCTCAACCTGCCTGTCGCTCCGCCACAAGATCCACTCGCGGGTGCTCCATCGGCCGACCCGACTTTAGTCTCACATGTATCATGTATAAGTATATAGTATATACCGTGATCACCTCCCGAGTGATCACGACCGATATATATAGCACGGCAGACGGACAAGAAAGTAGGGCCACAGATGAAAGTACTAGCATCCTATACTAAGTATATAGGATTGCGGTAAAGGTAACAATGAAGTAACAAGGACAAGGCTATGCGGCGGTATAGGAGTATCCGAAAATAGTAACATGCTATACTACTCTAATGCAAGCAGTATAGAGAAGAGTAGGCGATATCTGGTGATCAAGGGGGGCTTGCCTGGTTGCTCTGGCAAGAGAGAGGGTCGTCAACACCGTAGTCGAGCCCGCCACCGCAGCGTCGGTCTCGTAGTCTACCGGAGAGAAGAGGGAAGAAACAATGAATACAAAGTAAAGCAGATGCATATCGATGCATGACATGTCAAGAAGCGATGCTAGGCGTGCCCTAACGTGGTATGAGGGGTAGTGGTTATGGGGAAACATCCGGAAAGTAATCCGGTGTTTTGGGTTTTCGAGCGAGGAAGGCGGAGGAAAAGTTGCAGGTTCGACAGGTTAGGGTGTGTGTGGTGACGAGCGGATTGCGTATCCGGATTCATCTCGCTGTTACGAGCAACTTTCATGTTGAAAATATTTTAATCCGGTTACGGTTAAAAGATATGATTTTAAAAGATTTTATTAATTTCGGAATTTAATTAATTATTTAATTAATTTGAAAATGTATTTATGACGTCGGCATGATGTCATCTTGACGTCGGCGATCAATGGGGTTGACTGAGTCAACCTGACAGTGTGGGTCCCGCATGTCATTCTCTCATTATCTAATTAACCTAATCAAATTTAATTAACATTAGTTAATTAGGTTAATTAGTGATTAGGATTAATTAATCAGAATTAATTAGATTAATTAATTACTTAATTAATTAATTAATTAATTAATTACTTAATTAGTTTTATTTAATTTCCAGTTTCTGTTTATTCAAAAAAAAACCATTCGGTGGGGGGTGGGACCCCCATGTCATAGGCCCAGGGGGGGCAAACGGGCATGCGGGCGCGGTGCCCGTTCGGGCGCGACCAAGGGGTAGCGGCGTTGGCGCCCGCCCGATGCAGCCGGTGCGTGGGGGGGGCGACGAGGGGCAGCGAGGAGGAGCGGTCGGCCGAGGCCGTGGCCTAAGGCGAGGCCGGACGGAGTGGCGCAAGGCGAGAGGAGTGGACACACCGCGGCGTCTGCGTTCGGCGTCGTCGCCGGGGAATCGTCGGAAGGGCCGGGGTTTGGTGGTGGGGCGAGGCGCGGCGACAGTGGAGTCCGGGTCACGGGCGTCGACGGTGGGGGAGGAGGGGAAGGGCAAGGCGGCGGCCGGGCGGTCGGGCCGAGACGAGCTCGGCGCACGGCGCCTGTCGGGAGAGGGAGAGAGAGGAAACAGGGGGAGTGGCGAAGCTCACAGGCGGCGTGGGGTCTAAGCGGCGGCGTGGTGAGCCGCGATGGAGTTGGCGAGGAGGCGGGGCGAAGGCCACGCCTTGGGAGGCGTTCGGTGGCGGAGGAGGAGGGCTGACCCATGGCGTGAACCCAGCGTGGGGCGACGGAGGAGGAGGGTCGGGCGGTGTAGAGGAGGAGGAGGGTCAGGCGGTTGGGGGTGAGGCCGCCCGTGATGTGGGGTGTGGGGGTCTCGCCCGGTCTGGATCAGGGGGGCGGGGAAAGTGGGTCGGGGGCGAGTGGGGGGAGAGTGGGGCGGCTAGGGTTTCTAGCCGCGGGAGGGGGGTTAAGTGGGTGGGGCGCCGGTTGGGCCGGGCCGTGGGAGAGGCTGGGCCAAGTGGGGTTCGGGGGAGGGGGGCTGGCTGGGCCAGGTGTGAGGGGGGGGGGGAGGGCTGGCCCAATTGGGCGATGGGGTTCCCACTCATTTTTTTGTTTTCCTTTTCTTTTCTTAGTTTCTTCTTTCTGTTTTAGTTTAATTAAAATGCCAAAACATTTTACAAAATTTTGTGCACCCACCATAATTAGGTTTGCTATTTTAGATAACCCCGAACATTTTAGTTTTAGTTTTGAAACTTTTTATCTTTGCTTTTTTTGATTTTGTTTTAGAACGGGTTCGAATCAGCGTGAGGTTAGTCACCGAACCGGGTGATTCTGTTCCTTAATCATCCGGTGTTACAAATCTCCTCCACTACAAGAAATCTCGTCCGAGATTTAGGAGGTCGAAGGAAAGAGTGCGGGATATTCATCTTGTAGGCGATCCTCGCGTTCCCGTGTGGCCGTCTTGAGTGATTCGACCATCGGACTTTGAGGAACTTGATCGCCTTCCGGCGGGTGCGGCGTTCACTTGGTCGAGAATGCGGACGGATGCTCTTTATAGGAGAGGTCTGTTGCAATTCGAGCACTTCATGGTCCTTTGCTCGGATTGGGTCCTTGAAGCAGCGTCGGAGTTGTGACACGTGGAACACATCGTGAACTCCGAGAAAGGTTCGACGGAAGCTCAGATTGATAAGCCACTTTTTCCGCCTTTCGGAATAGTGAATGGGCCAATATAGCGAGGAGCTAACGCCCTTGATCCGGCGGTGAGCACCCTTCATTGGTGTAGCGAAGATAGGCCTTTTCGCCAAAGTTGATAGACCATGTCTTTGTGATGACGGTCATAATTACTCTTTTGCGAGACCGAGCAGTCTTGAGATTCTCGCGAATAATGCGGACTTGTTCTTCGCATGTTGGATAATATCCGGACGAAGAGTGGGCGTTCCCGATTCGACCAGTTCATAGGGGTTCGCACTTTCGTCCATATAACACTTGAAGGGGCCATCTTGAGACTAGCTTGATAGCTATTATTATAAGAGAACTCAGCATACGGAGAGATTCCTCCATTTCTTGCGAAGGAAGCGACACAAGCTCGAAGCATGTCTTGAGAATTTGGTTGACACGTTCAACTTGCCCTTGAGGCTGCGGATGAAATGCGATCTTGAAAGATAAATGAGTCCCCATAGCTTCTTGAAAACTTGCCCGAATCTTGAAGTGAATAAGCTGCCACGGTCGAATCGATAACGGTGGAATACCGTGAAGTGAAACAATTCGGACATATAGAGCGTTGCAAGCTGACTAGCAGTGATCGTTTCTTTGACCGCGAAAATGTGCAACTTTAGAAAGCGGTCAATGGCGACAAGAATTGCATCATTACCTTTCTGCGATTTGGGAAATCCGGTGATGAAGTCCATTTCAACATGGTCCCATTTCAATTCGGAATAGAGATAGGCTGCGAGTTCAGCGGGCCTTTGATGTTACGCTTTGATCTGACGGCAAGCGTCACACTCCGCAACATAGCGAGCAATGTCTTGCTTCATATTAGACCACCGAATCTCGGCGAATGTCTTGATACATCTTTGTCTTGCCGGGATGGATACATAGAGGCGTATCATGAGCTTCTTGCATAACCTTCTGAGTCATATTCAGATTCTTCTTCTTACACGGCACCACTAGGCGGCCTTTAAAGTACAAGGCGCCATCATCAGCAATAGTGAAGGATGATGGATTTCCTTTCTTGATGTCTTGTTTAAGCTTGTAGACTTGAGTCAAATCCTGCATTGTCTTTATGGTGCCCACGAGATCGGGTTCAACAGCCGGGTATAGAGGAACCACAGGGAACAACACGGAGATTCATCTTGCGGAACTCCGGAGGAGGGGGCGAAGTGCACCGGAGGAACAATATGGAGGTTCAGCTTTCTGAATTCTTCAACAAGTGGGGGCTGAACTTTGTGAACTCAAGGTGGTTGCAGAAGACTTGCGGCTCAAGGCATCAGCCATTACATTAGCTTTGCTCGGCGTATAGGAAATACCCAAATCAAAGTTCAGCAGTCTCCATCCATCTCTGGCAGCGGAGGTTCAGGTCTGGCTGAGTAAAGCAGATACTTCAGACTTTGGTGGTCGGTGAAGATCTCTAGCGATTACGAGAAGGTAATGTCGCCATTGCTTCAAATGCATGTATGACAGCAACAAGTTCAAGGTCATGAACTGGGTAGTTCTCCTCGTGAGGGCAATCGACGAGAGGCATAAGCAACCACTTTGCGCTCTTGCATTAGGACACCGCCTAAACCTTGACGAGAAGCGTCGCGATAAATGACGAAGTCCTTCTTAGTATCGGGAGGAGCTAGCTTCGGGGCAGACGTCAACTTGTCTTTGAGTGCTCGGAAACTTTCGACATTTATCATCCATTGGAATTTGGCGCCCTTATACAACAAAGTTAGTCGAGGTCGGCAATCTTGGAGAAGTTCTCGGCGAATCGACGGCAATAGTGGCGAGACCGAGAAAAAACCGACTTATGCGTTCTTGGAGGAGTCAATCGAGAATAGCTGAACTCGTTCGGGGTTGACGGCAATACCATCCTTAGAGATGACATGCCCAAGATAGGTTACTTCGAAGCCAAAATTCACACTTGGAGAACTTGGCATAGAGTTGATGCTCTCGTAGCTTTTCGGACAAGGCGAAGATGTTCAACATGTTCTTCTTCATTCTTGGAATAGATCGGGATATCATCCGGATAAACCACGACGAACTTGTCGAGGTAATCCATGAATATATAGTTCATCGAGCGAGAGAAGGTGGCTGGAGCATTGGTTAAGCCGAAAGACATGACGGTGTACTCGTATGAACCATAACGAGTCACAAATGCAGTCTTGGGGATATCCTCCTCGCGAACACGGATCTGGTGGTAACCCAACCTCAAGTCGAGTTTGAGAACACCAGCGAACCAGCCAATTGATCATAAAGTTCATTGATCGAGGAAGAGGATACTTATTCGAATGGTAGCTTGATTTATAGGACGGTAGTCTTGGACCAATCGGTTTGTCCCATCCTTCTTCTTGACAAAGAGAAGGTGCTCCCAAGGTGAGCAACTTGGGCGAATGAAGCCACTTTGAAGAGATTTGTCGATTTCCTCCTTTAGCTCAAGGAGTTCATGCGGCGGCATCTTGTAGGGTCGCGGCTATAGGAGTGGTGCACGGTTTCAAGTCGATGACGAATTGACAGCTCTAGCAGGGGAATCCTGGAAGTTCTTCAGAAAGAGCGTCTTGGAAATCGCAAAGCAGCAGGAATGTTTTCAATTCCCTCGAGGGTGCGGCGTTCAATGCATTCAATGCATAGAGCCTTGCCTCGACATCTTGAACCGCAGCGAGCATTGTAGCTTACTATTTCATCGAAGGGTGTAGCAGATGGGCGGTCTTAGTGGCGCAAGCGATTGACGCCGTATGCGCTTTCAACCAATCCATCCCAAAATGAGGTCGATGTTAGGCGTCTTGAGGATAATGGGGAGGCATAGAATTCTAGCCTTCGATTTCCACGGGACGTCGGCGCCAACCATGGAGGTTTGACATTGTCCCAATGGGGTTTTACCACTACCGAAGAGTTCATCTCTTCACACTTAACGTCGTGCTTGTATGCAAAGTCTTGAGACATGAATGAATGCGATGCTCTGAATCGAATAAAACAGATGCAAGTCTTGAATTACGAGGAGTGTACCCATCACGATGTGAGCTGGTCTTGAGCTTCGTTCGAGATCAACATGGTTGGCTTTGAGCTTGCCCATAAGACTTGCCGGTGTTGTTGCTTGGTTCAGGTGTTTCCACGGCCATTCTTTGGAAGGGCCGGTGATTCAGTTCTGGTTGCATTCTCTAGCACGGTGCCCTGGTTGTCCTTTTGAAGCATAAGCCATTATTGGGAGTGGGAACAAGAGCTTGGGGTGGTGGAGCTGGAAGCTTCGGCTGGTTAGTTGTAGGCGAGACGAGGTGTAGCATAGTTACGCCTTGAAGCGGTGCATTAATTTGGTACATCTTGTTGGGAATCCATATCTTGCGCTTCTGCGAGGACGGGCCCAAGATGAGCCCGTGTCACAGTTGCGCTGTTAGAGCTCTGGTATTCCTGCAGACCAGTTTCGACATTGATAGCTTTGTTCACCAAGGTGGCGAAATCAGCAAAGTCGTGCACTAGAAGTGCGAGCTTGATGTCAGCTTGAAGACCGTCACGGAACTTCTCTTGTCTGCGTGCATCAGTTGCAATATCCTCTTCAGCATAGCGAGACAAGTCCAAGAATTCTCGCTGATAGGCTTCGACAGTCTTGTTGCCTTGGGTGAGGTTGCGGAACTCACGCTTCTTCCGGTCCATGACCCCTTGAGGGATGAAGCGGGCACGGAAGGCAGCCTGGAAGTCTGGCCAGGTGATGAGTGTTCCAACTGGCGGAAACGCCGGTGGCTGTCCCACCATTGTCTTTGCGGGTCCCTTCAGGAAGAAGGAAGCAAAGGTGACATAGTGGCGAGGGCTACATCAGCAGACTCCATCTCATAGGTGATGTCACGGAGCGATCATCGACATCCGATGGCTGGGTTGAGCTGCGATACGCTGGGGTTCAGCGTATGAAATCCTGCAGGTTGTTCCGTTTGGGTCTTTGGTTCATATTGGGGCGAGGAAACCGAGCCATCATGTTCTCCATGGTGGCGATTCATCTCGAGCTGTTGGATCATACCAGCCATGTACTCGGGGGTGGTGGGAAGTTGGCACCACGACCACGACCTGCTGGCCTAACCATCCTGCTATTATATAATAGGGGTAGTTCAAAGCATTTGAGAAAATAAGCAAGAGGCAGGAATCATTCATGATGAAACATGCATAATGAAAGCGACATGATGGGAACTACATAGTAGTTGGCATATCTTACAAAGGAATCATGCATAGAGTTCGATACATAGAGTCCGATTACATAGACTACTACATCATAGGCGGCACGCAGGCTCATGGCGAATACAACAAACACTAACAAGCAAGTCTACATCAGCCCCACGATGCTGCGGAGGTAGTCAGTAGCTGAAAGTCGATAGTGCGGCAGCGGATAGTCCTCCACGTCGGTGACACAGGGGCCGCGGATACTCTGGTGCTGAATCCGGCGTCCGGTGGCGAGAAAAGGGCCAAGTCGGGAGAGTAGCCTCCCACGCCCGCCAACCGACACCTGAGGGCATCACGGTCTGGCTGGGTAGATCGCGAGAACGCGGCAGCTCTCCGGATCGGACAAAGGGTGCATCAGCGTCGAGCACGGTAGAGGTGCTTGACGGATGATGTACAACTCGTGGCGAAGAGCTCGGTTAGCTCGATCCAGCCCATCGCATGCGAGAACAAAGTTACGATGGTGGAAGGGCTCTCTGGTAACGATGGTGTAGGCAGCGGTGTAGTAACCCTCCTCACCAACATCGACGCGATAGCAATGTGCACGAAGGGGAGGTGTCCAACTCTCGATACTCTGCGAAGGCGTGTCGAGCAGCATAAGCAGCATCGTGGACTGCCATATCGATAGTCACTCCAACACCATGTGCGGTGTGCAAGACGATGAGTGGACTCGTACTCCGAGAGTAGAGGTGGACGATCGCTGCATCTGCTCTCGGTTATAGTCTGGTACTCCTCATAGGCGGTGTACTCGGGGTGGCAGCGATAACCCGGATAGGTCATCATCTCGGCTAGCACCGCAGTGATCCCGAGCACCAATGGCCGTCGTGTGGCGCACGACCTGCCTCGTGGGTTCCATCTGAAAACAAAGGCGTTTCAAAGGAGTCAAATGACGGTGTGGAAATTGCTTAAATACAATTCCAAGAACAACTAAGGCTATATCCAACTTTGGGGTGAATGCGGTCACGGGATCCTAGTGATAGTTAGTAAAATCGTTTAACCCGAGTAGAAGAGAGTCCAGAGTCGAGTAAAGGTCGAGGAGTAAAAGATCCTAGTACCACCCGATGGCGGCGTGGGCCCATAAGGCACACAGCCAAGTTAGTAAAAGCTTTTGCAATGTCTAGACTCGACTTCGCCAAGGAGTGGAAGGGGATTCCTACAGCGATCGGCTCGATACCAACTTGTGGCGCCCCGATTCAATCGTACACTAATCATGCACGCAAATGTATGCGATCAAGATCGAGGACTCACGGAAGATATCACAACACAACTCTACAAATAAAATAAGTCATACAAGCATCATAATACAAGCCCGGGGCCTCGAGGGCTCGAATACAAGTGCTCGATCATAGACGCAGTCGTGGAAGCAACAATATCTGAGTACGACATAAGTTAAACAAGGTGCCATAAGATGGCTAGCACAAAGCGGGATACAGATCGAAGAGGAGCAGGCCTCCCGCTGGGGATCCTCCTAGGTCACTCTGGGTCGCCGCCGGGCTGCGTAGTAGTAGGCACCTCGAGTAGTAGTCGTCATAGGCGGTGGCGTCGGGTCTGGGCTCCATCGTCTGGTTGCAGCAATCGAGTAGAGGTAGGGGAAAAGGGGAACAAGGCAACCGTGAGTACTCATCCAAAGTACTGCAAGCAAGGAGCTACACTACATATGCATGGATATATGTGTAAAGGGCCATATCGGTGGGACTGTGCTGCAGAAAGCCGAGAATAAGAGGGGATAGCTAGTCTTAACGAAGACTACGCTCGGACACTGTCTTGCAACAGTAGGAGGGACAAACTGAAGTCCTCCAAGTAACATCACATAGCAATAATCCTACCCGCAATCCCCGCTCATAACCACGAGCGAGAGCGACCACCGGTTATATCGGCACTTGGAAGGGTGTGTTTTATCAAGTATCCGGTTCTAGTTGTCATAAGCTCAAGGTACAACTCCAAGTCGTCACATTATCGAAGGTCACGGCTATTCGAATAGATTAACTTCCCTGCAGGGTGCACCATCTTACCCAAAGACGCTTGATCCCATTTGGCGGACACACTTTCGGGGTCATGCCCGCCGCGTAAGATCAACACGTCGCAGCCCCACCTAGGCACAACAGAGAGGCCAACACGCGGTCTAAACCTAAGCGCAGGGTCTGGGCCCATCGCCTGAGCACACACCTGCGCGCGTCTGCGACGCAGCCGAAGCAGACCTAGCCCATCAGCGTTCCGGTCCAATCCGCGCGCCGCTCCATCGTGACGTCTGAAGTGCTTGGTGATACCACGACGCCGGGATACCCATAACTACTCCCGCGTAGATGGTTAGTGCGTATAAGCTCGTAGCCAACCCAGATCAAATACCAAGACCTCGTTAAGCGTGTTAAGTAACCGCGAACGCCGAACAGGGCCAGGCCCACCTCTCTCCTAGGCGGTCTCAACCTGCCCTGTCGCTCCGCCACAAGATCCACTCGCGGGTGCTCCATCAGCCGACCCGACTGTAGTCTCACATGTATCATGTATAAGTATATAGTATATACCCGTGATCACCTCCCGAGTGATCACGACCCGATAGTATAGCACGACAGACGGACAAGAAAGTAGGGCCACAGATGAAAGTACTAGCATCCTATACTAAGTATATAGGATTGCAGGTAAGGTAACAACAGAAGTAACAAGGACAGGCTATGCAGCGGTATAGGAGTATCCAAAACAAGTAACATGCTATACTACTCTAATGCAAGCGGTATATAGAGAAGAGTAAGCGATATCGGTGATCAAGGGGGGGCTTGCTGGTTGCTCTGGCAAGAGAGAGAGGGTAAATCAACACCGTAGTCGAACCGCCAGTGCAGCGTCGGTCTCGTAGTCTCGGAGAGAAGAGGGAAGAAACAATGAATACAAAGTAAGCAGATGCATATCGATGCATGACATGTCAAGAAGCGATGCTAGGCGTGCCCTAACGTGGTATGAGGGGGTAGTGGTTAAGGGGAAACATCCGGAAAGTAATCCGGTGTTTTGGGTTTTCAGGCGGAAGGCGGAGGAAAAGTTGCAGGTTCGATAGGTTAGGGGTGTGTGGTGACGAGCGGACTGCGTATCCGGATTCGCCTCGTCGTTCGAGCAACTTTCATGTTGAAAATATTTTAATCCGGTTACGGATTAAAAGATATGATTTTAAAAGATTTTATTAATTTCGGAATTTAATTAATTATTTAATTAATTGAAAATGTATTTATGACGTCGGCATGATGTCATCTCGACGTCGGCGATCAACGAGGTTGGTGAGTCAACCCTGACAGTGGGTCCCGCATGTCATTCTCATTATCTAATTAACCTAATCAAATTTAATTAACATTAGTTAATTAGGTTAATTAGTGATTAGGTTTAATTAATCGAATTAATTAGATTAATTAATTAATTAATTAATTAATTAATTACTTAATTAGTTTTATTTAATTTCAGTTTACATTTATTCAAAAAAACCATTCGGTGGGGGTGGGACCCCATGTCATAAACCCGGGGCAACGGGCATCTTGGCGCGGTGCCGTTGAGCGCGACCAGTGTGGCGTTAGCGCCGCCCGATCCCGCTTCTGTGCGGTGGGGAACGCGGCGAGGGAGAGAGAGCGGGTCGGCCGAGGCCGTGGCCTCAGGCGAGCGGCCGGAGTGGCGCAAGCGGCGAGGGAGTGGACACGGCCACTGGCGTCCGCTCAGCGTCGTCGCCCGGGAATCGTCGGAAGGGCCGGGGGTTCGGTGGGCGGGCGAGGGCGCCGGCGACGCAGGAGTCCGGTCACGGGGCGTCGACGACGGGGGAAGAGAGGGGAAGGGCCAAGGCGGCGGCGGGCGGGTCGGGCCGAGATCGAGCTTGGCCTGGCGGCTGCTCGGGAGAGGGAGAGAGAGGGAAGCAGAGCGTGGCGAAGCTCACAGCGGGCGGCGTGGGGTCTAGGCGGCGGGCGTGGTGAAGCGCGATGGAGTTCGGCGAGGAGGCGGGCGGGGAAGCAGCCGCCGGCGTGGGAGGCGCCCGGTGAGGCGGAGAGGAGGAGGGCTGACCCATGGCGGAACCCAGCGGGGGGGCGGACGGAGGAGGGGGTCCGGGCGGCGGTGTAGAGGAGGAGGAGGGGGTCCGGCGGCGGTTGGGGGGCGGGGCCGCCAGCGATGGGGCCTGGTGGGTCTCGCCCGATCTGGATCGAGGCGGGGCGGGGAAAGTGGGTCGGGGAGCGAGTGGGGGCGAGAGGGGCGGCTAGGGTTTCTAGCCATGGAGGGATTAAGTGGGTGGGGCGCCCGGTTGGGCCGGGCCGTGGGAGGAGGCTGGGCAAAGGGGTTCGGGGAGGGCTGGTGGGCAGTGTGAGGGGGGTGGGGAGGGGCTGGCCCAATTGGGCCAGTGGGGTTCCCACTCATTTTTTTGTTTTCCTTTTCTTTTCTTATTTTCTTCTTTCTGTTTTAGTTTAATTAAAATGCCAAAACATTTTACAAAATTTTGTGCACCCCACCATAATTAGGTTTGCTATTTTAGATAACCCCCGAACATTTTAGTTTTAGTTTTTGAAACTTTTTATCTTTGCTTTTGTTTTGATTTTGTTTTAGAACGGGTTCGAATCAACGTGAGGTTAGTCACCGAACCGGGGTGATTACTGTTCCTTAATCATCTGGGTGTTACACACACTATTTCGCTCGTGCGGTGCGGTGCGCCCTGGCTGCGGTGTTTTTTCCCTCGCGTGGTGCCGTGCGCTCGAGCCATCGGTTGTGCCTAGAACTTTTTGAGGCTTTATATGTTAGATGTTAGATGAGGAGAGGCCTGTTCAAATAATCATTTCCAAGAAAAGATACCACAAAAGAGCAATCAGTTTCTAAAATGATGGGTGTATGAAGGATAATACCGATATGAAGCCCTGCAAGTGTCGCTCTCAGTTTCGCTTCATCCACGCTACCGCAAACCCCAATATAGTCCCAAGAAAAAATGATGACTTCACCAGTATGGTTCCTGGCAACCACACTGGCAACACTAATGGCCTCCACAAAACTTGCGTCAACATTGAACTTAATGAAATCTGGATCGGGGGGCTGCCAAATCACACATTTTCTATCCACATCATTGGTATAATTTACGCCATCCTCCCTCTCCTTACCTTTGTTGGCAATCTCCATCTTCATGTTGGTATGACATGACGAGAAGGAGTCCCAATAGCTTTGAATAAAACTCACAGAGGCAGAGATAGTTTCTTTACCTTTACAAGATCAAATCATTCCTCAAGTGCCATGTCCTCCAAAATATGAATATAATTTGCACACGCTCCGGCGACCTTAATTGATCCAGTAAGATAAGTAACCAATCCGGTCCAGACAATTTGAAAACCTCCTCATTGGGTAGATTTCACACTTTTCTTAACGCCATAGGGAGCGTACGGGCCTTGGGACAGTTCACAAGGGCATGATAAACACATTAATCCTCCACACCACAGATCGAGCACAACCCAATGGTAGTTTGGTGGTGTTTAACTCTATTAGCTTGAACTGCCAAATTGTTTGAAGCAACACGCCAAGCAATTTTTTTGATTTTCTAAGTAACATAAGCCTTCCAAATAATATTTCATAGCCTCCTTTTCCCCATTGACAGCACCACTTGAACTCTCACCCTCACTCTGGGTGTCCTTTAGGTTAAGCGCCAATCTATACTCACTTTTAACCGAGAATAACCCGTTTTTCTCATAGTGCCAAGCGATAAAATCTCCCTCACCCGCAGTCTGAATATGCAGCTTTAAAATTTCCTCAGCATCATGGGGGTAAAATAGATGCCTAACCAGATTCTTTTTGAACCACTCAAGAATAACTCAGATACATATTTGATTATGGTTCTGTTATTTTTGACTCAAAATAACACTTTAGCAGAGTCCACATATACCTCCCCATTTATGAAGCTCGCTCCAAAAATGAGCTCATAGTCTTCAAATATGGAGGATGTGGAGGCCCTGCTTGGAGCTTGCTCCATATCCAACCGCAAACGCAAGAGGGAAGTTTCAGCTTCTCTCTCATCGCGCCACAGATGGGTTTTGAAGTTGTCGGCCCAGGTTCAAGCACAAACGATCACCGGTGAGTCATGGTGAATGGACGACCAACCACCTGCACATTAATGGTCTCTACCACACCCTTTGATTCCCGAGGCAGCCGTTCGGATGGCCACATGGCTTCATCCCCGGCTATAAATGCCCGGTGGCGAGGCGTCCTCATTACCAAAGCCCTAGCCGCCTCCTCCCCTTCCACCCCCAACATCCAGGACAATACCATCGCGCAAGAACGTAGCCTATTGGCTCAATTTGGTGGGTGAGCAGGACCTCACGTCCTAGATGCCGCGCACCAACGCAAACTCTCCCTGCGGCGCACTAGTCACGGCAGCCGCCAGATCCTCCTCCCTCGACGGCAACATATCTGGCGGCGGCAGGGGATCCAACGCTTCCCGTGGCACCAACGGCTCCACTAGTGGCTGATGCCGTATGGCTTTCCCGCTTGTCCGGGTGAGGGAGGAGGATGTCCCCGTCTACTTCGTCGCCCCCCTCATTCTAATGAACGACGTTGTACCTGTTGAGGCCAGTCGGACACGGTGCTAGAGCTCGAGGATCCACTCAGACGCTGTGATGTGGATCTCCGACCTTGAAGCTTGCAACAAGGAGCGCATCCGTCGACAGTTCCCACCCGTAACCATCAACTCGGAGGAGCAGTGGAAGCTCGTGATTGCCGCTCGTTACTATCCCTTGGAGGAGGAGGATGAGGACGACGACGAGGATGACTAGATGGCGCCGGCCACCGATCGGTAGTTCTAGGTAGCCACATTATATATTTTATTAAAATATTGTTAAAAGATTATTCAAGACGCTAATTATATGGTATAAAACAACACATTTTTGGCACTATATATAGCAAAAATGCCTTTTGGAGCTCGGCCTCCATGGAGGCCGGTTTTTCAAAAACACAAAATTCATGAAAATTCATATTTTTACTATTCAAAAAAATCTGGAAAAATACACATATACATGGGGGCATAACACACATGTGTGTAAATTTTTAAGTCGAAATACGTTGAAATGAAGGCTGTGCAAAAAAGACAAATCTGAGGTTTTTTAACACATGATACTATTCATCCTCAAAGTCCACAAATTTATCTTTTTTGTATAGGTCGCATTTCAAAGTATTTCATTTTGAATTTTTACACACACATACATTTCATCCTTGTATAGTTGCATACTTTTTTTTAGATTTTTTTGAAGTCGAAAAGTTTGAATTTTGAATTTTCCAAAAATAAAGGGCTCTGTGGAGCTCGGTCACCAAAATGCCCTACTCCTATATATAGTTGCTATTAAGTTACCGTGCTTAAATTGCCCCTATAAAATTGAAGAAATGATAAAAAAGGAAAACATATTTTTCTTATGGGACATCCAATTCGACTTCCGATAAGGAAATAGTCACGAGGTGATGTATTACGGAACGAGTAAAGAGACTTGCCGGTAACGAGATTGAACTAGGTATGAAGATACCGACGATCGAATCTCGGGCAAGTAACATACCGATGGTCAAAGGGAATTACGTATGTTGTCATAACGGTTCGACCGATAAAGATCTTCGTAGAATATGTAGGAGCAAATATGGGCATCCAGGTTCCACTATTGGTTATTGACCGAAGAGGTGTCTCGGTCATGTCTACATAGTTCTCGAACCCGTAGGGTCCGCACGCTTAACGTTCGTTGCCGATATAGTGTTATATGAGTTATGTGATTTGGTGACCGAATGTTGTTCGGAGTCCCGGATGAGATCACAGACATGACGAGGAGTCTCGAAATGGTCGAGAGGTAAATATTGATATATAGGACGATAGTATTCGGACACCGGAAATGTTTCGGAGGGTACCGGGTACATATCGGGTCACCGGAAGGGGTTCCGGGCACCCCCTGGCAAGTTATGGGCTTAATTGGCCAAAGGGAGGGACGGACCAGCCCACTAGGGGGCTGGTGCGCCCCTCCACTTGTTTGGACAGCCCTAGGGAAGGAAAAGGAGGAGGGTTAGCCCCTCCTGCCTTTCCCTCTCATGGGAAAAAAAGGAAAGGGAGGGGCGCCACCCTCCCCTGCCTTTCCCCGCACTCCAAATAAGGAAAGAAGGGGGTGCGTCTTAGGAGTGACCCCAAGTAGGATTCCTCCTAATTGGGAGCCTCCTTTGGCTGCTCCTCCCTCCCTCCCACCTATATATATGTGGGAGGGGGGCGCCTAGCACATACCAGACAATTGCCTAGCCATGTGCGGCGCCCCCCTCCACAGTTTACACCCCTGGTCATATTCTCACGGTGCTTAGGTGAAGCCCTGCGAGGATCACTTCACCATCACCATCACCATGCCGTCGTGCTGACGGAACTCATCTACTACCTCGACATCTTACTGGATCAAGAAGACGAGGGACGTTACCGAGCTGAACGTGTGCAGAACTCGGAGGTGCCGTACGTTTGGTACTCGATCGATGGAGCGTGAAGAAAGTTCGACTACATTAACCGCGTTGTGAAACCCTTCCATTTACGGTCTACGAGGGTACGTAGACACACTCTCCCCCCCGTTGCTATGCATCTCCATGGATAGGTCATTGCGTGTGCGTAGATTTTGCTTTGTTTTCCATGCACCGTTTCCCAACAGTGGCATCATGAGCCAGGTCTATGCGTAGATGATATGCACGAGTAGAACACAAAGAGTTATGGGCGGTGATAGTCATACTGCTTACCACCAACGTCTTATTTTGATTCGGCCGTATTGTGGGATGAAGCGGCGCGGACCAACCTTACATGTCCACGCACATGAGACCGGTCCCACCGACAGACATGCAACTAGTTTTGCATAAAGGTGGCTACCGGGTATTTGTTTCTCCTACTTTAGTTGAAGCGAATTTGACTACGGCCGGTCCTTGAAGAAGGTTAAAACAACAAACTTGATGAAACACCGTTGTGGTTTGATGCGTATGTAAGAACGGTTCTTGCTAGAAGCTCGTAGCAGCCACGTAAAACTTGCAACAACAAAGTAGATGACGTCTAACTTTTTTTGCAGGGCATGTTGTGATGTGATATACGTCATTGTATGAGATGATCATGTTTTGTAGAAGTTATCGGCAACCGACAGTAGCCTTATGGTTGTCTCTTTATTGTATGAAATGCAAACGCCATGTAATTGCTTTACTTTATCACTGCGCGTTAGAGATAGTTGTAGAAGCAATAGTTTGCCAGACGACCACGACACAACAATGGAGATCAAGGTGTCGAGCCGCTGACTATGAAGATCATGACGATGCTTTGGAGATGGAGATCAAAAGCACAAGATGATGATGGCCATATCATGTCACATATTTTGATTGCATGTGATGTTTATCTTTTATGCATCTTATTTTGCTTAGTACGGCGGTAGCATTATAAGACGATCCCTTAACTAAATTTCAAGGTAAAAGTGTTCTCCTTGAGTATGCACCGTTGCTACAGTTTGTCGTGTTGAGACACCACGTGATGATCGGGTGTGATAGACTCTACGTTCACATACAATGGGTGCAAGACAGTTTTGCACATGCGAAATACTTGGGTTAAACTTGACGAGCCTAGCATGTACAGACATGGCCTCAGAACACTGGAGACCGAAAGGTCGAACGTGAATCATATAGTAGATATGATCAACATAGAGATGTTCACCATTGATGACTACTCCATCTCACGTGATGATCGGACATGGATTAGTTGATTTGGATCACGTATCATTTAGAGGACTTGAGGGATGTCTATCTAAGTGGGAGTTCATAAGTAATTTGATTAATTGAACTAATTTATCATGAACTTAGTCCTGATAGTATTTGCATATCTATGTTGTAGATCAATAATCTCGCAATATAGCCCCCCTGTTGTTGATATGTTCCTGGAGAAAACTAAGTTGAAATATGATAGTAGCAGTAATGCGGACTGGGTCCGTGATTTGAGGATTATCCTCATTGCTGCACAGAAGAATTATGTCCTTGATACACAGCTAGGTGACAAACCTATTGCGGGAGCGGATGCAGACAGTATGAACGTTTGGCAAGCTCGATATGATGAGTACTTAATAGTTTAGTGTGTCATGCTTTACGGCTTAAAACCGGAACTTCAAAACATTTTGAACGCCACGGAGCATATGAGATGTTGCAAGAGCTGAAATTAGTATTTCAGACTCATGCCCTTGTCAGGAGGTATGAGACCTCTGACAAGTACTTTGCCTCTGACAAGTACTTTGCCTACAAGATGGAGGAGAATAGCTCAACCAGTGAGCATGTGCTCAGAATTTCTGGGTACTACAATCACTTGAATCAAGTGGGAGTTAATCTTCCAGATAAGATAGTGATTGACAAAATTCTCTAGTCACTATCACCAAGCTACTAGAACTTTGTGATGAACTATAATATGCAAGGGATGACGAAAATGATTCCCGAGCTCTTCGCGATGCTGAAATCGGCGAAGGTAGAAATCAAGAAAGAGCATCAAGTGTTGATGATTAACGAGACCACTAGTTTCAAGAAAAAGGGCAAGGGAAAGAAAAGGGAACTTCAAGAAGAATGGCAAGCAAGTTGCCGCTCCCATGAAGAAGCCCAAAGATGGACCCAAGCCTGAAACTGAGTGCCTCTACTGCAAAGGAAATGGTCACTGGAAGCGGAACTGCCCCAAATACTTGGCGGATAAGAAGGATGGCAAAGTGAACAAAGGTATATTTGATATACATGTTATTGATGTGTACTTTACTAATGTTGATAGCAACCCCTAGGTATTTGATTCCGTTTCAGTTGCTAAGATTAGTAACTCAAAAAAAGGAGTTGCAGAAAAAACAGAGACTAGTTAAGGGCGAGGTGACGATGTGTGTTGGAAGTGATTCCAAGGTTGATACGATCACCATCACACACTCCCTCTACCTTCGGGATTAGTGTTGAACCTAAATAAATGTTATTTGGTGTTTGCATTGAGCATGAATATGATTTGATCATGTTTACTGCAATATGGTTATTCATTTAAGTCAGAATAATTGTTGTTCTGTTTACATGAATAAAACCTTCTATGGTCATACACCCAATGTAAATGGTTTATTGAATCTCGATCGTAGTGATACACATATTCATAATATTGATGCCAAAAGATGCAAAGTTGATAATGATAGTGCAACATACTTGTGGCACTGTCGTTTAGGTCATATTGGTGTAAAGCGCATGAAGAAACTCCATACAGATGGACTTTGGAATCACTTGATTATGAATCATCTGATACTTGTGAACCATGCCTCATGGGCAAGATGACTAAAACTCCGTTCTCCGGAACAATGGAGCGAGCTAATGACTTATTGGAAATAATACATACTGATGTATGCGGTCCGATGAGTATTGAGGCACGCAACGGGTATCGTAATTTTTTGACCTTCACAGATGATTTGAGTAGGTATGGGTATATCTACTTAATGAAACACAAGTCTGAAACATTTGAAAAGTTCAAAGAATTTTAGAGCGAAGTGGAGAATCATCGTAACAAGAAAATAAAGTTTCTACGATCTGATCGCAGAGGCGAATATTTGAATTACGAGTTTGGCCTTCATTTAAAACAATGTGGAATTGTTTCACAACTCACGCCACCTAGAACATCACAACATAATGGTGTGTACGAACGTCGTAATCGCACTTTATTAGATATGGTGCGGTCTATGATGTCTCTTACCGATTTACCACTATCGTTTTGGGGTTATGCATTAGAGACATCCGCATTCACGTTAAATAGGGTACCATCTAAATCCGTTGAGATAACACCGTATGAACTATGATTTGGCAAGAAACCTAAAGCTGTCATTTCTTAAAGTTTGGTGTTGCGACACGTATATCAAAAGGCTTTGGCCTGATAAGCTCAAACCCAAATCGGAGAAGTGCGTCTTCATAGAATACCTGAAGGAAACAATTGGGTACACCTTCTACCACAGATTCGAAGGCAAGATCTTTGTTGCCAAGAATGGAACCTTTCTAGAGAAGGAGTTTCTCTCGAAAAAGGTAAGTGGGAGGAAAGTAGAACTTCATGAGGTAATTGTACATTCTCTCAATTTGGAAAGTAGCACATCAGAGAAATCCGCCCCCCTTAATGCCTACACCAACTAGAGAGGAAGCTAATGATGATGATCATGAAACTTCAGAACAAGTTACTACTGAACCTCGTAGGTCAACCAGAGCACGATCCGCACCAGAGTGGTACGGTAATCCTGTTCTGGAAGTCATGTTACTAGACCAAGGCGAACCTACGAACTATGAAGAAGCTATGATGAGCCCAGATTCCAATAAATGGCTTGAGGCCATGAAATCTGAGATAGGATCCATGTATGAGAACAAAGTATGGACTTTGATGGACTTGCCCGATGATCGGCAAGCCATTGAGATTAAATGTATCTTCAAGAAGAAGACAGACACTGATGTTAATGTCACCATCTACAAAGCTCGACTTGTTGCGAAAGGTTTTCGACAAGTTCAAGGAGTTGACTATGATGAGACCTTCTCACCCGTAGCGATGCTTAAGTCAGTCAGAGTCATGTTAGAAATTGCCGCATTTTATAATTATGAAATCTGGCAAATGGATGTCAAAACTGCATTCCTTAATGGATTTCTTAAAGAAGAGTTGTATATGATGCAACCAGAAGGTTTTGTCGATCCTATAGGTGCTAACAAAGTGTGCAAGCTCCAGCGATCCATCTATGGACTGGTGCAAGCATCTCGGAGTTGGAATATACGCTTTGATGAGGTAATCAAAGCATATAGTTTTATACAGACTTACGGTGAAGCCTGTATTTACAAGAAAGTGAGTGGGAGCACTATAGCATTTTTAATATTATATGTGGATGGCATATTGCTGATTGGAAATGAAATAGAATTTATGGATAGCATAAAAGGATACTTTAATAAGAATATTTCAATGAAAGACCTCGGTGAAGCTGCTTACATATTGGGCATCAAGATCTATAGAGATAGATCAAGATGCTTGATAAGATTTTCAATGAGTACATACCTTGACAAGATTTTGAAGGAGTTCAAAATAGATCAGTCAAAGAAGGAGTTCTAGCCTGTATTGTAAGGTATGAAGTTGAGTAAGACTCAAAACCCGACCGCGGCAGAAGATAAAGAAAGAATGAAAGTCATTCCCTATGCTTCAGCCATAGGTTCTATAAAGTATGCCATGCTGTGTACCAGACCTATTGTGTACCTTGCCATGAGTTTGGCAAGGGGGTACAATAGTGATCCAGGAGTAGATCACTAGATAGCAGTCAAAATTATCCTTAGGTACCTAAAGAGGACTAAGGAAATGTTTCTCGGTTATGGAGGTGATAAAGAGTTCGTCGTAAAGAGTTACGTAGATGCAATCTTTTTACACCAATCTGGATGACTCTAAGTCTTGATCTGGATACATATTGAAAGTGGGAGCAATTAGTTAGAGTAGCTCCATGCAGAGCATTGTAGACATAGAAATCTGCAAAATACATACGGATCTGAATGTGACAGACCTGTTGACTAAACCTCTCTCACAAGAAAAACATGATCACACCTTAGTACTCTTTGGGTGTTAATCACATGGCGATGTGAACTAGATTATTGACTCTAGTAAACTCTTTGGGTGTTGGTCACATGGCGATGTGAACTATGGGTGTTAAATCACATGTTGATGTGAACTAGATTACTGACTCTAGCGCAAGTGGGAGACTGATGGAAATATGCCCTAGAGGCAATAATAAAATGGTTATTATTATATTTCCTAAATCATGATAAAGGTTTATTATTCATGCTAGAATTGTATTGATCAGAATCTTAAATAAATGTGTGAATACATAAACAAACACCGTGTCCCTAGTGAGCCTCTACTAGACTAGCTCGTTGATCAAAGATGGTTAAGGTTTCCTAACCATGGACATGAGTTGTCATTTGATAACGGGATCACATCATTAGGAGAATGATGTGATGGACAAGACCCATCCGTTAGCTTAGCATAATGATCGTTCCATTTGTTGCTATTACTTTCTTCATGTCAAATACATATTCCTTCGACTATGAGATTATGCAACTCCCGGATACCGGAGGAATACCTTGTGTGCTATCAAACATCACAATGTAACTGGGTGATCATAAAGATGCTCTACAGGTATCTCCGAAGTTGTTTGTTGAGTTGGCATACACTACAAGGATTTGGGTCTATTGCAACAAAATTGTTCGTCGCGATACATGTCGATTTGTGGCGATAAGTACCTATTGCCACGAAACAGCATTCGTTGGCAGCCGTTGCAACTGGACACATGGTAATAGGTTATTGCCACAAAAAAGCAATTGTGGCAATAAAATGTGCTATTGCAACAGCCATGTGGGAAGTCGCCACACGTTTTCCCGTGGCAACACTCATCTGATGCCACAATTTGCTTTGTGGAGATAACTTAATGCAACATGTAACGACTCGTGGCGACTGATAACTCGTGGCGATAGACATTTGTGGCAACTAACATATGCCAACGACGCTCATTTCGTGGTGTATACTGTTTCATGGCAAATGTCAATTGTGGCAATAAACTATGGCAACAATCCCTATTTTCATGGCATTAGGCATTTTGCCACGAATCGTTACACTTGTGGCATTAAGTTAGGGCAACAAATATTACAATCGTTGTAACAAAAAATTGCAACATACTAGTTTTGGCAGTGATAAATAGGTATCACAACGGGTGAAATGTTTGTAGCGAGAAACTATTGCGACAATTTAAATTTTTGTGGTGCTAACATGTGGCAACGAAAAGTGGGTTGTGGCAATAGCCGATTGCAATCTAAAAAAAATACAGGCATTCAATTACAATATTCGAAACCATACATATAATATGTAGATTTATAAAATTCATAATTCTCATAGCAAAATACCCATCAAATGTATTTTAACCATCCTAATTAAGTGCCAAGACTAAATTGTCCGTGATCTAGAGTCCAGTCGACCTAGTTCTTTGGATCCTGCAATCAAGAAATCAAAAAAATAGTTAATGAGTCCAACATAACATACGCCATACAATTATTCCAGCCCCATTGTTAAAAAGAACTGTCGCCAGACTAATAGGAGTAATACTATGTCAGCAAGCATGTAACTGAGGGATCAGAACAGTTTTACAAGTGTAAATGTCTAAAGCATAAGCACAAATACATGTACTAAAATCTTCCACTATTGATTTAAGTTGTGGCTCAATCTATAGTTTCATTTAAGTTCATGTCCGTAGCTAGCACATATTCATTTTTTAAGTTGTGACTCAATGGAGCAACAATGCATGGTGAAAGAGAAGAAGCAGCTAGCTAATTATGAAAGCCAATGACATGCTTACTTGAATGTGAACCATGAGTTTTAGTTTCTTTGTTTTCAACATCTTAGACGTGCTTTGTCCTATAAACGGAAATAACAATTATAGGTGCGGTAACCACTGTTGATTGCATTGGATTAATGCAAAAAAAAGTCTGGGAATACATAGAACCACACCTCATGGTGAAAAGTAAACATATTGCATGTCAAAAGACAAAGTTGAACTAGAGGAGCATCAATTAATTTGGATCACAGGGAGCAGATTGAATTTTATCTTGAACTTATCCGCAAAACCAGCTTCTGCATAAGCCTCGGCAGCTTTGGAGGTAGGTTCTTGTAGACCAAGGGCTGGGCAATGAGGGTCGTCAGCACCTGTATGGTAATTGATAAATGAAGCTCCAGCAGCAAGAAAAATGCTCAATTAATATTAATTTCTAAATGAAGTGTTAACAACAGTTCTCGCTCAACCATAAAATCATAAAACAAAAATATATACTGAAGACTGGAAGCCCATCCCTGACAAGTGCTCATTGAACTCATAAAAGAGAAGTGAGAGACTTTTGAATATGTTGGGTCATGCAATAACAATTGGACGAAACAGAAGCACTCAATAAGAAATATGATTGGTTTTACCTTTTAGGAGGAGTGGACGTGGTGCAATCTGAGGAACTGAGTAGGGAGCATCAAACTGTGAAGCCATAGCAGGTGCTATCTTGTCCAAAACCTGGTAAAAATATGTCATTACGACCGTGAAACATTTACAATGGAACAATCAGAAATAAATGTCAAATAAATCGGATAGTCACCTTTTTCACAATCTCTGCATCTATTTCACTCTTCCCTGAATCAATTCTTGCTTCTACAGGAAAGACAAAACAACATAGATACTTACATGTAAATGTTCTGAACTGATACAATATATTGCAGCTGTGATCTATATTTTTCAATGGTGTGTGCCCAATCTTAAAGAGGATGCATGGTATCTAACCTTCAAACAAAGGCTTAATGCTATCAACTCTAGCTTGCCACATGTAATTACCTATTGCCCATTGAAATCTCTGTAGCCACCACAAAGAGCATTGCTTTACTTACATGGGTAAAATCACAAAACTATGTGCACCCATATCGATAAATTACTGCTGTGTGTACCTGAACACCAATTATTGGAACAACAACACTGTACCGTGTATCCACAAAAGCAGCAAACCATGCATGCATTCCTGTATTCAGCTCCAAATAAAAAGGATAAATTTTCTAAAAGTGAAGTCTATGTATTAATTCAGTATCATGATGCAATCATGATCTATAATACCTCCGAGTGATTCACCAGTAATCCCTATAATACCTCTGAGTGATTCACCAGTAATCTCCAAGCTTTATCAAGCCCCACACGTGCACATGTTTCTCACTGAGTATCACAAAAAAACAGGCCCAACATGTTTTGAAGTATGATATACCAGGTCATACAGTAGAAGATAATCATAAGGAGAGAACCAAACCAAAAGAATAAATCCAGAATTCAACTGAAGTGCCAACCCAGATAGTGTAGTTATGGCACCAGTACAGCTGGACTAACACCAAAAACAGTGGTAATCCAGAGCTAATACTTAATCAGAAATAATTCCAATGCAATCCCTTGTTAACCTGCCCAAGCTACCTCTGCACGGCCACTTTGTAACTCTTCAAGATATCACCACCACTATGTGGTAGCTTTGCTTCCTTTCAGAGGATTAAAGGACAGATTCACATACATCTCTCATCATTTTAATTGCAGCTGACTTATCAGCCCCATTATTAATGGCTGACTTCTCAATGAGCTGCTACAAAGACAACACGCCGGCAATAGCAGATATTCTTCATACCATTGTTGCTTCACAAATAAAAGAAATATTGTTAATTTTTGGTTTGATTAGTACTCATACACATACAGTTGCAGAATTATGTAGAGCAGATGTGAATACTAACATCTCATATTGAACTCCTCATGGCCTTCTAGCTCTGGGAGTCACCATCACGATCACCCATCGTCTTCATCATCCAACATCTTCACAATAAAATCAGAGTAAGAAACAATGTAGTCAGGCACTACATTATACGAAATTATCAAAAACAAGAGATATTACATTAGCAGTGCATGGCTCCTCCACGTTTAAAGGAGGAAAGCCGGACTTCTATCTTAAAGCTCGGGGGAGGGGAGCCAGGCGACTCCCGCTGGCTCGACTTTGCCGAACATAGGCGCCACCAAGGGAGGGCGCACTGGCCGGGGTTCGCGACGGGCAGCACAGGGGCCGGGGCACTGTCGAGGGATGTCGCCCTGTGATGCAGTGGACGAGGCGAGCGGGCGGGGCGGCGCTCGCGAGTCTCGGGCAGCAGACGAGGGGCGGCGGCCGTGGGCCGGGGTCTCCAGCAGCGGGCGAGGGCGACGGCCTCTGGCAGCGGGCGGTAGGACTGGGCGAGGTCGCGCGGGTGTCGGGCAGCCGACGAGGCGTGCGGCGGCGAGCGGGCATGGCTGAGGACACGGAGACGCGGCCCACGTCGGCGGGCGCGGAGGAGAGGGAGGGGGGCGTGATCGAGGACGACGACTCCTCGTCGGCGGCACCGCGCCGCGCACTGGGCAACCGCCGCAAGTGCTGGACGACGCTAAGATTTCTGGATGTTCGAGGATGGGAGGAGATCGGGAGAAAGAACAACCTGAACCAGGGACGAGAGCTCCAGATCCAATCGCCGGTATAGACGCCGTGTGATTTGGTTTAGAATATTAATCGTGGGCAGTTAGGAAGGATCTTTAGTGGCAAGATAACTAGACTCTATTTTTTTGTGGGAACACAAAATATTGGCACAAACTACAGTAAACCAAAATTATGTGGTGGGAAAGTAATTACTCCCTCCGTTCCCAAATATTTGTCTTTCTAGACATTTCAAATGAATACAACGTACGGATGTATGTAAACATATTTTAGAATGTAGATTAACTCATTTTGTTTTGTATGTAGTCGACATTGAAATCTCAGAAAGACAAATATTTGAAACGATGGAGATATTTTAAGGAATGTTTAGAATAATGAAATAAAGTGGGAAAATCTACCCTACTAATAAACCAGCGATCGCTTCTGGTCGTACGTCGCTGGCTTTTTTGCAAAAAAGGCCCCCTATTTATGAGAAATTAACCCGCAGTCCTAACTTAAGTGTATATCTGAGTAAGCGTTCTGTATTTTGCACACAACACCCTGGCGTTCGGAATATTCAACGCGCGGTACAAGCAGATTTGTAAAAAAAACACAATCACACACGCACGGGCTCGCCTCCTCTCCCTCTCGCCCACGAAGTCACTGCCGCCCCCGCCGCCGCCCACGCCGGCCGCTTCCGGCGAGCTCTGGCGCCGTAAGCACGCCCCCGAGCTCTCCAAGCTCCGCGCCTCCCTCTCCTCCAGCCAGATTCTCCGCTCCCGGCCTCTACCGCCCGCTCGCAACCACACCCCCGCGGCTAGGGTTTCGGGCAGTGCTTCGTCGGCGCATCTCCGGCGGCCCCAGGTTTGTCCCTCCTTCCTTCTTGGTCGGGATCCGCCACCCGTACACCTCACCTTATCTTCATATCTTCTGCTGCAGATGCAGATGGAGCACGCATGGGAGTTCCCCATCCACCATGGTCGCCTCGTCAAGGGCTTCTTCAAGGAGATGTGAAGAATGCCATGGACCTGCAGCTACTCAAAGGTTTTATTTCACCTTTCCTTTGATATCAAGTTCTAACTGTACATTGGGGGGTGGGGGCGGACAAGGAACCCCACCTGAATTTTCATTTCTCAAGCCTCAAGCGGCAACAGTACACGAGTACGGGGAGTGTTTTTTACTGGTTACGTCCAAAGTGGAGAGCTAAGAGCGACAGCCTCAAGGAAACTATATAGAGAGAGCTAGGATGATTGGTTTCCTGTCCAGGAGCGAGCTCCTGTCTTTCGATTTGAGATGAAACGCCCACTGGGAGAGATCTGCAGCCGATGTTTTCGTGAGGCTTGTCATGGAGGGGCGCATGCCCTGAAAGACCACCTGGGGCCGGTGGTTCCAGATCCTTCATAGCAGCAGAAGGCGCACCATATGATTATGATTATTGAGCTAAATTATAAGTGAAATAGATGATAATTGTCTTATTTCTTGAAAAATATGATGATTAAAGCTGCAGTGTTACATATGATTGATGCTAATGGCGCCTCCATTGAGGGCAACAGAGGTGTCTAAAGCAGCCAAAGGCTGAGCTCCAAGCCTCCACCCGGCAGATGGATGGTGACCTGATGATACAAGGCCAGAGCTACTATAAGGTGATGTTATGTTACAGTGTGCAGTTTGCTTTATCTTCCTTTTGTTCATTTGATTGACCTTGAAAAAACTGATTCCACCGTATCTATTTATGACAGCATGTTGTCCTTTGGTTCACTTCCTGTAATGTCTGTAAGGTTAGTTTTAAAGAGATGAAGGATTCTATTCAGTTCTAACTTTAAAAAGAACAAACAATGGTTAAAGAATGGCATTTGTCCATTTGATTGCTAAATCCAACATCTAAATAGTGAAGGACGTAACTGATAAATCATCACAATAATTCCCGGCGCAGCAAAGCACGCATGTTCATCTAGATCCAAGCAACTCTTTTCAGATCAATTAAGGAATCAATCTCACGATGGTTTATGCTTGATGCAGCGGAGGATCACAGATCCACAGGTGTAAGGATTGGTACAATTGGGGCTTGGATTAATTTTTCCAGAATTGGGTGTGCATACTCTCTAAACTGAACTGAGTGAGCTAAATCTGTGCAACTAAATTGTAGTCTGTAGCTTTATGTGTTACGTCTTAAGGTTCAACTTGAAGATTGCCTTTGGGAGTAGTTTTAGTTGGTAGATGTTTCAGGCTACAAATGCGCACACATTATGTGCTTAATGTGTGGCATAAACATGATCAGTTTTATGTTTAGAAACCAAATCACTGTCCACTCATTTTATTTCTTCATTAGTATTTTGTGTTGAAATCAGATCACTGTTCACCTGTTCTGGGTACTGTTGTCTTTAACTTTTTTTTTGCTGATTCTCAATAAAATGCTCAATTTCAGGATGTGATTTTCAGTTTTAGGCATTTGGTACTTGGCATCGAGAAAAAAATTGTTCCTCTGGGCGTGTACTTCAAATGCAAAGTTCTGACTATGATTTCGCGTGCAACCATAGCGCCGTCGGCCGCTCTGCCTACCGAGTGCCACCCCGCCGCCTCCCCCCACCCCACCCCCACCTGGGACCTCACCGCCCGCTCCCTTCCCGGCACACCCACAATGCTTGAGACTGAGCAGCCGCCATTGGCCCGCAAGCACGGAAGCAGAGTTCGGGATGGCGATGGTGCAAAGGAGGACTCTTGGACGTCGACCGAATGCATCGTCGCTGCCATACCCATGGAGTGGCGCCGCTCCAACCACTCTGAGATGGTATTCCTCTGTCTTCCTTTCCTGGCAGAACTATTCTTGTGTCATCCCCTTTTTTTAAATAAAGTACAACCTGCTAGCTACCTGATGGGCACTGACTCTGAACTTGTCAACCCCTTTAGTTTTGCCAATGCATTGTAGACAATGGTGGAAAGGAATCAGATTCCAATGAAACTAGCACTACTGTGATTTTACACAGTTGCCTTTTTTTGCTAAATTAAGTAGCTTCTTCATGGTAGAGTAGGTACAAAGATACTCTCTGATGAATTTGATTGGTATTGTGTAAAGTAGAAAGCCTGACGCTACTTTGTTGGTAACTGAGTTAACCAATCCCAGAACTAGAAACAAGTAGGTGATAGGAAGATTTGTGGATTGTGAAACTTTTACTCAATCTTATCCCCAGGCTGCACAACATTTTCTTTAGCAAAGGTGTCTCTGTTTTGCTGAGATTCTTACAAATAGCTGGGAGTCGGCGCAAAGTACATGGGATACATTGGTGCTATATTTAAAAATTGTGAAACAGCCTCCAAGCTACTTTTGAAGGTGTCAATTTCTCCAGTGATAAAGATTCAATTATACTTCTGATGGGATTTTTTCTGTTAGCTATCTGTACAAGAGAATGAACTTGAGAAATATTAATTTCTAGATAAATTTCTTTGGAAAGTGAAGCTTCCCCTGAAAATTAAAGTTTTTCATGGCTGGTTTTGAAAAAATAAACATACGTACTAAAGTCAATTTATTCAAACGATGTTTTCAGGGAGATAAACCTGTCAATTACGTTGTAGAGATGAGATTATTGACCACATAATTGCTGGTTGCTAAGTTGATCTAAGCCGTTTTGCAACGTGCATTGAACCCGAAAACTCTACCTGATACTGTTGTGACTTATTTAGCTCTTGGTTGTTGTATTATGTATTGTTCTGGAGGACATTAGATCTTTCAGAAGAAACTCCAATGCATCAAAGATTAAAAGCAAATCATGAAGACTCACATGCATATTGTTTACCAGACTCATCAATGGCATCATACGACTCATAACACCACCGGCTTGATCACAAATCAGTCGCTGGTTGCATGCCATAGCACTATCAGCTCCTTGTGGTGATCGTGGTTACTGTTTGTTTGTGGTGCAGAGGAATCAGTACAACAACAGAACTTGAAGCTGATGAGGATGGATGACGTTTGGTTCTGGTGGAGAGATCAGGTGCTTTTTGGAAAGGTTATTAGTCATATAGGTTTGTCAAAATTTATTAGCACATATGAGGTTCTTTGTTTAGACCCCCTTTGGCTCTACATAATTCTTTGTAGTGGGATTCTAGATAGATGCTTTTTATATGAACCTCATAAAAAAGAAGTATGCCTTTGATCCTAACTGACTGTTTGTATGTCGGGTGATTTCAACTTGCTATGCCCCAACATACTTTTTTCTAACAAAAACTGTAGGAGAGGTCCTAACAGTCTACACTTCTGCATTGTATCTTGAAATGTAGATCACCTCTCTAGCATTCAGACAAATGGTAGTTTGCAGATTGATGAGTTGGTTCCAGTTCCTTTGGCAGGTACATCACATCTCAATGATAATTCTGCCCCACTACCGAACAAAAAAATGATGGTGATGTTCATTGGTGCTAGGCCGCCAGAAGTGGGTTTGTCAAATTTTCATTTTCTTTGTATAATAAATGTAATGCATATACTCTGATGTAAAACCATCATGACACCATACCAAGATATTAATTTTTGTGACAGAATGGCTCTGCTTAGTTTAGTTTTTCTTGGACTACTTCCTGTTAATTCCTTCTTGTGTTGTGGTGTTGGGGAACATACTTATAGGTCAGGTTCATTTTGTTTTCTCCTAATCAAACTTGGGGTGTGTGCACAACTACAGAGTTACCAAGGAGACTTTTTTGGGACACAAAGAAAATCTAATATTAGGTTTGCATCCATTTTCTACTTGCATTAGCCTTATAAAACACAATGAATGTCCTAGTGATCAATGACAAATGATGCTCCGGTCTATCCATAGTAGCCTAATGAGCCAATACTCGAATAATTGACAAATCTACAATCTTTTTTTTGTATTGGTGGTGTTATTTCTGCTAGAATGAATGTATTTTATGTAATATTACAAATGTACACCCTGGTTGTTAGAAATGATATCTCCCTGTTTGGTCTCAGTACGAACAAATGCTCAATATCATTGTATTGGTGGTGTTATTTCCGCATTGCAGTGACGAATCCTCATGGTGCAAATAATATTTCTACTTCTACATAGTAAAATAATTGCAAACATGACA
The DNA here is from genome assembly GCA_021605205.1 of Aegilops longissima. NCBI lineage: Eukaryota > Viridiplantae > Streptophyta > Magnoliopsida > Poales > Poaceae > Aegilops > Aegilops longissima. The sequence goes on along the minus strand of CM038677.1, from coordinate 608,067,599 downwards.
TTGCGCAATGCCATGTTTTAAATATTTCTACCTGTAGGGAGACTTGAGAATAGGGAACGATAAGAAAGATGAGTTTATGGGTCCTTCTGTCTACGTCAAGTGCTTTGTTTGGGCCAAGTCCAAATAGTTAACAAAAAGAATAAACCCTTCCTAACCAAACAAACATCTGTAAAAAATTCCCTAAAACAAATGCCCTAAAAACCAGTGTAAAAATGTTCACAGTTTTACATGTGTTCACATTATTTTTATTTTTAAAAAATATGTTCACACTTTTTAAAAAAGCTTTGAAATTTCCAAAAATAAAGTACAAATTTTACATTTTCCCGATTTAAAAATGTACAAAAGCATTTTTTTAGAAGACATCTATTCAAAAAAAATTCTCTAATAAAAACATTAACTATTCTCAAGTAAGTGTTCCAATTTTTATGAAAACGTTAACTTTTATTAAAAATAAAAAAAGGACCATGTTATAGCTTTTATCCATGTTTACTAAAATTGGATATAAAAATGATGCACAATGACATATGAAGAAGGTTATGTCTTTTTTTTTAGCCCGATGCAACGCACGGGCATTTGTACTAGTAATATTTCAAAGCAATATGAGATATACATGGCGCTAAATCGTCTCATGACCATCACCTTCCCTCCGAACTAGATCTTTGTTTACTCCCTACTCCCTCCGTTCCTAGATATAGGGTGTATAGTTTTTGGCACGGAAATTAAAGAACACACGTGGAAGAAAAATTTCACAAGTTTTGAGTGAGATTACACATGACTAATTAACATGAGAAGATAGAGGAGCTTACATGATATAAGGAAATGTAATCAAATCCCTAAAAAAATTATCCAAACGAGTGGTGCAAAGCAATACACCTTATATTTCGGATTTTTTCTCAAAAATTTATACACCTTATATCAAGGAACAGAGGGAGTAGTTGCTATGACAAACTTGAAACTTGGGATATATGTCAAATATGTGTGCCCTTGCCCGTCAGATCCGTCTTGCATCGGATCCACACACGAGGGTGAAGGAGCCTCGCCGCCGCCCCCGCTGGCCGAGCTTCACCCGGCCACGTCGTCTGGCAGCGACTGGGGAGGGGAGGAGCAGACGGCAGGGCACTGGGAGGTGTCTAGGGATCCCTCCCATCGTCGTCCGCAGCTCGCGCCACCTGGTGCTTGGGACCACGGATCCGGCAAGATCGTCGCCGCCACCAAGACCCAGCACACCCCACCACCATTGTATATTTGCATGTATATATATATATATATATATATATATATATATATATATATATATATATATATATATATATATATATATATATAGGACAAATGTTTCCTACAAGCAGTGGTAGTTACCACCACTATGCGTTTTGTATGTTGTATGTAGTATCTGTCGAAACCGAGAGTATGTACGTGTAGTATGTAGTATATAATAATGATTAGGTAGTATATATACTAATTTTTAGGTAGTATGTACCATTTTTTGAGTATGCTCTTTTTATGTACAAATATGTACGTATTTCATAAATATAAAAAAACTATGGGCTCATATGCAATTTTTCATGTAACTTGCTTTGAAATATCTTAGATATATTATATGAACATATTTAAAATAATAAAATAGTATATATAGTACCACATGGTAGTATATGAGACATGTGGGTAACTACCACGGGTGGTAGGATGGATTTTCCTATATATATATATATATATATATATATATATATATATATATATATATATATATATATATATATATATATATATATATATATATATATATATATATATGTGTGTGTGTGTGTGTGTGTGCAATGTCTATTGGGGGCGATGCGATGCAGCGCCGCCACCTCAAACGCTGGATGTTGGAGGTGCTTCGAACGCCTGGGTCAATGGGGAGATGATGGGTACAATGCCTATGGGGATGGCCAACACCGTGGCTCTTCGTCGACGGGCGGTGGCGAGGATATGCTGACAGTGATGGGACTGCGAGAGACCTTTCTCGGTCCTCTGGGTGGTTTTGTTGAGGCGTCGCCCGCCCTATCGGGAGCGGGGCGCCTATTGCGGACATCGTGGTGGTCGAGGTGGTCGGTTTCTTCAACGGCAGCCTCCTCTGCCTGTGGTCATCGAGCCGACTCCCTCCACTGGGGTTGCCAAGGAGTCTTTGTCCGGTCATATGGATGTGGTGACAGCGCTTGCCAATGCTGAGATACCCGGGAATGAGACCGCGGTGTCAGCGTCAGTGGAGGCGACAGACAGGGCTGACTCGGACAGGGCGTCCAAGTGGGCGCGCAAGAAGGAGAAAATGTTGTGCTATCGGTGTAGAGATTGAAAGAGCTTCTTCGTGAAGAGGAATTAAAGTGGACGCTGCGGGCCAAGGTCCGACGAGTTGTCCAGGGGGATGCGGACTCAATTCTTTCACATGATCGCCAACGGCAAACACAGAAAGAAGAGGATCTTTCAGCTAGAACAAGATGAAGGAACGATTTTAGGGCAGGAGAACCTAAAATTATACATTACCGAGTACTACAAGCAGTTATTTGGGCCTCCAGAGGAGAACTGTGTTGCTAGCATGGGCCGGCCCACTAGCATGCTGCCCTAATTTTATTTATTTATTTTTGCAAAAATAAAAATATGAATTGAAAAAAGATTTACAGATATATAAAGAAAAAAAGTTCATCCATTTGAAAAAATATGTTCATATCTTTAAAAAAGGTTCATAAATTTTGAAAAAGTTCATCAATTTGAAAAAAGTTCATTCAAATTGAAAAAAAGTTTATCCAATTTCGCAAAAGTTCATTAAATTTGAAAAAAGTTCATAGAAATTGAAAAAAGTTCATGTATTTTTAGAAAAAGTTCATGGAACTGAAAAAAAGTTCATCCAATTTCAAGAAAAAATGTTCATTAAATTTAGAGAAAGTTCATCAATATTCAAAAAAGTTCATCAATCTTGAAAAGTTCACAGAATTAAGAAAATGGTCAGCTGGCGCCCAGATGGGCCGGGCCATTTACGGACGCCACATGCGCCAGTTAACAAAATGCACATTAACTGGCACCTGTGATGCAAAATAGGAAATGCCGGCGCTGGCTAACCAATACGCCAGTCAACACTTTCGACAAATGACAGACTGGCCGATCTTTATAACCAAAAAGTTAGACACATCCGGGCCTTTGTAGTTCTTGGCCGTTTGGTTTTTATGTGTTTCTTCCAGATTTCTTTTATATTTTATTATGTAATATTTAATCAGATCATAGTATATTTTTTTAAATATATCTAACAAAAATGTTAATCGTATGTTATACAATAATGTTCAGTGTATATTTATACAATAATGTTCAGTGTGTATTCACAAACAATATCACATAATATAAAAAAGTTTAATATATATTAAAAATACTGTATTTTATAAATATTCATCATATTACTAGAAAAGATCATTGTATATTAAAATGTTCAATGTATATAACAAAACTGTTCATCATATATCATATTATACAGTAATGCTCGTGTGTATTTCAGAAAACTATTGCATAATGTACAAAGGTTCAATATATATTAGAAAAACTTCATCGTATATTTTAAAATTTCATTTTATAATAAATAGGATAATTGTATATTGAAAATGTTCAATGTATATAAGAAAATTGTTCATCATAAATTATACAGTAATGTTTAGTGTATATTTTCAAAAGATCGCATAATATAAGAAAAGTTCCGTATATATTTAAAAACCTTCATCTTATATTTTTAAAATCAGCATATAATTAACAAGGATCATTGTATAATAAAAATGTTCAGTGTATATAAAAATATATTTCATCATATATTATACAATAATACTCCGTTCATATTTAACAAAAAGATACACCTATATAAAAACGTACACCGCTTATTTAAAAACCCAAGAATTCCCAACAGTCTCAGTGCAAATTAAAAATATGTTGATAGTATTGGAAAAACGTACATTGTTTATTACAAAACATATATAAAAAGAAACATGCAAAAATTAAAAGAAGAAAAACCCAAGGAATACCGAAAATATGGAAAAGATAAAAGAAATCCGAAAAGAACATATACAAAAAAGAACGTGACAGCAACAAAGGCCCGAACGTGTCTGAAGGTTTCACTATAAAAAGGTGCGAGGCTGTATTTTGAGGCGAGCTTGTGAGTGGACTATTGGTCAGTGCGGTAGCTCAAAAGTTGGCGCTACCCATGTTCGAATCCTGGCGCGCTTGTGGGAAAAAAAATGACGTCTGCATTTTTTTTTCATACAAGAGCGTTTATGTGATTCCATATGAAGCAAGTGGGGTTTTTGTGAAAAGAACATGCCGCGTTAGCACCTGATCTGCAGGCCCCAACCGTCAATTTCAGTGTCAATACTGAGTTTAGACCGATCTGCAGCGGCTAGCCCCAAACTTGGTACTGACATGCAAAAATTACCAAACATGGTATTGACATGCCAAAATTACCAAACTTGGTACCAATCTATATGTAGTGCCTCAATTGTGGTACTTTCATACAAGTAATTCATGCAGTTTAGATCATTTCATAACAGACTGCCCCAGACATGATACCGACACATAATAATTACAAAAAGTGGTACCAATCTGCACGTACTGCCCCATTATGATACTTCCATGCAATTAACTCATTTTCGATTTCCATACAAGTCCTTGTTTTGGCAGAAAACACCTAGTTTTAAAATGGCAACAACTTGGCCATTTCAAATCCAAATTTTAAAAATTAAATATATATTCCTATCAAGAAAGTGTATTCTATCCATTTATAAACTTTTTCCATTGTTTTGGTTAATTGAAATTGGTGCAGTTAAAGTAAATTTTAATTACTCCTTAAAGCTTACAAAAATCTTAACTTAATATCTATACATTCAAATAATATATTTTTCCACTGTTTTACTTGTAATTAATGCAACGTGACACTGATGTTGCAATATATTTCTGAATATTACCACAAATAATTATTCTGTTGAAATACTTAGTCTCTATTACAACAAAATGGTTGTCTCGTGCAACGAAATCTGTTTGTGGCAATATCGCTACCATATTGCAACGCTGATGCAGTTTGTTGCAATAGTTAGCCACTTTTTTGCAACAATATTGTAACTAATGCAACGTCATGTCAATGTTGCAATATCTTTTTGAATATTGCCACGAATAGTTATTCTGTTGAAATACCTAGTCTCTATTACAACAAAATGACTGCCCTCACGCAACGAATTTTTTTTTTCGCAATACCGCTACCATATTGCAATGCCGATATAGTTTGTTGCAATATGAGGCATGTATTGCAACAAATTTAGTATTTATCGCAATGAAACTAAGTTATGGCTATATGTGTGGCCTATTACCACAACTGGAGAATTTGTGGTAATATTGTGTTTTATTGCAACAAAACGTAGTTGTAGCAATAATTTTTGTTGCAATAGACCGGAATCCTTGTAGTGATAGATCGAGATTAGGATTTGTCACTCCAAGTATCGGGGAGGTATCTCTGGGCCCTCTCGGTAATACACATCATAAGCTTGCAAGAAAATGACTAAGGAGTTAGTCACGAGGTGATGCATTACAGAATGAGTAAAGAGACTTGCCGGTAACGAGATTGAACTAGGAATGAAGATGCCGACGATCGAATCTCGGGCAAGTAACATACCAATAGACAAAGGGAATTACGTATGTTGTCATAACGGTTCAACCAATAAAGATCTTCGTAGAATATGTAGGAGCCAATATGGGCACCCAGGTTCCGCTATTGGTTATTGACCGGAGAGGTGTCTCGGTCATGTCTACATAGTTCTCAAACCCGTAGTGTCCGCACGCTTAACGTTCGTTGACGATATATTGTTACATGAGTTATGTGATTTGGTGACCGAATGTTGTTCGGAGTCCTGGATGAGATCACGAACATGACCGAAATGGTCGAGAGTTAAAGATTGATATATAGGACGATAGTATTCGGACACCGAAAGTGTTCCGGAGGGTACCGGGTACATATCGGGTCACCGGAAGGGGTTCCGGGCACCCCCCGGCAAGTTATGGGCTTAATGGGCCAAAGGGAGGGACAGACCATCCCACTAGGGGGCTGGTGCGCCCTTCCACTTGTTTGGACAGCCCTAGGGAAGGAAAAGGAGGAGGGCTAGCCCCTCCTGCCTTTCCCTCTCATGGGAGAAAGGAAAGGGAGGGGCGCCACCCTCCCCTGCCTTTCCCCGCACTCCAAATAAGGAAAGAAGGGGGCGCGGCTTGGGAGGGACCCCAAGTAGGATTCCTCCTACTTGGGCGCCTCCTTCGGCTGCTCCTCCCTCCCTCCCACCTATATATATGTGGGAGGGGGGCGCCTAGCACATACCAGACAATTGCCTAACCGTGTGCGGAGCCCACCCCTCCACAGTTTAGACCCCCGGTCATATTCGCATGGTGCTTAGGCGAAGTCCTGCGAGGATCACTTCACCGTCACCGTCACCATGCCGTCATGCTGACGGAACTCATCTACTATCTCGACGTCTTACTGGATCAAGAAGACAAGGGACGTCACCGAGCTAAACGTGTGCAGAAATCGGAGGTGCCGTACGTACGGTACTCGATCGATGGAGCGCAAAGAAAGTTCGACTACATCAACTGTGTTGTGAAACGCTTCCGCTTATGGTCTACGAGGGTACATAGACACACTCCCCCCTCATTGCTATGCATCTCCGTTGATAGATCATTGCGTGTGCGTAGATTTTTTATTTATTTTCCATGCAACGTTTCCCAACAGAGCCTCCTCATGTTCATCATGAGCTTCTATGGTCTGCATGAAACCCTTCATCACGAGGCCACAAAGTTCCAATCCAAATTCTTCTGGGATGGAGACAGAGATAAAAAAATATCACATGGTACGCTAGATCGACATAAACCTAAGGACCAAGGTGGTATTGGGATCATGTCCTCCAAGCGGATGAATATCGCGCTTCTGGCCAAGTGGTTATGGCGCATAGCGAATAATGAGGGCGTTCTTGGGTTGGATATTGTCTGCGCCAAATATCTTAGGGGTCAAGCTCTCGCCTTATGTCAATGCTCAGGTGGACCCCAATTTTGGCAATCCTTAATCCCGCTCCTCCCAATCCTTCGCATTGGAACTCCGATCTCTGTTGGGTCTGGGTCATTGATGTTATTCTGGTTCGATCGTTGGGTGGGTGCCCACCCTTTGCTGCTCGGTTCCCGGAACTATTTTCCTTTTGTGCCCTTGCACACATTTCTGTCGAGGTTTCCCTTATTGATCTAAGGAGCCTCGCCTTTCATCAGACCTTTGCCCCCCCCGGAACAGGGGGCTTGGGACGATATTTTGTCCTGTGTGTCTCTCCACACTCCTAGCCCTGAACTGGATCAGGTTGCATGGCATCTCGAGAACAACGGCCGATTCTCTACCAGGTCACTTTACCAAGGAATTATTGCTGTTCCAGGCACGAAGCCTGTCTCTGAGATCTGGTATGTTAGGTTGCGTCTGAAAATTTTCATCTTCCTTTGGCAATGGATTCACGGCAAAATACCTTCAGGGGTGGAAGTGCTCAAACGCAATGGACCTAGGGATGGGAAATGCCCCCTGTGCGAGTGCGGCGAGGACTCTAATCACATATTCTTCTCGTGCGTCACAACAAAATTCTTGTCGAGTTGTTTCAGGGAAGTAGTCAGTGGCGGATGGTGCCACTCAAACTTCTCGGACCTCTTTGAGAAATTGCAGGCCTCTGCGGTGGGTTCCTGCAACATTAGGTGGTTGGGGATAGGAGTTCTTGCTTGGACGCTTTGTACGATTCGCAACAAGATGGTTATTGAGTGTTCCCCTTTGCGCCACCACACTGATGCTATTTATAAATTGTGTTGATTTATGCAGTGTGGAAGCCGCTTAGCCGTGGGCGGGATCGCGATGCAATCGATGCTCTGACCTCAGGATTCAAGACTTTGCCTCTTCGTCTGGCTCCGCCGCTTCCTCCGCCACCACAGGAGCTAGACTAGCTCCTCGACCATTATCCATTATCCTACATATGTTTTTTTGCTTCCAGGGCTTGTTGAGTTGGTGCCCTCAACATAACCCTCGTATTGTTTCTCCCCCATATAGTGGGTGCCCTTATTTTTATCATTTTGCTGAACTTGCTACTCTGTATTGATTGTTGTGGCTCATTTTGTGCTTTATATATAAATCGAGGCGGAAGCCTTTTTCGGTAACCATGAAGATTTTGGCAAACAATTTGAATTTTTTTGGGGATCGGCTACGAGGCAAGACCTGAATTGCAAAGGGGTTAGTGATATCTTTTTTTTACTTCAATGTGCTTATAAGCTCAAACATGCAAGTTTATAGGGATGTTAACTACCTTATGGTGGTGGCCTAGCCATGCATGCTGACAAGCAGCTTCGTACAAAACACAATGAGCTAAGGAGTGAGCTTTCACATTGCTGTGTCTATGCTCGTGGATGATGTTCACACTCTCGAACAACTGTGTTCTCTCCCATATTTCATGTACGAGATGAGCATAGACTCCCCTGGTGCCAGCGGCTCCTGACTACTTGCTGGGAATCGGTTGCAACTATAATATTTCATGCGAGGATGTCTTCAGCTAGACTCAGGACATCATTAGACGCCTTTGCCTCTAGAATTTCCAGATTAGAGTTTAGTTCATACATTATTGCCGAAGCTCCAAGATGAAGAGTATCACTTTTTTTAGCAACGACAACGACAAAGTCCTGGTTCTGGTTCCTGACTACTGCAACATTAACCTTGAACTTGACCACCCGCAGAGGAGGAGCAGTCTAGCTTGTTGGGGAACGTAGTAATTTCAAAAAAATTCCTACGCACACGCAAGATGATGGTGATGCATAGCAATGAGAGGGAAGAGTGTTGTCCACGTACCCTCGTAGACCGAAAGCGGAAGTGTTAGCACAACACGGTTGATCTAGTCGTACGTCTTCACCATCCGACCGATCCAAGTACTGAATGTACGACACCTCCGAGTTCAGCACACATTCAGCTCGATGACGTCCCGCGAACTCCGATCCAGCAGAGCTTCACGGGAGAGTTCCGTCAGCACGATGGCGTGATGACGGTGATGATGTTGCTACCGACGCAGGGCTTCGCCTAAGCACCGCTACTATATGACCGAGGTGGAATATGGTGGAGGGGGGCACCACACACGGCTAAGAGATCAAGAGATCAATTGTTGTCTCTAGAGGTGCCCCCTGCCCCCGTATATAAAGGAGCAAGGGGGGAGAGGCGGCTGGCCAAGGAGGGCGCGCTCCTCCTTTCCTTGTTGGAGTAGGAGAGGGGAAGGAAGGGATAGAGGAGGAGAAGGAAAAAGGGGGCCGCCGCCGCCTCCTTGTCCAATTCGGACTAGAGGGGGAGGGGGCGCGCGGCTGCCCTGGCCGCCCCTCCACTTCTCCCACTAAGGCCCATTAGGCCCAATATACTCCCCGGGGGGTTCCGGTAACCCCCGATACTCCGGTAAATGTCTGAAACCTCCCGAAACACTTCCATGTCCGAACATAGTCGTCCAATATATCGATCTTTACGTCTCGACCATTTCGAGACTCCTCGTCATGTCCGTGATCATATTCGGGACTCCAAACTTCCTTCGGTACATCAAAACACAAAAACTCATAATACCGTTCGTCACCGAACTTTAAGCGTGCAGACCCTACGGGTTCGAGAACTATGTAGACATGACCGGGACATGTCTCCGGTCAATAACCAATAGCGGAACATGGATGCTCATATTGGCTCCTACATATTCTACGAAGATCTTTATCGGTCAAACCGCATAACAACATACGTTGTTCCCTTTGTCATCGGTATGTTACTTGCCCGAGATTCGATCGTTGGTATCTCAATACCTAGTTCAATCTCGTTACCGGCAAGTCTCTTTACTCGTTATGTAATGCATCATCCCGCAACTAACTCATTAGTCACATTGCTTGCAAGGCTTATAGTGATGTGCATTACCGAGAGGGCCCAGAGATACCTCTCCGTCAATCGGTGTGACAAATCCTAATCTCGAAATACGCCAACTCAACAAGTACCTTTGGATACACCTGTAGAGCACCTTTATAATCACCCAGTTACGTTGTGATGTTTGGTGGCACAGAAAGTGTTCCTCCGGTAAATGGGAGTTGCATAATCTCATAGTCATAGGAACATGTATAAGTCATGAAGAAAACAATAGCAACATACTAAATGATCAAGTGCTAAGCTAACAGAATGGGTCAAGTCAATCACATCATTCTCCTAACGATGTGATCCCGTTAATGAAATGACAACTCATGTCTATGGTTAGGAAACTCAGCCATCTTTGATCAACGAGCTAGTCAAGTAGAGGCATACTAGTGACACTATGTTTGTCTATGTATTCACACATGTATTATGTTTCCGGTTAATATAATTCTAGCATGAATAATAAACATTTATCATGATATGAGGAAATAAATAATAACTTTATTATTGCCTCTAGGGCATAGTTCCTTCAGTCTCCTACTTGCACTAGAGTCAATAAACTAGATTACACAGTAATGATTCTAACACCCATGGAGTCTTGGTGCTGATCATGTTTTGCTCATGGAAGAGGCTTAGTCAACTGGTCTACAACATTCAGATCCGTATGTATCTTGCAAATCTCTATGTCTCCCACCTGGACTTTGTCCCGAATGGAATTGAAGCGTCTCTTGATGTGCTTGGTTCTCTTGTGAAATCTGGATTCCTTTGCCAAGGTAATTGCACCAGTATTGTCACAAAAGATTTTCATTGGACCCGATGCACTAGGTGTGACACCTAGATCGGATATGAACTCCTTCATCCAGATTCCTTCATTTGCCTCTTCCGAAGCAACTATGTACTCCGCTTCACACGTAGATCCCGCCACGACGTTTTGTTTAGAACTGCACCAACTGACAGCTCCACCATTCAATATAAACACGTATCCGGTTTGCGATTTAGAATCGTCCGGATTAGTGTCAAAGCTTGCATCGACGTAACCATTTACGACGAGCTCTTTGTCACCTCCATAAATGAGAAACATATCCTTAGTCCTTTTCAGGTATTTCAGGATGTTCTTGACCGTTGTCCAGTGATCCACTCCTGGATTACTTTGGTACCTCCCTGCTAGACTAATAGCAAGACACACATCAGGTCTGGTACACAGCATTGCATACATGATAGATGTCACGCCCAATATGCGACCCTATCCAAAAGGAACTCGAAGGTCCCACCAAGGATAGACCCGCATATTGAAACGCTTTTGCAAGGTGGATATCATTACATCAACATTACATAATAGATGGGGATACATACATAAGGCACAAATGCCACAAGAATACATCAACATCATATACAAGATCAACATCCGACTACGGATGAAACATAAATGAAGCTCAAACGACATCCACCACGCTAGCCGGGCTGCCGACCGAGCCTATCCCCGATCAAGAAGAAGCGTAAGAAGAACTCCAAAACAAGCAAACATCGCTCTCACGTCATGATCATCACAAACCTGCACTTGCAACTGTTGGTGTAGTAATCTGTGAGCCACGAGGACTCAGCAATCCCATTACCATGGGTATCAAGACTAGCAAAGCTTAATGGGTAAGGAAGGAGTAAAGTGGTGAGGTTGCAGCAGCGACTAAGCATATGTGGTGGCTAACATACGCAAATGAGAGCGAGAAGAGAAACAAAGGAACGGTCGTCAACTAGTAATGATCAAGAAGTGATCCTGAACTCCTACTTACGCCGACATAACCCGAAACCGTGTTCTCCTCTCGATCAACCCGAAAAGAGACACTCACGTGACGCTTTACGGTTGGTGTATTTTAGAAGAGTTTGCTTCAAGTTTACTACAACCGGATATTAAAAATTCCATCTGCCACATAACCGCAGGCACGGCTCTCGAAAGTTTATACCTGCGGGGTGTCCCAAGTTAGCCCATGATAAGCTCTCGCGATCAACGAAGGATATTCCTTCTCCCGGAAGACCCGATCAGTCTCGAATCCGGCTACAAGACATTTCGACAGCAATAAAACAAGACCAGCAAAGCCGCCGGATGTGCCGACAAATCTGATAGGAGCTGCACATATCTCGGTCTCGGGCACATCGGATGAGCAAGACGTCGGGTTGGCATAGACCACGATTGCCTGGGGCGCCGGACATCGCTTCGGTTTGGGCCAACACTTGAGAAGCACCGCCGGGGGGTAATAAAGATGACCCTTGAGAGCGCGACTCCCAAGGGAAAAAGGGCTAGGTGAGGCAAATGTAAAACCAAGGTTGGGCCTTCTTTGGAGGTGTCTTATTCAAAGCGAACTGTCAAGGGGTCCCATAAATCACCCGACCGCGTTAGGGACGCAAAACCGGGAACATAATACCGATATAACGGAAACTAGGGCGGCAAGAGTGGAACAAAACACCAGGCATAAGGCCGAGCCTTCCACCCTTTACCAAGTATATAGATGCATTAATTAAATAAGATATATTGTGATATCCCAACAAGTAAACATGTTCCAACAAGGAACAACATCTCCGTGTTCCAACAAGGAACAAACTTCGTCTTCACCTGCAACTATCAACGCTATAAGAGGGGCTGAGCAAAGCGGTAACATAGCCAAACAACGGTTTGCTAGGAAGGGTGCAAAAGATTAGAGGCTGACATGGCAATTTGGGAGGCTTGAGGAACAAGTGATAGGTAGCGCAGCATAGCGAAAGAACGAAACAACTAGCATAGCAATGATAGTAGTGAGATCCAAGGTGACGGTCATCTTGCCTGAAATCCCGCTAGGAAGAAGAACGAGTCCATGAAGAAGATGAAGCCATGAAGACGAACCAAGCGTAGACGAACGAATCCTCACGATCGCAACGAAACGGGAACTATCGAGAAGAAGCACACCACAAAGTAAACACACCACACATAGACAAGACATGATGCTCAACCAAGCATGATGCATGGCAAAGCTACATGAAGCTACTCATGGCAAGAGATGATGCAAACAAGAGCAACACATCAAAGCAAGTTTAAATGAGGCCGGGAACAACATATAACAATTCCGGTAAGTCCTCATATGCAAATTTCGAAATGGGTCCAGATCTGAATAAACCTTAAGTTCAAGTTGTTAAACAGCAAGTTAAGATGCACCACGATGATCTACACGAAATTCTAGTCAAGTTACATATAAAGTTCATTAGATTCGGAGCTACGGCCTAGAAGATATGAGCAAAACAAGTTAAACATGGCATTGATGCAAAATGCATACAAACATCAAGCAAACACCTCAAAACAAGGATGCAACATGATAATATGAAACTACATGCAAAATCAAGCAATTTTCATATAGAGCACACTCAAAACGGAGCAATGGTTTAACACATACACTCTATACAAGACATAACAACAATCTGTCCAAAACAGCAACTAGGCATAATGCAAGCATCAAAACAACATGCTACAGAATCTTAACATGATAACAAAAGGCATGTGCATGAATTAAAGGTAAATCATTACAAAACATGAACACTGAGCTATCTCCAGAAATCACTAGAACATGCTCAAAAAGACATGGCAAGATTACAAATAATAACAGTTTCAGACTTAGCAGAAAATAACATCAGGTTGCAATGTTTAGAGCTATCAAACAACATGTTACAGGAACTTATCATGGCAAACAAAGGCATGGAATGAATCTACTAATTGCATATAACAAATGTCCCTTACTGACCATGAGCCAAAAAGGATCAGAAAATATGATGGCACCCATGTAAAGATGGCAAGTTATATTACAGATTCATACATGGCAGGGACAACAATAAGTAGGCATGTTGGTGAGCTTGAACCACTCATCACAGAGCAATACATGGCATGACAAGGAAACTCACAGTAAGAAGACATGGCATAGATGCTATACATGGCAAGAACAACATCATAGCATACACGGATCAACTACAACAACCTTGGCAAAATTGAATAACATGTAAACAACCTGCTAGGAAACATTTTATAGCAAAAGTAGAGCTCGATTGACTCAAGCTATGGCACTCCATAATTGCAAACAAGGGCATGGATGGATATAGAATAACCATATGTTCAAAACATCCTTACTGAAGTATCTCAAAATAAGCATGGATCTCTCGGTAGCATCAAGTTTACATGGCATAAAAATATCAGCAGAACAGGGGCTGAAATCAGCAACATCATGAAGCCTAGTTTGCATGCTTGTGCTAGTCACCACAGAGATCACAAAAATACATGGCATACACCCCTGTAAAGATGGCATGGCATATTACAAAACACATGTAGGACTCAAGTTCATAGGGTGCACACATCAATCATGGCAAAAATGACAAAAGTGCAAGTTCTGATAAGAATCTGAAACTAACATCACATAGCCCTCTTCTAACAGCATTTATGGCATCAAGATGAGCTCAAATGTAAATGATGCAATGAGATGAAATGATGTACTCGTCGAGACGAACAATTTTACATATTATACGCACAAAACGGAGCTACGGATGCAGAGATACGATGGCATGAACATGGCATGAAAATACTGAAATACTCGGGGACTTAGTGGAAACGGGGGCAACCTCAGGATCTGGATCTGGGCGGGCTTGCCGGAGTTTCGCCGGAGACGGGGCTGCGGCGGCCGGGGATGAAGAGAGACGCGCCGGGGGAGGCGGATCCGGCCGGGGACGGCCGGAGGGAGGCGGCGTGGGGCGGAGGAAGCCGGGCGGCGCCGGATGCGGCCGGAGGCGACCGGCCTCGGCGGGCGAGGGGCGACGGCGGCGGCCGGCCGGACGCTGGCGGGCGGAGAGCCGCGGCTCCGCAGGCGCGGACGGAGTGGGGAGGCGCGGCGAGGCGCTGGCTGGCACGGGCGGCTGGGCCGGCGGCGGGCGGTTGCGGGCTGTGTGGCATGCAAGGCCCGAGGCAACGGCGGCGGGCGGGCTCATGGGTTCGATCCGGTTTTGCTGGCCGCGGGCGGACGGGATCAGCGGGACACGTGGGCGCGCACGGGTTGGGCGGGCGGCGGCGCGGACATGTCCGCGGGTCCGGACGTGTCCGCGCGAGAGGAGGAGATCTAGGGTTTCGGGAGGAATCATCCGCAAATTTCGGGAGGGCTAGTTTTATAGGTAGAGGGAGCTAGGAGAGTCCAAATGGAGCACGGTTTTCTCCCACACGATCGTGATCGAACGACCGAGAGCATGGAGGGAGTTTGCTGGGTTTTGGGCCACTTTGGAAGGGTGTTGGGCTGCAAGGAGAAGGAGGCTTTACGGTTACCGGTTAACCGTTGAGTATAAACGACCTCCAAATAACCCGAAACTTGACAGCGGTTCACGGTGCTATACCAAGGCCGCTTGACAAACCTCGGGTCATTCCGAGACCGTTTAACACCCGCACATGAAAAGAGGTAAAAGGGGGCGCCGGGGGACATAGGAGTGCTGGATTGCAAAACGGGCAACGGGGAAAATGCTCGGATGCATGAGACGAACAATTATGCAACTGCGATGCACATGATGACATGATATGAAATGCATATGATGACATGGCAAAGTGCAACACGCAAGCAAATGACATGGCAACGACGGCGAATAACTGGCAGACACCTGGCGCATCGAATCCGGGGCGTTACATAGAGCATATGGCTGAAGCATAGGGAACATCTTTCATTTTCTCTCTATCTTCTGTAGCGGTCGAGCATTGAGTCTGACTCAACTTCACACCTTGTAACACAGGCAAGAACCCTTTCTTTGCGTGATCCAGGATCATTTTGAACTTCTTCAAAACTTTGTCAAGGTATGTGCTTTGTGAAAGTCCAATTAAGCGTCTTGATCTATCTCTATAGATCTTGATGCCCAATATACTTCACCGAGGTATTTCATTGAAAAACTCTTATTCAAGTATTCTTTTATGCTATCCAGAAATTCTATATCATTTCCAATCAGTAATATGTCATCCACATATAATATCAGAAATGCTACAGAGCTCCCACTCACTTTCTTGTAAATACAGGCTTCTCCAAAAGTCTGTATAAAACCATATGCTTTGATTGTTGGGTAACGTAGTAATTTCAAAAATTTTCCTACGAACACGCAAGACCATGGTGATGGCATAGCAACGAGAGGGGAGAGTGTCGTCCACGCACTGTGAGACCAAAGCGAAGCGTTATATCAACGCTGTTGATGTAGTCGACGTCTTCACGATCCGACCGATCCAAGCACCGTTACTCGGCACCTCCGAGTTCTTAGCACACGTTCAGCTCGATGGCGATCCCGGGCTCCGATCCAGCAAAGCGTCGGGAGGAGTTCGTCACAAGACGGCGTGGTGGCGATCTTGATGTTCTACCGTCGCAGGCTTCGCCTAAGCACCGCTACAATATGACCGAGGTGGAATATGGTGGAGGGGGCACCGCACACGGCTAAGGCGATCACGAAGATCAACTTGTGTGTTCTAGGGTGCCCCTGCCCCGTATATAAAGGAGCAAGGGGAGGGCGGCCAGCCCTTGGGGCGCACCAAGGGGGGAGTCCTCCTCCTAGTAGGAGTAGGACTCCCTTTCCTAGTCCTACTAGGAAGAGGGAAGGGGAAGGAAAGAGAGGGAGAGGGAGAGGGAAGGGGCTGCGCCCCTCCTAGTCCAGTCGGACTCCCCATGGAGGGGGGCGCGCCACCTCTGGTGCAGCCTCTCTCTCCCTCTTGGCCCAATAAGGCCCATAACTTCCCGGGGTTCCGTAACCCTCCGGCACTCCGTTTTCTCCGAAACTTCCGGAACCTTTCCGTGTCCGAATATAACCATCCAATATATCAATCTTTATGTCTCGACCATTTGAGACTCCTCGTCATGTCCGTGATCACATCCGGGACTCGAACTCCTTGGTACATCAAAATACATAAACTCATAATATAACCGTCATTGAAACCTTAAGCGTGCGGACCCTACGGTTCGAGAACTATGTAGACATGACCTAGAACCATTCTCGGTCAATAACCAATAGCGGAACCTGGATGCCCATATTGGTTCCTACATATTCTACGAAGATCTTTATCGGTCAAACCGCATAACAACATCGTTGTTCCCTTTGTCATCGGTATGTTACTTACCCGAGATTCGATCGTCGGTATCCAATACCTAGTTTAATCTCGTTACCGGAAAGTCTCTTTACTCGTTCCGTAATACATCATCTCACAACTAACTCATTAGTTGCAATGCTTGCAAGGCTTATGTGATGTGTATTACCGAGAAGGCCTAGAGATACCTCTCCGACAATCGGAGTGACAAATCCTAATCTTGATTCATGCCAACTCAACATATACTTTGGAGACACTTGTAGAGTACCTTTATAATCACCCGATTACGTTGTGACGTTTGGTAGCACACAAAGTGTTCCTCCGTAAACGGAGTTGCATAATCTCATAGTTGCAGGAACTTTGTATAAGTCATGAAGATAGCATAAGCAACATACTAAGCGATCAAGTGCTAAGCTAATGAAATGGGTCATGTCAATCACATCATTCTCCTAATGATGTGATCCCATTAATCAAATGACAACACATGTCTATGGTTAGGAAACATAACCATCTTGATTAATGAGCTAGTCTAGTAGAGGCATACTAGTGACTATCTGTTTGTCTATGTATTCACACATGTATTATGTTTCGGTTAATACAATTCTAGCATGAATAATAAACATTTATCATGATATAAGGAAATAAATAATAACTTTATTATTGCCTCTAGGGCATATTTCCTTGATCTCCCACTTGCACTAGAGTCAATAATCTAGATTACACAATAATGATTCTAACACCCATGGAGTCTTGGTGCTGATCATGTTTTGCTCGTGGAAGAGGCTTAGTCAACGGTGCGCAACATTCAGATCCGTATGTATTTTGCAAATCTCTATGTCTCCCACTTGGACTTGGTCCCGAATGGAATTGAAGCGTCTTTTGATATGCTTGGTCCTCTTGTGAAATCTGGATTCCTTTGCCAAGGCAATTGCACCAAGATTGTCACAGAAGATCTTCATTGGTCCCGATGCACTAGGTATGACACCTAGATCGGAAATGAACTCTTTCATCCAGACTCCTTCATTTGCTGCTTCGAAGCAGCTATGTACTCCGCTTCACATGTAGATCCCGCCACGACGCTTTGTTTAGAACTGCACCAACCGACAGCTCCACCGTTTAATAAAAATACGTATCCGGTTTGCGATTTAGAATCGTCGGATCAGTGTCAAAGCTTGCATCGACGTAACCATTTACGACTAGCTCTTTGTCACCTCCATATCTGAAACATATCCTTAGTCCTTTTCGGTATTTCGGGATGTTCTTGACCGCTGTCGATGATCCACTCTGGATTACTTTGGTACCTTCTGCCAAGCTTACAGCTAAGCATACGTCAGTCTGGTACACAGCATTGCATACATGATAGAGCCTATGGCTGAAGCATAGGAACATTTTCATTTTCTCTATCTTCTGCATTGTGGTCGGGCATTGAGTCGACTCAATCTTACACCTTGTACTACGGTAAAAACCTTTCTTTGCTCGATCCATTTTGAACTTCTTCAAAACTTTATCAAGGTATGTGCTTTGTGAAAGTCCTATTAAGCGCCTTGATCTATCTCTATAGATCTTGATGCCCAATATGTAAGCAGCTTCACCGAGGTCTTTCATTGAAAAACTTTTATTCAAGTATCCTTTTATGCTATCCAGAAATTCTATATCATTTCCAATCAACAATATGTCGTCCACATATAATATCGAAATGCTACTGAGCTCCCACTCACTTTCTTGTAAATACAGGCTTCTCCAAAAGTGCATATAAAACCATATGCTTTGATCACACTATCAAAGCGTTTATTCCAACTCCGAGAGGCTTGCACTGGACCATAAATTGATCGTTGGAGCTTGCACACTTTGTTAGCACCCTTTGGATCAACAAAACCTTCTGGTTGCATCATATACAACTCTTCTTCTAGAAATCCATTCAAGAATGCAGTTTTACATCCATTTGCCAAATTTCATAATCATAAAATGCGGCAATTGCTAACATGATTTGGACGGACTTAAGCATCGCCACGGTGAGAAAGTCTCATCGTAGTCAACCCCTTGAACTTGTCGAAAACCTTTTGCAACAAGTCGAGCTTTGTAGACGATTACATTACCATCGCGTCGTCTTCTTCTTAAAGATCCATTTATTCTCAATAGCTTGCCGATCATCGGGCAAGTCTACCAAAGTCCATACTTTGTTCTCATACATGGATCCCATCTCAGATTTCATGGCTTCAAGCCATTTTGCGAATCTGGGCTCACCATCGCTTCTTCATAGTTCGTAGGTTCACCATGATCTAGTAGCATGACTTCCGAATAGGATTACCGTACCACTCAGTGCGGATTTTATTCTGGTTGATCTCTGAGTTCGGTGACAACTTGATCTGAAGTTTCATGATCTTCATCATTATCTTCCTCACTAAGCTGGTGTAGGTGTTACGAAACTGATTTACGTGACGAACTACTTTCAATAAGGGAGCTGGTACTATTACCTCATCAAGTTCCACTTTCCTCCCACTCACTTCTTTCGAGAGAAACTCCTTCTCTAGAAAGGATCCATTTTAACAACGAATGTCTTGCCTTGGATCTGTGATAGAAGGTATACCCAATTGTCTCCTTTGGGTATCCTATGAAGACACATTTTCCGATTTGGGTTCAAGCTTATCAGGTTGAAGTTTCTTTACATAAGCATCGCAACCCCAAACTTTCGAAGCGACAACTTTGGTTTCTTGCTAAACCATAGTTCATAAGGCGTCGTCTCAGCGGATTTTGACGGTGTCCTATTTAACGTGAATGCGGCCGTCTCAAGAGCATATCCCCAAAATGATAGCGGTAAATCTGTAAGAGACATCATAGATCGCACTATATCTAGTAAAGTGCGATTCGACGTTCGGAAACACCATTGCGCTGTGGTGTTCGGGTGGCGTGAGTTGCGAAACTATTCCGCATTGTTTCAAATGTAGACCAAACTCGTAACTCAAATATTTGCCTCCACGATCAGATCGTAGAAACTTTATTTTCTTATTACGATGATTTTCAACTTCACTCTGAAATTCTTTGAACTTTTCAAATGTTTCAGACTTATGTTTCATTAAGTAGATATACCCATATCTGCTTAAATCATCTGTGAAGGTGAGGAAATAACGATATCCGCCATGAGCTTCAACATTCATCGGACCACATACATCGTATGTATGATTTCCAACAAATCTGTTGCTCTCTCCATAGTACCGAGAAGCGGGTTTTAGTCATCTTGCCCATGAGGCACGGTTACAAGTGCCAAGTGATTCATAATCAAGTGACTCCAAAAGTCCATCAGCATGGAGTTTCTTCATGCGCTTTATACCGATATGACCTAAACGGCAAGTGCCACAAATAAGTTGCACTATCATTATCAACTCTGCATCTTTTGGTTTCAACATTATGAATATGTGTATCACTACTATCGAGATTCATTAAAATAGACCACTCTTCAAGGGTGCATGACCATAAAAGATATTATTCATATAAATAGAACAACCATTATTCTCGATTTAAATGAATAACCGTCTCGCATCAAACAAGATCCAGATATAATGTTCATGCTCAACGCGGCACCAAATAACAATTATTCAGGTCTAAAACTAATCCGAAGGTAGATGTAGAGGTAGCGTGCCGACTGCGATCACATCGACTTTGGAACCATTTCCCACGCGCAGATCGTCACCTCGTCCTTTGCGGTGTTAAGCAATCCGTAGTCCCTGTTTGAGTTGCAAATATTAGCAATGTAACAGTATCAAATACCTGTGTACTACTGCGAGCTCTAGTAAGGTACACATCAATAACATGTATATCACATATACCTTTGTTCACCTTGCCATCCTTCTTATCCGCCAAATACTTGGGGCAGTTCCGCTTCCGTGACCAGTCTGCTTGCGGTAGAAGCACTCGATTTCAGGTTTAGGTCCAGACTTGGGTTTCTTCTCTGATCGACAACTTGTTTGCTGTTCTTTTGAAGTTCCCTTCTTTTTCCCTTTGCCTTTCTTCTTGAAACTAGTGGTCTTATTGACCATCAACACTTGATGCTCCTTCTTGATTTCTACCTCCGCAGCCTTTAGCATTGCGAAGAGCTCGAGCATAGTCTTTACTAACCCTTGCATATTATAGTTCATCACGAAGCCTTTGTAGCTTGGTGGCGTGATTGAAGAATTACATCAATGACACAATCATCCGGAAGATTAACTCCCAGTTGATTCAAGTGATTGTAATACCCGGACATTTTGAGTATGTGCTCACCGATGTGAACTATTCTCCTCCATCTTGCAGCTATAGAACTTATTGGAGACTTCATATCTCTCAATCCGGGCATTACTGTTGAAATATCAACTTCAACTCTGGAACATCTCATATGCTCCATAGCGTTCAAAACGTCGTTGAAGACCCGGTTCTAAGCCGTAAAGCATGGCACCTGAACTATAGAGTAGTCATCACTTTGCTCGCCAGACGTTCTTAACGTCGTCGGTTGCATCGAAGAGTTCTGGCACCTAGCGGTGCATCCGGGACATAACTCTTACGTGCAGCAATGAGGATAATCCTCGAGTTACGGACCCAGTCCGTGTAATTGCTACCATCATCTTTCAACTTTGCTTTCTCAAGGAACGCATTAAAATTCAACGGAACAACAAAGACGAGCCATCTATCTACGATAAACATAGACAAGCAAAATACTATCGGTACTAAGTTCATGATAAATTTAAGTTCAATTAATCATATTACTTAAGAACTCCCACTTAGGCAGACATCTCTCTAGTCATCTAAGTGATCACGTGATCCAAATCAACTAAACCATAACCGATCATCACGTGAGATGGAGTAGTTTTCAATGGTGAACATCTTATGTTGATCATATCTACTATATGATTCACGCTCGACCTTTCGGTCTCCGTGTTCGAGGCCATATCTGCATATGCTAGGCTCGTCAAGTATAACTGAGTATTCTCGTGTGCAAAACTGGCTTACACCCGTTGTAGATGGACGAGAGCTTATCACACCCGATCATCACGTGGTGTCTCGGCACGACGAACTTTGGCAACGGTGCATACTCGGGGAGAACACTACTTGATAATTTTAGTGAGAGATCATCTTATAATGCTACCGTCAATCAAAGCAAGATAAGATGCATAAAGGATAAACATCACATGCAATCAATATAAGTGATATGATATGGCCATCATCATCTTGTGCTTGTGATCTCCATCTCCAAGCACCGTCATGATCACCATCGTCACCGGCGCGACACCTTGATCTCCATCGTAGCATCGTTGTCGTCTCGCCAACTATTGCTTCTACGACTATCGCTACCGCTTAGTGATAAAGTAAAGCAATTACATGGCGTTTGCATTTCATACAATAAAGCGACAACCATATGGCTCTCGCCGATTGTCGATAACTCGGTTACAAAACATGATCATCTCATACAATAAAATATAGCATCACGTCTTGACCATATCACATCACAACATGCGCTGCAAAAACAAGTTAGACGTCCTCTACTTTGTTGTTGCAAGTTTTACGTGGCTGCTACGGGCTGAGCAAGAACCGTTCTTACCACGCATCAAAACCACAACGATATTTCGTCAAATAGACTCCGTTTAACCTTCTCAAGGACCGGGCGTAGCCACACTCAGTTCAACTAAAGTGAGAGAGCGCAGACACCCGCCGGTCACCTTTAAGCAACGAGTGCTCACAGCGGTGAAACCAGTCTCGCGTAAGCGTCTGGCGTAATGTCGGTCCGGGCCGCTTCATCTCACAATACCGCTGAACCAAAGTATGACATGCTGGTATGTAGTATGACTTGTATCGCCCACAACTCACTTGTGTTCTACTCGTGCATATGACATCAACGCATAAAACCAGGCTCGGATGCCATGTTGGGTAACGAGTAATTTCAAAAATTTCCTACGAACACGCAAGACCATGGTGATGGCATAGCAACGAGAGGGGAGAGTGTCGTCCACGCACCCTCGTGAGACCGAAAGCGAAGCGTTATATCAACGCTGTTGATGTAGTCGACGTCTTCACGATCCGACCGATCCAAGCACCGTTACTCGGCACCTCCGAGTTCTTAGCACACGCTCAGCTCGATGACGATCCCGGGCTCCGATCCAGAAAGCGTCGGGAGGAGTTCCACAAGACGACGGCGTGGTGGACGATCTTGATGTTCTACCGTCGCAGGCTTCGCCTAAGCACCGCTACAATATGACCGAGGTGGAATATGGTGGAGGGGGCACCCGACACGGCTAAGGAACGATCACGAAGATCAACTTGTGTGTTCTAGGGTGCCCCCTGCCCCGTATATAAAGGAGCAAGGGGAGGGCTGGCCAGCCCTGGGGCGCACCAAGGGGGGGAGTCCTCCTCCTAGTAGGAGTAGGACTCCCTTTCCTAGTCCTACTAGGAAGAGGGAAGGGGAAGGAAAGAGAGGAGAGGAGAGGGAGGGGGCTGCGCCCCCCTCCTAGTCCAGTCGGACTCCCCATGGGGGGCGCGCCACCTCTGGTGCAGCCCTCTCTCCCTCTTGGCCCAATAAGGCCCATAACTTCCCGGGGTTCGGTAACCCCTCCGGCACTCCGTTTTCTCCGAAACTTCCGGAACCTTTCGGTGTCCGAATATAACCATCCAATATATCAATCTTTATGTCTCGACCATTTGAGACTCCTCGTCATGTCCATGATCACATCCGGGACTCGAACTCCTTGGTACATCAAAATGCATAAACTCATAATATAACCGTCATTGAAACCTTAAGCGTGCGGACCCTACGGTTCGAGAACTATGTAGACATGACCTAGAACCATTCTCGGTCAATAACCAATAGCGGAACCTGGATGCCCATATTGGTTCCTACATATTCTACGAAGATCTTTATCGGTCAAACCGCATAACAACATCGTTGTTCCCTTTGTCATCGGTATGTTACTTACCCGAGATTCGATCGTCGGTATCCAATACCTAGTTTAATCTCGTTACGGAAAGTCTCTTTACTCGTTCCGTAATACACCATCTCACAACTAACTCATTAGTTGCAATGCTTGCAAGGCTTATGTGATGTGTATTACCGAGAAGGCCTAGAGATACCTCTCCGACAATCGGAGTGACAAATCCTAATCTTGATTCATGCCAACTCAACATATACTTTCGGAGACACTTGTAGAGTACCTTTATAATCACCCGATTCACGTTGTGACGTTTGGTAGCACACAAAGTGTTCCTCCAGTAAGCGGAGTTGCATAATCTCATAGTTGCAGGAACTTTGTATAAGTCATGAAGATAGCATAAGCAACATACTAAGCGATCAAGTGCTAAGCTAATGAAATGGGTCATGTCAATCACATCATTCTCCTAATGATGTGATCCCATTAATCAAATGACAACACATGTCTATGGTTAGGAAACATAACCATCTTGATTAATGAGCTAGTCTAGTAGAGGCATACTAGTGACTATCTGTTTGTCTATGTATTCACACATGTATTATGTTTCGGTTAATACAATTCTAGCATGAATAATAAACATTTATCATGATATAAGGAAATAAATAATAACTTTATTATTGCCTCTAGGGCATATTTACTTCATCTCCCACTTGCACTAGAGTCAATAATCTAGATTACACAAGAATGATTCTAACACCCATGGAGTCTTGGTGCTGATCATGTTTTGCTCGTGGAAGAGGCTTAGTCAGCGGGTCGCAACATTCAGATCCGTATGTATTTTGCAAATCTCTATGTCTCCCACTTGGACTTGGTCCCGAATGGAATTGAAGCGTCTTTTGATATGCTTGGTCCTCTTGTGAAATCTGGATTCCTTTGCCAAGGCAATTGCACCGAGATTGTCTGAGAAGATCTTCATTGGTCCCGATGCACTAGGTATGACACCTAGATTGAAATGAACTCTTTCATCCGACTCCTTCATTTGCTGCTTCGAAGCAGCTATGTACTCCGCTTCACATGTAGATCCCGCCACGACGCTTTGTTTAGAACTCGCACCAACCGACAGCTCCACCGTTTAATAAAAATACGTATCCGGTTTGCGATTTAGAATCGTCCGGATCGGTGTCAAAGCTTGCATCGACGTAACCATTTACGACTAGCTCTTTGTCACCTCCATATCTGAGAAACATATCCTTAGTCCTTTTCGGTATTTCAGGATGTTCTTGACCGCTGTCCGATGATCCACTCTGGATTACTTTGGTACCTTCCTGCCAAGCTTACAGACTAAGCATCGTCGGTCTGGTACACGACATTGCATACATGATAGAGCCTATGGCTGAAGCATAGGGAACATTTTTCATTTTCTTCTTGAAGATCCATTTATTCTCTATGGCTTGCCGATCATCGGGCAAGTCAACCAAAGTCCACACTCTGTTCTCATACATGGATCCCATCTCAGATTTCATGGCCTCAAGCCATTTTGCGGAATCTGGGCTCACCATCGCTTCTTCATAGTTCGTAGGTTCGCCTTGGTCAAGTAACATGACCTCCAGAATAGGATTACAGTACCACTCTGGTGCGGATCTTACTCTGGTTGACCTATGAGGTTCGGTAGTAACTTGATCTGAAGTTTCATGATCAACATCATTAGCTTCCTCAGTAATTGGTGTAGGAGTCACAGGAACCAGTTTCTGTGATGAACTACTTTCCAATAAGGGAGCAGGTACAGTTACCTCATCAAGTTCTACTTTCCTCCCACTCACTTCTTTCAAGAGAAACTCCTTCTCGATCCATTCTTAGCAACAAATGTCTTGCCTTCGGATCTGTGATAGAAGGTGTACCCAACAGTTTCCTTTGGGTATCCTATGAAGACACATTTCTCCGATTTGGGTTCGAGCTTATCAGGTTGAAGCTTTTTCACATAAGCATCGCAACCCCAAACTTTAAGAAACAACAACTTAGGTTTCTTGCCAAACCACAGTTCATAAGGCGTCGCCTCAACGGATTTTGATGGTGCCCTATTTAACGTGAATGCAGCCGTCTCTAAAGCATAACCCCAAAACGATAGCGGTAAATCAGTAAGAGACATCATAGATCGCACCATATCTAGTAAAGTACGATTACGACGTTCGAACACACCATTACGCTGTGGTGTTCCAGGTGGCGTGAGTTGTGAAACTATTCCGCATTGTTTCAAATGTAGACCAAACTCAGAACTCAAATATTCTCCTCCACGGTCAGATTGTAGAAACATTATTTTCTTGTTACGATGATTTTCCATTTCACTCTGAAATTCTTTGAACTTTTCAAACGTTTCAGACTTATGTTTCATTAAGTAGATATACCCATATCTGCTCAAATCATCTATGAAGGTGAGAAAATAACGATACCCGCCGCGAGCCTCAATATTCATCGGACCACATACATCAGTATGTATGATCTCCAACAAATCTTTTGCTCGCTCCATTGTTCCGGAGAACGGCGTTTTAGTCATCTTGCCCATAAGGCATGGTTCGCAAGTACCAAGTGATTCATGATCAAGTGATTCCAAAAGTCCATCAGTTTGGAGTTTCTTCATGCGCTTTACACCAATATGACCCAAACGACAGTGCCATAAATAAGTTGCAGTATCATCATCAACTCTGCATTTTTTGGCTTCAACATTATGAATATGTGTATCAATACTATCGAGATTCAACAAAAATAGACCACTCTTCAAGGGTGCATGACCATAAAAGATATTACTCATATAAATAGAACAACCATTATTTTTAGATTTAAATGAATAACCGTCTCGCATCAAACAAGACCCAGATATAATGTTCATGCTCAACGCTGGCACCAAATAACAATTATTTAGGTCTAAAACTAATCCTGAAGGTAGATGTAGAGGTAGCGTGCCGACGGCGATCACATCGACTTTGGAACCATTTCCGTACATCGTCACCTCGTCCTTAGCCAGTCTTCGCTTAATCTGTAGTCCCTGTTTTGAGTTGCAAATATTAGCAACAGAACCAGTATCAAATACCATGTGCTACTGCGAGCTCTAGTAAGGTACACATCGATAACATGTATATCACATATACCTTTGTTCACATTGCCATCCTTCTTATCCGCCAAATACTTGGGGCAGTTCCGCTTCAAATGACGATGCGCTTCAAGAGAAGCACTCGATCTCGAGGCTTAGGTCCAGACTTGGGTTTCTTATCTTGAGCAGCAACTTGTTTTCCGTTCTTCTTGAAGTTCCCCTTTTTCTTCCCTTTACCCTTTTTCTTGAAACTGGTGGTCTTGTTGACCATCAACACTTGATGCTCCTTCTTGATTTCTACCTCCACAGCCTTTAGCATTGCGAAGAGCTCGGGAATTGTCTTATCCATCCCTTGCATATTATAGTTCATCACGAAGCTCTTGTAGCTTGGTGGGAGTGATTGAAAAATTATGTCAATGACACTATCATCCGGAAGATTAACTCCCAGTTGAATCAAGTGATTGTTATACCCAGACATTTTGAGTATATGTTCACCGATGTAACTATTCTCCTCCATCTTGCAAATGGTAGAACTTATTGGAGACTTCATATCTCTCAATCCGGGCATTTGCTTGAAATATTAACTTCAACTCCTGGAACATCTCATATGCTCCATGACATTCAAAATGTCGTTGAAGTCCTGGTTCTAAGCCGTAAAACATGGCACACTAAACTATCGAGTAGTCATCAGCTTTGCTCTGCCAGATGTTCTTAACGTCGTCAGTTGCATCTGCAACAGGCCTGGCACCCAGCGGTGCTTCCAGGACGTAATTCTTCTGTGCAGCAATGAGGATAATCCTCAATTTACGGACCAAGTCTGTGTAATTGCTACCATCATCTTTCAACTTTGCTTTCTCAAGGAACACATTAAAATTCAACAGAACAACAGCATGGGCCATCTATCTACAACAACATAGACAAGCAAAATACTATCAGGTACTAAGTTCATGATAAATTTAAGTTCAATTAATCATATTACTTAAGAACTCCCACTTATATAGACATCCCACTAATCATCTAAGTGATCACGTGATCCAAATCAACTAAACCATGTCCGATTGTCACGTGATATGGAGTAGTTTTCAATGGCGAACATCACTATGTTGATCATATCTACTATATGATTCACGCTCGACCTTTTGGTCTCAGTGTTCCGAGGCCATATCTGCATATGCTAGGCTCGTCAAGTTTAACCCGAGTATTCTGCGTGTGCAAAACTGGCTTGCACCCGTTGTAGATGACCGAGAGCTTATCACACCCGATCATCACGTGGTGTCTCGACACGACGAACTTTGGCAGCGGTGCATACTCGTGGAGAACACTTTTATCTTGAAATTTAGTGAGAGATCATCTTATAATGCTACCGTCAATCAAAGCAAAATAAGATGCATAAAGGATAAACATCACATGCAATCAATATAAGTGATATGATATGGCCATCATCATCT
Organism: Aegilops longissima; assembly: GCA_021605205.1. Classification (NCBI taxonomy): domain Eukaryota; kingdom Viridiplantae; phylum Streptophyta; class Magnoliopsida; order Poales; family Poaceae; genus Aegilops; species Aegilops longissima. Next base: position 608,039,101 of record CM038677.1, on the reverse strand, counting down.
TGTGCTTGCGATCTCCATCTCCAAGCACCGTCATGATCACCATCGTCACCGCGCGACACCTTGATCTCCATCGTAGCATCGTTGTCGTCTCGCCAACTATTGCTTCTCCGACTATCCTACCGCTTAGTGATAAAGTAAAGCAATTACAGGGCGATTGCATTGCATACAATAAAGCAACAACCATATGGCTCCTGCCAGTTGCCGATAACTCGGTTACAAAACATGATCATCTCATACAATAAAATATAGCATCATGCCTTGACCATATCACATCACAACATGCCCTGCAAAAACAAGTTAGATGTCCTCTACTTTGTTGTTGCAAGTTTACGTGGCTGCTACGAACTGAGCAAGAACCGTTCTTACCTACGCATCAAAACCACAACAATAGTTTGTCAAGTTAGTGCTGTTTTAACCTTCTCAAGGACTGGGCGTAGTCACACTCGATTCAACTAAAGTTAGAGAAACTAACACCCGCCAGCCACCTGTGTGCAAAACACGTCGGTAGAACCAGTCTCGCGTAAGTGTACGCATAATGTCGGTTCGGGCCGCTTCATCCAACAATACCGCCGAACCAAAGTATGACATGCTGGTAAGCAGTATGACTTGTATCGCCCACAACTTACTTGTGTTCTACTCGTGCATATAACATGTACGCATAAACCTGGCTCGGATGCCACTGTTGGGGAACGTAGTAATTTCAAAAGAATTCCTACGCACACGCAAGATCATGATGATGCATAGCAACGAGAGGGGAGAGTGTTGTCCACGTTCCCTCGTAGACTGAAAGCGGAAGCGTTAGCACAACGCGGTTGATGTACCGTCTTCACGATCCGACCAATCCAAGTACCGAACGAACGACACCTCCGAGTTCAGCACACGTTCAGCTCGATGACGTCCCGCGAACTCCGATCCAACAGAGCTTCACGGGAGAGTTCCGTCAGCACGACAGCGTGATGATGGTGATGATGTTGCTACCGACGCAGGGCTTCGTCTAAGAACCGCTACGATATGACCGAGGTGGAATATGGTGGAGGGGGGCACCGCACACGGCTAAGAGATCAAGAGATCAATTGTTGTCTCTAGAGGTGCCCCCCTGCCCCCATATATAAAGGAGCAAGGAGGGAGAGGCGGCTGGCCAAGGAGGGCGCACCAAGGAGGGGAATCCTACTCCCACCGGGAGTAGGACTCCTCCTTTCCTTGTTGGAGTAGGAGAGGGGAAAGAAGGGAGAGAGGAGGAGAAGGAAAAAGGGGGGCACCGCCCCCCTCCTTGTCCAATTCGGACTAGAGGGGGAGGGGGCGCGCGGCTGCCCTGGCTGCCCCTCCTCTTCTCCCACTAAGGCCCATTAGGCCCAATATACTCCCCGGGGGGTTCCGGTAACCCCCCGGTACTCCGGTAAATGTCCGAAACCTCCCGAAACACTTCCGGTGTCCGAACATAGTCGTTCGATATATCGATCTTTACGTCTCGACCATTTTGAGACTCCTCGTCATGTCCGTGATCATATCCGGGAGTCCGAACTTCCTTCGGTACATCAAAACACAAAAACTCATAATACCGATCGTCACCGAACTTTAAGCGTGCGGACCCTACGGGTTCGAGAACTATGTAGACATGACCGAGACACGTCTCCGGTCAATAACCAATAGCGGAACCTGGATGCTCATATTGGCTCCTACATATTCTACGAAGATCTTTATCGGTCAAACCACATAACAACATATGTTGTTCCCTTTGTCATCGGTATGTTACTTGCCCGAGATTCGATCGTCGGTATCTCAATACCTAGTTCAATCTCGTTACCGGCAAGTCTCTTTACTCGTTAGGTAATGCATCATCCCGCAACTAACTCATTAGTCACATTGCTTGCAAGGCTTATAGTGATGTGCATTACCGAGAGGGCCCAGAGATACCTCTCCGACAATCGGAGTGACAAATCCTAATCTTGAAATACGCCAACTCAACAAGTACCTTTGGATACGCCTGTAGAGCACCTTTATAATCACTCATTTATGTTTTAACATTTGGTGGCACACAAAGTGTTTCTCCGGTAAACGGGAGTTGCATAATCTAATAGTCATAGAACATGTATAAGTCATGAAGAAAGCAATAACAACATACTAAACGATCAAGTGCTAAGCTAACGGAATGGGTTAAGTCAATCACATCATTCTTCTAATGATGTGATCACGTTAATCAAATGACAACTCATGTCTATGGTTAGGAAACTCAACCATCTTTGATCAACGAGCTAGTCAAGTAGAGGCATACTAGTGACACTATGTTTGTCTATGTATTCACACATGTATTATGTTTCCAGTTAATACAATTCTAGCATGAATAATGAACATTTATCATGATATGAGGAAATAAATAATAACTTTATTATTGCCTCTAGGGCATATTTCCTTCACAGCTTGCCTCAACAGCTCGAGGTACACTATTCTTATGCTCTTCTTCTTGTTTTCCTCGATGGTTGTCCAAGCCTCTGATGATGCTTTGAACAAATTAATGGACACAGAGCGGCGATTGGTAGATCTTCTCATGGATATATGAAGGAGCTTGCTAAATCTCAGCCGACTTTACAATAAACATTTGAAAAAAATTAGCCGAGCATCTGGAAAATGTTAAATATGTATAAACAAAATTTTTCTTATGTATACAAAAATGTATACAAAAAATACAATATGAGTTAAAAAAGTTGATCATGTATTTACAGAATGTTAATCAAGTATTTGAAAAGTGTTAAACAATTATTTGAATAATGTTAACGAAGCATTTGAAAAATGTTAATGTTTATAAAAAATGTTGACCATGTATTAAAAAATGTTAGTCAAGCATTTGTCAATGTTAAATTGTGTATAATTTTTTGATCATGTATGAAAAATGTTTTTCTGTGAGTGGTATTCTAAAAATGTTAATCTTGTATTTGGAAAATGTGAATCAAGCATTTGGAAAATGTTATAATATGTATATAAAAATGTTGACCATGTATTGACAAAAGTGAATCAAGCATTTGAAAAATGTGAAATGTGTATAAATAAATTGTTTCTCATGTATAGGAAAAATTTATACAAAAATATACAATGTGTGTGAAAAAGTTGATCATGTATTCAGGAAATGTTAATCAAGCATTTAAATAAAAATGTTAACCAACTATTTGAAAAATGTTAAAAAGTGTATAGAAAAATGTTGCCCATATATTAATAAGTGTTAATCTTGTATTTGAAAAAATGTTAATAAAGCATTTTGAAATCTTAAAATGTGTATAGAAAAATGTTGGCCATGTATTAAAAAATTGTTCATCTTGTATTAAAAATGTTAATTAAGCTGTTGAAAAAGTTAAAATGTGTATAAAATGCTGACCATGTATTAATTTTTTAAACTTCTACTTGAAAAATATCTAACATGTATTAAAAACTGTTCATGTACAAAAATTAAGAATGAAAACCAAAATAAAATATTAAAACGAAAAACAATGAGAACCGAGAGAGAAACAGAAGAAAATAAATAAAAGTCAAAAAAAGAAAATTGAGGAGACAAATGCAAAAAAATATGAAAACTGTGCAAACTGATAAAACAAATAATGGTTGTAAACCAATAAGTAAACTAAAAACCGAATTAAAAAAGGAAAATGGGAGAGGAAAAAAACCCGATGAAAATCGTGAAAGAGACAAAAGAAAAACCATAAAAATGAATGAAAACACACAAGAAACCAAAGTATAACGATAAAAAAAGAAAACCAATGGCAACCGGAGAGGAAATACGAAAATCAAACAACGAAAAAAAAGAACACAAAAAACATTTTTTAAAGCAGAAAAATGAGAAAAAAACCAGCAACGGAACATAAAAATACAGAAAGCAAAATAAATAGAAAAACAAACACAGAAGAAGCGAACGAAGAAGCCTCGTGCATGGTTGAAAATAACGCTGCGAATCGAAAAGTGGCTGCAGAGGCCGAGCTCCACTGAGCTCTATATACATTTCTCAGCCAAAATACCTTTTCCTTAACTCAAAAAAATCTAAAAAAAATATTTTCATGTAGACATATGCTTGAAGTATACGTGTACAAATTTTCAGAAACATATGTATTCATATGTGATGTATACAAAAAAGATAAATACACAGATTGAAATAGGCTTTTTCTTTGTTGTATTTGTGTCAGATATTTGTCATTTTTGTGTAGCATGCAAATGATCAAATTAGTTACTGAAAATTTATACATACTTAAAGAATATGCATATGTATTTGCACAAAATTTTTTGGCATTTTTCGAAACTTTTAAATGTATTTTGATTTTTTTTTGCAAAACGAGCTTCATGGAGCCCGGTCTTTGCAACGCTGCTCTCCGCTGCGAATGGGCTACTCTCGTATTAAGTGAGATATAGCTCTCCCGTCGACGGCTTGCGTGCCTGGCCAGGGGAAGCGCACGGCCCGTGTAGATTATGGGTGTTTGTCGCTAGGCGGCTCAGTATCTTTCCTGTGATTCGTTTCGTTTTCATTTCAATTTTTCTTTCTTTCTTTTTTTTGAGACAATTTTTTGCTTTTTTTGTGATGCAGCGGTATACGCTGGTTGAGACCGGTCGACAGGCCCGGTTAGCAATATCATACATTGAAATTGGTGTATACGCTGGTTGAGAACTTTTTCTCTTTTCCTGTGTTGTTATGTCTTAGGGGAGACAAGAAGGCTTCCTCCATTCCTTTTTCCTGTGTTTTTTTTGTTTTTTTCCATTTTTTCTTTTCCCATTACTTCTTTTCTAAATAATTTTTTTGTAAATACATGAATAATTTAAAAATTATATGAACATTTTTTGTTTAAATACCCCCCTAATATTACATGTTTTACAAATAATTGAAAACTTTTTAATATTACACGAATATTTATGTAATTTCTCTTGCTTGTAAGTTGTAACTATAGTTGCACATTCGTTGGTTATGTGCACTTGGATGTTCATCGTATTTCCCCATAAAACTTGGATGTTCATCGTCCTTGCGAAGCTCTTTTCTCCAAAAATTATTCAATATAACTAGTGTTTTTTTTGTCTTTTAGGTTCTACTTTTATTTGTGTTTTAGTTTCTATCTCTTTCCTGTATTGGCTTTTTTCGTTTTATGCAGTCTACATGAGCCTTTTGTGCCTAAAATATGACTTTTTTTTCTTCTATTTCTTAATTTTACACGACAATCGCAAGTGTAGGCTCCTTGCAAAGGAAAGAAAGACTACAAATGTAGGTAGTTGCATGTGTGTCACTAGACACACAATAAGACTGCTGTTCCTGGGCAAGCCAACATGTGGTTGGATGCTTAGAAGGACAGTGGTATGGCTGCCCAGCAGAGTTCAAGTTTCAGACTTGACATCGGTGTTCGCATATTTTTGTATTTACTCTAGGTCTTTCGGTAACGTGCGTTCAGCGGAAGAAGATGTTCACCTTGACTATGAATATATCTGTGACGATTTTGTCAATCTTAAGATGATATGCCTATTCAGTTTATCAATGCGTTAATATTAGAGATGAACGTCCGTCGGTACGTGCGTATACATATGAGTGTTCGCGTCTATATACTGTTATAAAAAAAAGACCGCTCCCCCGCTCCCATGTCCCGCATCGTACGTCTCATACAAAGGAAACAGACTCGGCATCCAATTTGACTTCCGAATTCCGATAGACAACTGTATTCCTTTCCCGACTCTCACAAAGAGACAGCAGCGGCAGGGCCTCTGCCTATATTAACATCGACATTGCCTCTCTCGATCTCCGTCCCAGTGATCAGAACTTGATCATAGCCCTTTCCTTGGTTCTCGCCGCGAATCCACAGAGAACGAGGGAAACAAGCGTGGCGATGGGGGCTTCGCCATTTGACGAGCAGAAGGGCGCGGCTGTTAGACAGTATATATGTAGTATCTGTATAACTGTATTGTAACATTGTATTGTACCCCTTGGATACTTCTATATAATGTGATAGCCACACCCCGGTTTGGGGTGTCGAGCAGTTCCCAAATACTTTGTCTTACATGGTATCAAATTAGGTTACGATGTCTTCCGCTGCCGCCGCCACCGCCGCCGCCGTCGCGCCGACCCTCGCTCCTACCTCTCCGTTCCTCGCCTCGCAGCCGCTCGCGATGGCTCACGGCGCTGCGTCGACCCACTCTCCGATCGGATCGGTCCAAGCTCCCGCGGTGCACGATGGGCAGCCGCCGCCCCCATCGTCCTACTCTCCGATCGGATCGGGAGATCGGGCCGCGGTGCCCCCTGGTGCTGCTCCCCCTGCGGGCCATGCTCCCGTGGTGCACGGAGGGCAGTCGCCGGCCCCGTCGTCCTGGCCGGCGCCGCCCCCAGCATATGGTGCGCCGCCCCGCCGTCGTCGCCGCCGCCGCCTCAACCCTATGCGCGCCGCCCTACAACTGCCCTATGGCGCTCGCCGCCGCAACACTACTACGGCGCGCCTCGCCGCTGCCCTTCTCGGCGGCGCGCGCCTCAAAGGCCGCGCCGGCGCCTCAAGGGCTCTTCTGCGGGCAACCACGGTGATCGCGGCTCCCTACCATGGTGCGTCCGCGGCCTCCCACGGTGCTCCTCCGGCGACTCTGGCGCCCGGTGTTTTCCTCTCGAGCCTACCGCCCACGCGATGTATCCTGTCCATGGGGCGGCCTCGTCGATGGGCTTCTCGCATCTCCACATGCCCACACCGAGTCGGCCACGGTGTCGGCGCCGTTTTACTTCTCGCACTTTTGTTGCGGTGAAGCTCGCGCTGCACAACCACCTGTCATGGCGTGCCCAGTGCTCCCTCTTCTGCGGAGTCGCTATCTAGAAGGCTATGTGGATGGATCCATCCGTGTCCGCCTCCTCACCACCCGCATACCACACTTGGGTGGCTCAGATCAGGCCATACTCTCGCCATCCAGTCCTCGCTCACTCCGGCGTCTCGTCGCTGGTCATCTTCGCCGCCACGCCCGGGAGGCATGGGCGGCGCCCACACCAGTTTTGCATCTCAGTCTCGGTAGCGTGCTCACTCTATACGACTGAGCTAGGCGAGACAAGCTTGGCGATCTCAGCATCACCGACTACTTCAACAAGATGCAGGGTCTCGCCGACACATTGGCCTCAGTCGGTCAATCGCTGCAGGATGAGGAGTTCACTACCTTTGTGCTCAATGGGCTTGACGATGATTATGACAACCTCATTGAGAATGTTCATGGCCGTGATGATCCGCTCCCACCTCGTGAGCTTTATGCACGTCTGTTGGGTCGTGAGCAGCGCATTAAGGCGCGTCGGGCCTCCCCCAATTTCGCCTCCGCCAATACCGCAACTCGTGGCAAGTCTCAGCGGTCGTCATCTTCAGGTGGCAAGATGGCGCCGCCTCCGCAACCATCCTCCCGGGGCAATGCTCCGACCATCACGGGTGGTAACCGCCGTGGCGTGCTGTTCCTCTTGTGGTGCTCCACAGGCCTGTCAGTTATGTGGCCTTGAGCGCCACATTGCTTCCCGTTGTCATCGTCGCTACAAGCAAGATTTTCTGGGCCTTGGCAACAATGGAAAAGGAAATGACAAGCAGGCCGCCGCCGCCGTGACGAGTGATCATGGTCGCACTCCATCCTACTCCATTGATCCCGCATGGTACATGGACACGGGAGCTACCAACCACCTCACCGGTGAGATGGGTAAGCTCTCCACTCAGGAGCCATATCGTGGTCATGATCAGGTGCACACCGCTAGTGGAGCAGGTATGCGTATCTCACATGTTGGTCAGGCCTCTCTACTTGCACACAATTTTTGCACATTGCATCTATCTAATGTCCTTCGTGTTCCTTCTGCTACACGTAGTTTGTTGTCTATTCCCTAACTTATTCGTGATAATAATGTCCTTGCTGAGTTTCACCCTTTTCGTTTCTTTATCAAGGATCGGGACACGAGGGCCGTTCTACTTAGCGGTCGTCTTCGCCATGGCCTGTATGCACTTGATGCGCCACGCCCATCTTCCACGCCGTCTTCTCCTCAGGTGTTCAGTGGTGTTCGTGTGTCGCCCACACACTGGCATGCGCGCCTTGGTCACCCGGCGGCTCCCATAGTTCGACATGTTTTGCATCGTCATGATCTACCAGTAGTATCCAATAAAACTGCTGAAACTATTTGTGATGCCTGTCAGCAGGGCAAGAGTCATCACTTGCGTTTTGAGTCTAGTCGGGTTGTGAAACATCCTCTTGAGCTTGTGTTTTTGATGTATGGGGACATGCCCAGACGTCCGTTAGTGGTCACAATTATTATGTCAGTTTTATTGATGCTTACAGCCGTTTCACTTGGTTATATCTTATTAAGCGTAAGTCTGATGTGTTTGATGTCTTTATTCAGTTTCAAGTCCACGTTGAGCGCCTTCTTAAGCAGAAAATCATCCATGTCCAATCCGACTGGGGGGGTGAATACCACAACCTCAACTCGTTTTTTAACAAGCTTGGGATTTCGCATCGCGTGTCATGTCCACACACACATCAGCAGAATGGTACTGCTGAACGTAAGCATCGTCATCTTGTTGAAACTGGCCTAACCTTGCTAGCTCATGCGTCGGTTCCGTTTCGGTTCTGGAGTGATGCTTTCTCCACAGCTTGTTTTCTTATAAACAGGCTTCCATCGAGACTCTTGAAAATGCAAACTCCGCTTGAGCTTCTGCTTAATGAGGTTCCGGACTACACATTCCTCAAAGTGTTCGGGTGTGCATGTTGGCCTCACCTCCGTCCATATAACAAGCGCAAGCTAGAGTTTCGGTCTAAGAAGTGTGTTTTTCTTGGGTACAGTTCTCTTCACAAAGGGTACAAGTGCTTACATATTCCTACTAACCGCGTCTACATCTCTCGTGACGTTGTGTTTGATGAAAACATATTCCCCTTTCGTGCACTTCCAACTAACCTCACTACTTCTACATCACCACTGCATGTGTCTACACTTACGCCTGACCAATTTGTGGATGTTGCATATGCCCCTGCGTTGCTCCCTAATCATGCTGCAGGTATTGGACGAGGTGCTCGGCTCCAGTTGCTTGATGATGAACAGGTCGTGGCTGATCGGGACGTGCATGCGCCATGCATGGCGGGTGGCACCCGCCAACCCTCGCCCGCGGAGGCCACCCCGACTGCCTCGCGGGTGCCGGGTCCATCCGGTTCCATCCCGGTTTCGCCCGCACCAGCCTCGCCTGCACCGGCCTCCTCTGGCTCGCGGGCCTCGTCCACGCCCGACTCGCCTGGCTCGCAGGTGTCACCAGCCTGGCCTCGTTCGCCCGGGCCACTGGAGGGTGACTCGCCTGGGCCGCTGGTGCCTGGGCCGCCGGCGGGTGGCTCGCTGGGCGCTGGCGGGGCAACCGCCAGCCGATCGCTGCTAGCCCGGAGGCTTCGACACCTGCTCCGGGCCGATCGACATCGGTATCGTGGTCGCGAAGTCGCTCGACACGGTCACCGGTGAGCCCGACTCACGGACTCGGTCTCGCTTCGTGCCCATCCTCATCTGCGGCACCGCTTTGCCAGTGAGTTCGCCGTCGCGCCGAGGCCTCGTGACACGGAGCCGTCTGGTGTTTTTCGCCGAAGGAGCGGACGGATGGCACGGGTTGCGTGGCTTGCTGCATGCATGGCTCACACTGCCGATGATCCCACCGCCGAGCCCGTCACTTTCAGGCTGCACCGAGCATTCCTCATTGGCGTGCTGCCATGGAACAAGAGTTTCATGCCCTCCAACAGAATGATACTTGGCGTCTTGTCCTCCAAAGTCTGGCGTTAATATCATTGATTCCAAGTGGGTTTTCAAAGTCAAGAGACATGCTGATGGCTCCATTGAACGCTACAAGGCGCGGTTAGTTGCTAAGGGCTTCAAACAGAGGTATGGTCTTGATTATGAAGACACCTTCAGTCCAGTTATCAAGCCTACTACCATTCGGTTACTACTGTCTCTTGCGGTTACTCGTGGATGGTTCCTTCGTCAGCTTGATGTGCAGAACGCTTTTCTCCATGGCATTCTGGAGGAGGAGGCTTATATGCGTCAGCCGCCTGGTTTTGTTGATCCAACTCGACCTCATCATCTCTGTCGCCTGGTTAAGGCCTTATATGGACTCAAACAGGCTCCTCGTGCATGGCACGCTCGCCTTGGATCTGTTCTTCGGGCTCTTGGGTTTACTCCCTCCACTGCTGATACGTCACTGTTTCTCCTTCAGCGCCCTGAGGTGACGATGTATATCTTGGTTTATGTTGATGATATCATCCTTGTCAGTTCGTCGGCTACTGCTGCTGATCGCCTTGTGATTGCTCTCCGTGATGATTTTGCTGTCAAGGATTTGGGTGCTCTTCATTTTTTCCTTGGTCTTGAGGTTTCACGGTCCTCTGCTGGCTTGACTCTCACTCAGAAGAAGTACTCTTTGGACTTGTTGCGTCGTGCTGGCATGCTCAAGTGCAAGCCTGTTTACACCCCGATGTCTGCTACTGATCGGTTGTCTGCTCTTGATGGTGACTCCCTCTCGTCTGATGATGCAACTGAGTATCGCAGTATCGTTGGTGGTCTGCAATATCTCACTATTACCAGACCTGATATCTCCTATGCAGTTAACCGTGTTTGTCAGTTTTTGCATGCACCCAGGACGTCTCACTGGTCAGCTGCGAAGCGTATTTTGCGCTATGTCAGCCTTACTACTGCTTATGGTTTGCTACTTCAGCCGTCATATGAGCTCTCGGCTTTCTCTGATGCTGATTGGGCTGGTAGTCCGGATGACAGACGATCCACGGGGGGTTATGCGGTATTTCTGGGTCCTAACTTGATCGCCTGGAATGCTCGCAAGCAAGCAACTGTGTCTCGCAGTAGTACTGAGGCTGAGTACAAAGCTGTTGCTGATGCAACTGCTGAGATCATATGGGTACAGTCTTTGTTGAGAGAGTTGCGAGTTCCTCAGGCTCGTCCTCCGGTCTTGTGGTGTGACAACATTGGTGCTACATATCTTTCTTCTAATCCAGTGTTTCATGCGAGGACGAAACACATTGAGGTGGATTATCATTTTGTTCGGGAACGTGTTGCACAGAAGCTACTCTGTATCAAGTTCATCTCTTCAAAGGATCAACTTGCTGACATCTTCACGAAGCCTCTTCCACAACCACAGTTTGTAGGCTGTAGGCGCAATCTTAACTTGCTTTGTACTTCAAGACATAGTTAAGATTGAGGGAGGGTGTTAGACAGTATATATGTAGTATCTGTATAACTGTATTGTAACATTGTATTGTACCCCTTGGGTACTTCTATATAATGTGATAGCCACACCCCGGTTTGGGGTGTCGAGCAGTTCCCAAATACTTTGTCTTACAGCGGCGACATCGGCCGGTGAACGTGATGAAGCCTTTACGAGGCCCAGCCCCAGCGGCTTTGGCTCCTTCGCCGACAAGCTCCGAGGCGACCTGGACAAGATCGCGGCGGACGCGACCGACAAGAACGCCCTGGATGCCCTCGCGGAGCTCAGCAAGGCCGTCGGCAAGATGGCAACAACGGTGGCCGGGGCCGGCGAGCACGTCTTGTACCACTTGAACTCTGTAGCCACGGGCGAGCTCACCCGCGAGATCGACGAGGTCATCGAGTTGATCGCAGAGGCGGCCGCGGCAGGCGAAGCAGACTGGGTGATGGGCACCACGCGGTTGCTCATGGCGAGCGCCGAGGACATCACCCGCCACCTCCCGGAGGCCATCGAGGAAGAGAAAGCAGCGGCGGGCGGGGCCAGCGGTGGAGCAGTCTCGGGCGACGGCGATGCTTCCTTGGACGATCGGGTTCAGCAGAAGATGTACGAGGAGGAGGAGGATGCCTTCTTGGACGAACTGGACTACTGCGATATGGTCTTGGATGTTGACGAGGCCTTGGATGATTTGCGCCTGGAAGCGGCCGGGTGCAGCGGTGGCCGCCCACCAACGACAGGGTTTCTTGGACGCTATGAATTTTTCACACTGCAAGATTTCTTGAAATTGGTTGATTGATCGATGACGCTTTGTAAGAGATGCATATTGGATCTGCTGCAGCTTACGGAAGCCGTGGAAGAGATGTAGCAGTAGGCTAGCTAGCAGGGGCGGAGCCAGGATTTAGACATAGGAGGGGCCGGACTAACGGTAAAGCCATTTTTTTTGCCTCACAAACTACCTAATAATTTTACATCCGAGTATCATTCATCTTTAACTTTGCATTGACACACAACCTTTCGCAGCTGAAGCCAACTAGAAAATAATAATAATCAAACTACCCCGAAATATGACATGAAATGCGCTGCTACAAAACGATGTCATATGTACAAATAAGAAAAATCACTGTATAACCGAATGATTGGCTTTTAGCTTGCATTTAAATAGGTTTGAATGGCAAATCATCACTGGTTCAATTATGTACCTTTGTTGTTGTACTAAAAAAAGATCAATGTTGTCAGAATACATACATAAAGAACCAAACCCAGCACCTACTCGTCCCCTCTACCGCTAGGTCGAGGTAGACCGGCTGGTGGTGGTTGGAAGGTGCATGATTTCCTCCGATTGCCTGTGCCCAAGCGCGACGCATCACAAATTACACAACCAAGAGGTTAAATCTGATGTACAACGACAAGATGAGAATTGAGAGAGATTAGTAGACAATGTGCTGGATTAACCTTGGCTAGATCATTGGCTGCAGGACGAATGATTGTCGAGTGAATCAGCTTGCGTTTACAAATCAGATCATGAGACGGGAGAGCCGAGACGGGCGGCGGCGAGGGCGCAGGACGGCAACAGCGCAGCGCTAATCAACACACGCGCTAATCATAGGGAATAATGCCCAGCGCCCAGGAGACTTTTAACGGAGGCCAATCAACAAATATGGTCTTGTCATGGGCTTGTGAACGATCGCTAGTGGGCTTTTACATTGGCCCTTTTTTCTTCTTCATAAATCACGTTGAGTTAGGGGGGCCCAATTACTTCTGTACACTAATGAGGAAGAAAAAATGCTCTTTTTCAGATGTTTCCAACGAAGGCGCCGGGGCCGGATGGGTTCCCTGCCCATTTTTACCAGCTCCATTGGGATATCTGTGGGGAGGAGGTAACAAATATTGTTTTGAGGATAGTGCGTGGTGAGGAAAGCGCGAAATGCATCAATGACACCGTTCTGGTTTTAATACCTAAGGTAACGAATCCAACTGTCCTATCTCAACTCAGACCCATCAGTCTTTGCAATGTTCTATACAAGATTGCCTCCAAAGTTGTAGCAAATAGATTGAAAATGATCTTGCCTGATATTATATCCGAGGAGCAGTCAGCTTTCATGCCAGGGAGGTTGATAACGGACAATATCATTTGTGCTTATGAGTGTCTTCACTTTATGAAGAAGTCCAGATCAAAGTCAAACAACTTTTGTGCCCTAAAGCTGGACATGATGAAGGCTTATGATAGACTCGAATGGTCTTATCTGCGAGCTATAATGACAAAGCTTGGTTTCGCAGGGCAGTGGATAGATATTGTCATGAGCATGGTTGCATCAGTCTCTTTCTCGGTTTTATTCAATGGTGAGAAACTAGAGCCTTTTAAACCTTCCAGAGGTATCCGGCAGGGAGACCCCATCTCCCCCTACTTATTCTTGATTGCAGCAGAGGGCCTTTCGTGCCTCCTCAAATCCAGTTCTCAGTCATCGTTCGCAGGTATTCAGGTGGCACCAACGGCTCCTACTGTTAACCATCTTTTGTTTGCAGATGACAGCCTGTTGCTTTTCAAGGCCAATGTAGAGGGGTTAGCTGAGGTGTCAAACCTACTGGGCACTTATTGTGATGCATCGGGGCAAAGAATTAATCATGAGAAGTCTTCCATATTCTTTAGCAAAGGATGCCCGACAAGCACAAGGGAGGCGATCAAGAACGTGCTGCATGTCCAGAATGAATCTTTGAGTGAGCGTTATCTAGGCATGCCAACAGAGGTAGGCCACTCCAAAAACGGCACGTTCAGGTACCTTCGTGATCGGGTATGGGAGAAGATAAAAGGCTGGATGGAAAAGATCTTGTCTTCGGCAGGCAAAGAAGTTTTAATCAAATCTGTGGCACAAGCAATACCGGTCTACTCCATGTCATGTTTCAGATTGCCACGGGGTCTCTGCGAGAGTATCACTTCGATCATACGGCAATTCTGGTGGGGCAGCAACAATGGACGCAGGAAACCGAGCTGGGTATCTTGGGAAACAATGACAAGACCAAAACATCTAGGGGGCTTGGGCTTCCGAGACCTCGAGATTTTTAACTTAGCGTTACTTGCTCGCCAAGCATGGAGGTTGTTAACTGATGACACATCGTTGAGTGCTAGGATATTAAAAGCGGTATACTTTCCTACTTGCACTTAGTTTGAGGCCGAGTTGGGTTCCAGACCCTCACAGATTTGGCGTTCAACCCTGGATGGACGCGATATCCTGTCACAGGGGGTCATCAGAAGAATTGGAGACAGAAAAACCACGGAGATCTGGGCGCAGAATTGGATTCCAAGGGCTACTGTCAAGAGGCACATCGCTTCTTTATAGCAGAACCCGCCGGCGAGGGTGGCGCAGCTGATTGATGCTACTTCTGCTTCGTGGAAAGAAGACTTGGTTAGGGCGACATTCACTCATTTTGATGCTGAAGAAATCCTGCGAATACCACTGTGCACACGCAATGTGGATGACTTCTGGGCCTGGCATGAAGAGAGTAAGGGGTTTTTCAGTGTGCGATCGGCATACAGGATGATCATAAGAACAAAATTGCAGCGGGAAGCATGGCTGAATGAAGAGGAGGGCGCGTCCAACGACCATCAAGAGCAGAATAAATGGAGTAGCATTTGGCATATACAGGTTCCTTCTAAATTGCGAATGTTTGTGTGGCGTTTGGCTCGTTAGTCCATGCCAACTGGAACACTTTTGAAGCACCATAACATGGCGACGGAGGATACTTGCCTTATCTGTGGTGCTGTTGATACTTGGAGACATGCTCTACTAACCTGCCCCATGGCTAGCAGTGTATGGGCCTTGGCGCCGGAAGAATTGGTACAACAGTTGGTGGAGAGGCATGAGATCAATCCAAAAGAGTGGCTGTTTGCCTTGCATGAAATATTGGACAACAACGATTTTGTGAGGTTAATTGTTACCATATGGGCCATCTGGGGAGCACGAAGAAAGGCGATTCATGAGGACATATTTAAATCACCTAGTGCTACAGACGGTTTCATTACTAGCTACCTTGCAGATCTTCAAGTTGTCAAAGGCTTAGCAAAGAGACCGGCAACGGTGGTGCAAGCAAGACCGACACAATGGCAGGCTCCAAGTGAGGGGTGTGCCAAGGTGAATGTAGATGCAGCGGTGTTTGGTCAGGCAAGATTCGGAGCAGTGGCTGCGGTGTGCAGAAGCTCTGACGGTACGTTCCAAGGAGGATCTACGATGTTTTACAAGCACATTGCTGATCCCCAGACACTCGAGGCCCTGGCCATCAGGGAGGCTTTAGCTTTGTCAAATGATTTATATCAGAGGAGAATACATGTTGCATCTGATTGCAAGGTGGTGGTCGATGATCTTAAGAAGGAAAATTCATCGGGTTATGGTGCCATTATACATGAGATAGTCCGCCAATCGAATGATTTTGAGATATGTAAATTTAGTCATGAGTTTAGGAGTTCGAATTTTGAAGCTCACAACTTAGCGAAGCATGCTTTATCCCTCGGGGTTGGCCGCCATGTTTGGTTAGGGCACCCTGCAGAACTTTCTTTCGTCCCTGTAAACATTGTGACGTCTTAATAAAAGCTTCGCGAGGTTGTCTAAAAAAAACTTCTGTACCTGAATCATATCGCTAATTATCTACGGCCTACTCGATCGATAGGGGGGCAGGCCCTACCGCTTCTGTCTCCGCCACTGCTAGCTAGTAGTAGCAGAAGTTCCCCATGCACGTCCATGTAAGGTCGAGATCGGACAAACTCATCTGTAAGAGCTTCTAATTAAGCTCGACGACCAAACTGAGTGCATGCAATGGTGCATATTTCCTCTTGCTATATATACTAGATGCCCCATCCTTCTTGGGGAATTAGTTGTGATATATTTCAATAAGATTGGAACAAAAATATTTGTGTTAATAATATGAGAACAATTTTTTTGCGAGGATATAAGGACAAATAATTGATAAGATTTACTGTGTGTGATTATTATGTAGGAGTAGCTGTAAAATACTTACTAAACACAAATAGCATAATAGTTTTCTCGATTGCATGTTGAGGTACATTTTCTCCCATACATTGTTGCATGTTGAGATGACATGTTTACAAGTTGAGAATTTTTTTTAGCAAGGATTGCCTATTTAATTATATAGGATGTGTTTACTGTTCATCAGTTCTCTCATTAGAGTCTTTGGTTGTGTGCATTTGAGATCAATGTTCTTACAGCTGGCAAGAACACACCAATGTTTTTGTTAGAGGAGAGAGCACACCAATTTTGCCAACGTTTGAGTTCAGTCTACCAAGCTTTTTTTAGAGGAGAGAACACAACAATAATTTTAAACGTGTAGCAGGTCAAAAAATAATAATTAAACATGTAAGCGTGAATATGAAGAATTGAGCCAGTAGTCCATCAAAAGGCGGGTTTTCTTAAGATCGACTTTCATATGGAATACGACACGGTTCACTAGTCCTTCCTTCGAGAAGTTCTGCTATGCAAAGGCTTCGATGAGCGCTAGGTTACAGGGTCATGTAGCTGGTGTGTAGTGGTCACACTGCTGTAAAATATTAATTGGGAGGTGCGGCCTTTCTTCCCAACTCTCTGTAGGGTCAGACAAGATGACCCCTTCTCCCCTTCTTCTTCAACATGGTTGTGGATGGCCTTGTGGCCATCCTGGAATCCCCATTAGTGACTCTCGACTATCTGTTTTGGATCTCAGTCCATATGTGACCAAGACCTAACATAGAGTCGAGCCTTGGCAGGGCAGGTGGCTGCGGCACTGACGGTGTTGATCAACTCGTCCCTGTTGAGCCTCCTCATGTTCATCATGAGCTTCTATAGTCTGCATGAAACCCTTCATTACGAGATTGCAAAGTTCCAATCCAAATTCTTCTGGGCTGGCGACAGAGACAAACAAAACATCACATGGTATGCTAGACCGACATATGGAAACCTAAGGACGAGGATGGTCTTGGGACCATGTCCTCCAAGCGGATGAATATTGCGCTTCTGGCCAAGTGGTTATAGCACATAGCGAATAATGAGGGCAGTATTTGGCGAGATATTATCCGCGCCAATATCTTAGGGGTCAACCTCTCTCATTCTGTTAACGCTCGGGTGGATCCAAATTTTGGCAATCCTTAATCCCGCTCCTCCTGGCCCTTCGCATTGGAACTTCGATCTCTGTTGGGTCTGGGTCGTCGACGTTATTTTGGTTCGATCCTTGCGCGGGTGACCGCCCTTTAGCTGCTAGGTTCCCAAAACTATTTTCCTTTTGTGCCCTTCCGCACATCTATGTTTAAGTTGCCCTTATTCATCTAGGGAGCCTCACCTTTCGTCGTACCTTTGCCTCCCGGAACAGGGGGCTTGGGGCGATCATTTTGGCCTGTGGCTCTCCACACTCCTAGCCTTGAACCCGATCCGATTGTGTGGCATCCCGAGAACAACAACCAGTTCTCCACCAGGTCGATCTACCATGCAATTATTGCGGTTCTAGGCACGGAGCCTCTCTCAGATCTGGTTTGTTAGGCTACCTCTAAAAATTTGCATCTTCCTTGGGCAATGGATTCGTGACTGAGTACCTTCAGGGGTGGAAGTGTTCAAAGGCAATGGACCTAGGGATGGGAAATGCTCCTTGTGCGAGTGTCGCGAGGACTCTAACCACATATTCTTCTTGTGCATCACAGTGCAATTCTTGTGGAGTAGTTTCAGGGAGGTAGTCGATGGCGGATGGTGCCACTCGAACTTCTCGGACTTTTTTGAGGAATTGCACGACTCCACGGTGGGCTCCCGCCACATTAGGTGGTTGGGAATAGGAGTTCTTGCTTGGACGCTTTGGACAATTCACAACAAGCTTGTTATTGAGCGTTGCCCTTGGCGACGCCCACTCATGCTTTTTATAAATTATGTTGATTTATGCAGCAGTGGAAGCCGCTTACCCGTGGGCCAGACCTCGACACCATCAATGTTCTCACCTTAGGATTCCACTTTGGATCTTCGTCTCACGCCACCGTTCCCCCTGCCACCATCTGAGCCAGACTAGCTCCTCGACCATTATTGATTGTCCTGCATGTTGTTTTCTTCTTCTTTCAGGGCTTGATGAGTTGATGCCTTCGGCATAACCCTCTTATTGTTTCTTCCGCCATATGGTGGGTGCCCTTATTTTTCATATTTTCACTGAACTTGCTACTTTGTATTGGTCGTTGTGCCTCGTTTGGTGCTTTATATATAAAGCGGGGCGAAAGCCTTTTCGGTAACCATGAAGATTTTGGCAACCCGTTATGCAAATTTGGGGATCAACTACAAGGCAAGACCTGAATTGCAAAGGGGCTAAGAATATCCGTTTTTAGACTTCAACCTGCTTAAGCTTAAACCCGCAAGTTTACAGGGATGTTAACCACCTTAGGGTGGTGGCCTAGCCTTACACGCCAACCAGCAGCTTCATACAAAACACCATGAGCTAAGGAGTGAGCTTTCACACTGGTGTGTCTATGCTCGATGATGTTCACACTCTTGAACAACTACATTCTCTTCCATATTTCATGTATGATATGAGCATAGACTCCCTTGCTGCCAGCATGTGTGCTCCTGGCTACTTGCTGGCAACCGGTCCCCACTATAATCTTGCGTGCGAGGATGTCTTCAACCAGACTTAAAGACTTCATTAGACGCCTTTACCTTTAGAATTTCCATATCGGAGTTTCCTTCATACATTATCGCCAAAGCTCCCACATAAAGACTATCATCATTTTTGGCAACGACAACGACAAAGTCCCGGTTTGGTTCCTGACTACCTCAACATCCACCTTGAACTTGATCACCCCTAGAGGAGGAGCAGTCCAGGTTTGCCTCAACCGCTCGTGGCACATTGTTGTTATGTTCTTGTTTTCCTCGATGCTTTTCCAAGCCTCTGATGATGCTCTGAACAAATGAGTGGACAAAGAGCGGCGGCTGGTAGATCTCATGGATATCTGAAGGAGCTTGCTAAATCTCAACTAACTCAGATTTAGCGAAGTCTCAGTCAAGTGCATGCCTGTCAGATGCTAGTTGGAGATTCGTGCGTTTTGGCAGGATGGACCCAGTGCTTCGGTGGCTAGGGAGCGCTATGCATCGCTTATAGCGATACCTAATATGCTCTCGCATCAAACGCCTCCCTAAATGGGCTTCCCGAGGCGCTCATGAAGCCTGGCCTCGGTTTTTTTCCACGTTTTTTTTTATTTTTTAGTTTCTTTTATACTTCCAATATTCTTAATAAATATATTACAAAAAACACTTTATGTAAGGCATTTGAAAAAAAAGTAAATCAGGCATTTGAAAAATGTTAAAGTATGTATAGACAAAATGTTTCTCATGTATAAAAAACATATACAATATTTGTGAAAAAAGTTGATCATGTATTTACAAAATATTAATCAAGCATTTGAAAAAAATGTTAAATAAGTATTTTAATAATGTTAATGAAGCATTTGAAAATGTTAATGTTTATAGAAAAAATGACCATGTGTTTAAAAATGTTAATCAACCATTTGGAAACGATAAAATTTGTATAGAAAAAATATTGATCATGTAATAAAAAATGTTTTTTGCAAGTGACATTCAAAATACGTTAATATTGTATTTGAGAAATGCTAATCAAGCATTTGAAAAATGTTAAAATATGTTAGAAAAATGTTGACCATGTATTAAAAAACTGAGTCAAGCATTTGAAAATAGTTAAAATGTGTATAAATAAAATGTTTCTCATGTATAGGAAAAATGGATACAAACATTATACAGTGTGTGTGAAAAAATGATCATGTATTTAGGAAATGTTAATCAAGCATTTAAATGAAATGTTGACGAACTATTTGAAAATGTTAAATGTGTATAGAAAATGTTAAACATATATTAACAAATGTTAATCTTGTATATGAAAAATGTAATAAAGCATTTTATAATGTTAAAATGTGTATAGAGAAATGTTGACAATGCATTAAAAATGTTACTCTCGTGTCAGAAAATGTTAATTAAGCATATAAAAATGTTAAAATGTGTATAAAAATGCTGAACGTGCATTAAAAATGTTAAACTTCTATTTGAAAATGCCTGACATGTATTAAAAAACTTTTCTTGACATATACGAAATATGTAGAATGAAAACCAAAAGAAACAAATTAAAAAAACAATGAGAACCGAAAAAGGAACAAAAGAAAATAAAAAAAGTCAAAAAAAGAAAACCAACGATACAAGTGCAAAAAGAATGGAAAACTGTGAAAACCGATAAAAACAAAGAAAGGTCGAAAACCAAGAAATAAACCAAAAACCGAATTAAAAAAGGAAAATGAGAAAGAAAAAAACCTGATGAAAATAATGAAAGAAACAAAAGAGAAACGAAAATTATAATGGAAACACACAAAAAGCAAAAGTATATCGATAAAAAAAGAAAACCAATGGAAACTGAAGAAGAAATACGAAAATCAAAGAACGAAAAGAAAAGAACACAGAAAAAAAGCAGTTTTTTATGCAGAAAACAAAAAAAAAGTCAGTGACAAAACATAAAAGTAAAGTGTAACACCCACGATGCGGCTATATCTCCCACGTGTCGAGGCACGACTTAGAAGCATAACCGCATTGTGGCTTTGTTGCAAGAAGGGTCATCTTCACACAATCCCATGTAATGAACAAGAAAGGGATAAAGAGAGTTGGCTTACAATCGCCACTTCACACAATACTTAAATAAATCATACGTCATTCAGAGTACACACATAGTCCGACTACGGACAAATCCAAATAAAAAGAAAATAACCCCAAACGCTAGATCCCCGATCGTCCCAACTGGGCTTCACTATTGATCATCAGGAAACGAAACATAGTAACGACCAAGGTCCTCGTCGAACTCCCACTTGAGCTCGGTTGCGTCACCTGCGCTGATATCATCTGCACCTGCCACTGTTTTGGTAGTATCTGTGAGTTGAGGAGTCAGCAATCTCACAACTCGCGAGATCAAGACTATTTAAGCTTATGGGTAGGAAAGGGGTAATGGGGTGGAGCTGCAGCAAGCACTAAGCATATATGGTGGCTAACCTACACAAATAAGAGCGAGAAGAGAAGCAGCGCAACGGTCGAGAAGCTAGAAGTGATCAAGAAGTGATCCTGAAACTACTTACGTTCATACATAACCCAAACCGTGTTCACTTCCTGGACTCCGCCGAAAAGAGACCATCACGGCTACACACACGGTTGATGCATTTTAATTAAGTCAAATGCCAAGTACTCTACAACCGGACATTAATAAATTTCCATCTGCCACATAACCACGGGCACGGCTTCCGAAATTTTATACCCTGGAGGGGTGTCCCAACTTAGCCCATCACAAGCTCTCACGGTCAGCGAAGGGTATTCCTTCTCCCAGAAAGACCCGGTCAGTCTCAGAATCCCGGTTACAAGACATTTCGACAATGGTAAAACAAGACCAGCAAGACCGCTCGACTGCGCCGATAGGAGCTGCACATATCTCGTTCTCAGGGCACAGCGGATTGTCCAAACTTCCGGTAGGCCAGCCCAGAGTTTCCCCTGGTGGCCACTGGCGGTTGACAGGTGGGACCAACACTCACGATGAGCACTGACCGGGGGTAAAATAAGATGACCCTCGGGCTCGCTAAAACCCAAGGGAAAGGCTTAGGTGAGGCAAATTTAAAACCAAGGTTGGGCCTTGCTGGAGAAATTTTATTCAAAGTGAACTGTCAAGGGGGTCCCATAACCCCAACCGCGTAAGGAACGCAAAATCAAGGAACATAACACCGGTATGACGGAAACTAGGGCGGCAAGAGTGGAACAGAACACTAGGCATAAGGCCGAGCCTTCCACCCTTTACCAAGTATATAGATGCATTAATTAAATAAGATATATTGTGATATCCCAAAATATCCATGTTCCAACATGAAACCAACTTCATCTTCACCTGCAACTAGCAACGCTATAAGAAGGGCTGAGCAAAAGCGGTAACTTAGCCAAACAACGGTTTGCTAGGAAAGGATGGTTAGAGGCTTAACATGAAAATACGGGAGGCATGATAAACAAGTGGTAGGTAGCGCAAGCATAGCGATAGAGCGAACAACTAGCAAAGCAAAGATAGAAGTGATATCGAGGGTAATGGTCATCTTGCCTTCAAAGTTCTTAGAGTTGTCGAAAGCTTGATCCTCGTTAGCGTACTCAATAGGTTCCTCGTTCACGAACTCGTCTCCCGGCTCTACCCAAGGCAAGAACACAAGCAACGGAACAACAATCAATCACGGTGCAATGCACAAACAACATGATGCAAGACATGGCATGGAATGCAAGATATGATGTGCAATGCATATGGGTACTCCGGAAGGGAAAGGATGAACAAGGCATCAAATTTTAAAACCAAGTATGCCGCTGGAAAGATGAGATGATTTCGGTTGAAATCGATATAAGGATCACCGGAAACGGATGCACGGTTTGCAAATGACGAGCAAAACAAGAACGATGCAAATTTGCGCTTAACAACATCATAGCACTTCGAATGCATCATGAAACTATGCTACAACACTCCAACAAGACAACGATGCACACGACATTAAAGTACAGGTGAAACTCTACAAATCGTGAACATTGAGCTCCTGCTGGAACTCAATAGAACAATCCTAAAACAACATGGCAAAATTGCAAATGATAACAGATTCACAGAATTGGGGAAAATACTAAACATGGCATAAACAAATTTATGATAGCAAATTTGCAAACTCATGCTACTCACCAAAAAGCAATACATGGCATGACAAGGTAACCATCAGTAATAAGACATTTTCGTGCAACTACTCATGGCAATAACATAGTCATAGGATACATAGAGCACTAGCAAATCACATGGCAAAACTGAACTTAATGTTAACATTCTGCCAACAACGTTATTTAGCAAAAGTAGAGCATGATAAAAACAATCTACACTACTCAACAATTGCAACCAGAGGCATGGATGGATAGAGCACAGAAATATCTACAAAACATAATAAAGGAGCATCTCCAGTTTATGCATGGATGTGATGGTAGCACCAATCAAACATAGCATTATGATATGACAGATTCAGCCTAACAAAACGGTAACAGCAAGTACCCTACTTCACGAGCTTGATGCACTCACTACATGACTCACAAAAATACATGGATTGCACCTATGTAAATATGGCATGATGGAGCTCATAAAATATGTAGACATCATGCCCATAGGATGTACACACAAAATGCAACAAAAATGACAAATCAGCAAAAACCAGCAGCTAACATCATATAGCACTCTTGCAACAATGATAATGGAATCAATATGTACAGTAACATGCATGCAAAAGACACTAACTTGAGGAACATCACGAGATGAACATTTTGATATATCATATGCACAAATCGAAGCAACGAGCATGGAGATATGACATGATAAACATGAGCACATAATATTGCAGATTCCCAGGACTTCGACAAATTTTCACCTCGCGAAAGTCAACGCAGGACGAGGCCGACCCGGGACAGGGAGGAACCGGGACGCGGGCACGTTTGGTTGGTGGAGCAGCTGGATCTCGTCTACCCTCCGGGATCTCGCCGGAGTTCTCGCCGGAGTGGAGGAAGACGACGGCCGGGGCCACGTGGCGCTCTGCGAGTGGCCAGGCGGTGGTGGCGGACGCATCCGGCGGCGCGAGGTGGAAGGAGACTAGGGTTTGGACTGCGAAAATTCGGGGGAGACACCTATATATAGGCAGGGGGAGTTAGGAGAGTCCAAATGAGGTACGGTTTTCGCCCACACGATCGTGATCTAACGATGGAGAGTATGGAGGAGGTTTAGATGGGTAAAAGGGCTGTTTGGAGGGGTGTTGGGCTGCAACACCAAAGAGGCTTTTGCGGTTAGCCGGTTAACCGTTGGGGCATCAAACGGCCTCCAAATGGAACGAAATTTGACAGGCGGCCTATCAGTGATATACCAAGGCCACTTGACAAATCTCGACCCATTCCGATAACGTTTTTCTCCCGCTCACGAAACGAGATTAGAGGGGTGCACGTGTGCATGTGAGAGTGTCGGATCACGAAACGGACAACGGAGAAAACGATCGGATGCATGTGACGAACACGAATGCAAATGCGGTGCACATGATGACATGAGATGGAATGCATGACATGAACAAAATACAAAACGAAAGACAAAACCCAACCACGAAGGAAATATCATATCACATAGCCGAAAATGGCAAGAGTTGAAGTTACAAATATGAAAAGTTACATCCGAGGTGTTACATAAAGAAATCGATTTTTTAGATAAACAAACACAAAAGAAGCGAACAAAGAAACCCCGAGCTAGCGAGCAAGCGCGGTCGAAAATAATGCTGAGAATGGGCTACCCTCGCATTAAGTGAGATATAGCGAAATCACTAACTAAGAAGCACCCTTTGCAACGATGACTCTCACCTCCCCAGGTTGCGACAAGCGACGCACTACATGTGTGCAACTTGTTGCAACCCGGGAGTTTTTCGTTTTTTCGTTGCTTCATTTATTCAAAATGTCTTATCTCTGCATCCAAATGCCGAACCGTTTTTAGCGTTGGATTCCTCGCATCGAGATCTTCAAAACTAGATTCCATGTTGATAGATCTTGACAAACTTTTTTGCCACGAAAAAAACCGGAAGGAAAAACCACACCGGGAGCATGTTTTTTTCTTTCCGAAAGCCATTTCGGAGAGGCATGGCCGTGCCTCTCGCGGAAGCAAATCTGTGTCTCTCAGGAATGCAAAACCATGCCTCTTGAGGAAGGAGAAAAAAGAAAACACAATTTTTTTCGTTTTCCGCTAGGCACGAGCGTGCCTCTTGCGGAAGCCAAACCGTGCCTCCCACGGAAGAAAAGAAAATATATTTTTTCGTTTTTGATAGGCACGGCCGTGCCTCTCGCGGAAGCAAAACCGTGCTTCTCACGGAAAAAAAAAATCTTTTTTATCCGAGAGGCACGGTCATGCCTGTCGCGAAGGAAAAAAAAACGTGTTTTTTTTCCGTTTCCTAGAGGCACGGCCATACCACTTTGCAAATTCATTTTTTTGTCCATTGTAACTTTGCTTATTTTGTGGTGCATCGGTATACGCTGGTTGAGAACTTGGTCTTTTTTCTCTTTTCCTGTGTTGTTATGTCTTAGGGGAGACAAAAAAGGCTTCCTCCATTTCTTCTTTTCTAAAGGATATTTTTTTGTAAATACATGAATAATTTAATTATATGAACATTTTTTGTTTAAATATACCCCCCTAAAATTACATGTTTTATAAAGAATTGAAAACTTTTTAAAATTACACAAATATTTATATAATCTCTCTTGCTTGTAAGCTGTAATTATAGTTGCACATTCGTTGGCTATGCGCAGTCGGATGTTCATTGTCCGTGTGAAACTCTTTTCTCCAAAAATTATTCAATTTTTTTTTATTTTTTTTTCATCTTTTTGGTTCTACTTTTATTTGTATTTTAGTTTCTATCTCTTTCATGTATTGGATTTTTTCGTTTTTGTTATGCACACTTGTGCCATCTGCATGCAGTCTACATGAGCCTTTTGTGCCCAAGATATGACTACTATTTTTTTATTTCTTAATTTTACACGGCGACTGCAAGTGTGGGCTCCCCGTAAAAAAGAAAGACCGAACATGTAGATAGTTGCATATGTGCCACTAGACACATGATAAGAGTGCCGTCCCTTGACGAACCGACATATGGTTGAATGGTTAGCAGAACAATGGTATGCCTGCTTACCAGAGTTTAAGTTCCAGACTTGATATCGATGGTCGCATTTTTCTAGATTTATACCAGGTCTTTCGGTAATGTGTGTTCAGTAAAAGGAAATGTTCCCGTCGACTACGAATAAGTCTACGACGACTTCGTCAATCTCAAAATAATGTACCGGTTCAGTCTATCGAATGTGCTCATAAAGTAGGGCGTACATGTTCATACAGATGAACATACGTGGTATGTACGAGCGTGTGACTTAAAAAAAAGGGACTGCTCCCACGTCTCACCCCGTAGGTACCATACTACCAGGGAAGGAAACAGGCTCGAAATTCAATTCGACTTCCGAATTCCGATAGACAACTGTATTCCTTCCCCGACTCTCACAAGAGATAGCAGCGGCAGGCGCCTCTGCCTACATTAACATCGACATTGCCTCTCTCAATCTCCGTCCCTCCCAGTAATCAGAACTTGATCGTAGCCCTTTCCTTGGTTCTCACCGCGAATCCACATAGCACAAGGTAAACAAACGTGCGCGGCGATGGGGGCTTCGGCATTTGACGAGCAGAAGGGTGCGACGACATCGGCCGGTGAACGTGATGAAGCCTTTACGAGGCCCAGCCCCAGCGGCTTCGCCTCCTTCGTCGACAAGCTCCGACGCGACCTGGACAAGATCGCGGCGGAGGCGATCGACAAGGACGTCCTGCATGCCCTCGCGGAGCTCAGCGAGGCCGTCGGCAAGATGGCAACAGCGGTGGCCGGGGCAGGCGAGCACGTCTTGTACCACTTGAACACTGTAGCCACGGGCGACCTCACCCTCGAGATCGACGAGGCCGTTGAGTTGACCGCAAAGGCGGCGGCGGCAGGCGAAGCAGACTGGGTGGTGGGCACCACGCGGCTGCTCATGGCGAGCACCGAGGACATCACCCGCCACCTCACGGAGGCCATCGAGAAAGAGAAAGCAGCGGCGGGCGTGGCCAGCGGTGGAGCAGTCTCGGGTGCCGGCGGGGTTGAACTTGAAGAACAGGCCGTGGACGGCGATGCCTCCTTGGACGATCGGGTTCAGCTGGAGGAGGAGGAGGCCTTCTTGGACGAATTGGACTATCTCGACATGGTCTTGGATGTTGACGAGGCCTTGGATGATTTGCGCCTGGAAGCGGCCGGGTGCTGCGGTGACCGTGCACCAACGACAGGGTTTCTTGGCCGATATGATTTTTTCACACTGCAAGACTTCTTGAAGTTGGTTGATTGATCGATGACGCTTTGTAAGAGATGCATATTGGATCTGCTGCAGCCGTACGGAAGAGATGTAGCAGTAGGCTAGCTAGTAGTAGAGGTACCCCATGTACGTCCATGTAAGGGCGGGCTCGGACAAACTCATGTGTAAGATTTTCTAGTTAAGCTGGACAACCAAATTAAGTGCATGCACTGCTGCACATTTCTTGCTACATGTACTCATTCTTGGGAAATTAGTTGTGATACATATATATATTTCGTTATAAGATTGGAACATAAATATTTGGATTGATAATACGAGAGCAAAAAATATATAGATGAGATTTACTGTATGCGATTATTATATAGGAGTAGTTGTCAAATACGGAGTATTTATTAAATACAAGTAGCATAATAGTTTAGTCAATTGCATGCTAGAAGTACATATTTTTCATACGTGGTTGCACGTTGAGATGACATGTTTACATGCTGAAGAGAAATTTGTTAAGAAACATCGTATATTTAAGTATATCTATATCTATATCTATACCTACTAATAAAGCAAGGTGCGTTTCGTCAAAATTTTCATCCGTTCACCGTCGAAAATAATTTTTTCGTATCCGAGGTGGTACTAAATTTTTATGCGCTTGTCTGCAAGAAAAAATATTTTCTGTACATGGGCCGCGACTTGTGGCCCAGCGAAGCCAGCACACATATTTGTTTGCCCACGCAGCTGGCAAAATTCTATTTTCCACACTGGGCAACAAATAGTGGGAGTTTCACACAGGACAGCCAATAATGGGCTGCCTCATTTTTCTTTTATTTTGTGTCTTACTTCTATTTTTATTTTGCTTTCACTAACTATTTTTTGCCTTCCAAGTTTATTTTTATTTAAGAATTTATTTTGTAAAATAAAATTCTGAAAAACCGTTAATGATCATAAATAAACAAATTTTGGAAAATGTTAAGAATTTCAAAATTCTGTTGCTATTTTGAAACGTGCAAAAAGTAGCCCATTTTTTTAATTTTCTATTGTTTTTAGAAATTGTTCGAGATTTCTAGAAAGAAAATGGCATTTCAAAAAAACTCCAAATGTAAAAAAACATCATGTTTTAGTGAATTTTCCAAAATTAAAAATAATGTTCGTGTACAAAGACACACATTTTCCAAAAATCTTATGAATTTTGAACACATGCTCCCATTTTAAAAAATGGTAAAAAAATTCAAATAGTGTTCATGTTTTTAGAAAAATAATTTTGTTTTCAAATAAAATTGAAAAGTTTAAAAGATGTTCCCTTTCATATTTTGTTCGTATTTTTTCCGAAAGTGTACGTAATTTTCAAAAAAATATTCAGGATTTTAAAAATTATTCAGAAACTTCATACCTTTAAATCCCCTGGATTAAAAGGATTGAAAGGAAGTGTTGGTTGAATAATGCATGGGCTTTCTCTGGCATATGATGATGTAACGAAACTCTTAAATGGCCTCGATCAATGAATGGGAAAATAGCGGATTGATTCCTTCACATGCGGCGAAACCAAGTAGCTAATTGTTCCTTTTTTGTGTGCACAAAGGGTTTTGCTTACACATATAATTCTCGTTGATCCATCTAGAAAGTTTAGGCTGGGCCGATGGTTTTGGGCTGGTTGGACTCCATGTCTCTTTGTTTTCTTCTTTTAATTAAACATAAATAAACTTTGATGAGTAAAATAAATAAAGATAGAAAAGGGATTTGGTGTTGCGCTGGTTAGACTCCCTTTCTCCATTTTTTTAATTAACCAGAACCTTTTTTTCTCAAAAAAAACCAGAACCTTTTTTTGAGAAATTAAACAGAAACTTGAATAAAATAAAGATAGAGAAGGGATTTAGACCAACATAGTTATTTCTCTAGGATCGGAGAAATATGGGGAATTTAAATAAAGTGCTTTGGGGACTTTAACAAACTTCATATTTCATAATTGACACATAAGTTTTCCCGTTGCAACACACGGGCCTATACTAGCAAAAGCAAAAATCACACTCCCCTAACCCAATAACCATGAGTAAGACCCCAATAGGCACACGCTCTTTCTTTCAACACATGGCATTCATTATGTGTTGCCACTTATCCTTCTTTCCACGCTGCCCGTGGTGGCCTCAGTGCTCACACAATCACAACGCGTTTGAATGTTGTCAATCCTAAGGCGTCTCTCTCTTGGCATAAGATGAGAAATGTACCTTTTTCCGTGAGGTTTTGGCGAGGCGTGCATGCTTGGTTATAGATAATTTTTTTCATCTCCAATCTTGGTTTTGCTGAGGTGTTTATTTCCAGTTCGGATAGGCACCAACATGAAAGAAAGACGGATCATGCGCTATTGATTAAGGTTACACCCTAAATAGAATTTTTAAATGGTTAATATGTAAAATAATATCATATCAAGATTCTACACATTTTTCTAATCAAATTCCATATATAACAAGTTAAACTTGGACTTAGGGTTTAAACGATATGTGTATTGAAAAACATTTGATATATATTGCGGGTTAATTAACCCAATTATCAGAGTGTTTCATGCAAAAGCAAAAATCTGAATAGTAAAAGTAGGCTGCAAGTTGATTACAATAAATATTAAGGCATTTTCTGAAAAAGCGAAATCTGACCTGAACTGCGGTTTATTATCATAAACTGTTGGGAAACGTAGCATGCAATTTCAAAAATTTCCTACGCTCACGCAAGATCTATCTAGGAGATGCATAGCAACGAGAGGGGCAGAGTGTGTCTACGTACCCTTGTAGACCGAAAGCGGAAGTGTTTGACAACGCGGATGTAGTCAAACTTCTTCTCGTTCCGACCGATCAAGCACCGAACGTACGGCACCTCCGAGTTCTGCACACGTTCAGCTCGATGACGTCCCTCGAACTCTTGATCCAGCAAAGTGTCAAGGGAGTGGATGAGTTCCGTCAGCACGACGGCGTGGTGACGGTGATGGTGAAGTGATCCGCGCAGGGCTTCTCCTAAGCACCGTGGAATATGACCGAGGGTGTAATCTATGAAGGGGGGCGCCGCACACAGCTAACAATTGTTGGTGTGTTCTAGGCGCCCCTCCCCACGTACATATAGGTGGGAGGGGGAGGGGAGCAGCCTTGGGGCGCCCCAAGTAGGAGGAATACTACTTGGGGCCATGATACGTCCATTTTGCATCATGCTTTGATATTGATATTTACTGCATTATGGGCTGTTATTACACATTATGTCACAATACTTATGCCTTTTCTCTCTTATTTTACAAGGTTTACATGAAGAGGGAGAATGCCGGCAGCTGGAATTCTGGGCTAGAAAAGGAGCAAATATTAGAGACCTATTCTGCGCAACTCCAAAAGTCCTGAAACTCCACATAAGTCATTTTTGGAAATTATAAAAAATACTGAGCGAAGAAAATACCAGAGGGGGCCCACACCCTGGCCGCGAGGGTGGGGGGCGCGCCATACCCCCTGGGCGCGCCCCCTGCCTCGTGGGCCCCCTGGTGGCCCTCCGGTGTCCATCTTTTGCTATATGAAGTCTTTTGTCCGAGAAAAATAATAAGCAAGCTTTGGGGCGAGACTCACCGCCACGAGGCGAACCTTGGCGGAACCAATCTAGGGCTCGGCGTCGCTGATCGCTGGGAAACTTCCCTCGGGGGGAAATCATCGCCATCGTCATCACCAACGATCCTCTCTTCGGGAGGGGGTCAATCGCCATCAACATCTTCACCAGCACCATCTCCTCTCAAACCCTAGTTCATCTCTTGTATCTAATTCTTGTCTCTAAGTCTGAGATTGGTACCTGTAGGTTGCTAGTAGTGTTGATTACTCCTTGTAGTTGATGCTAGTTGGTTTATTTGGTGGAAGATCGTATGTTCAGATCCTATATGCATATTAATACCCCTCTGATTATGAACATGAATATGCTTTGTGAGTAGTTACATTTGTTACTGAGGACATGTGAGAAGTCTTGCTATTAGTAGTTATGTGAATTTGGTATTCGTTCGATATTTTGATGAGATGTATGTTGTCTCCCCTCTAGTGGTGTCATGTGAACGTCAACCACATGACACTTCAAAATTGTTTGGGCCTAGAGGAAGGCATTGGGAAGTAATAAGTAGATGATGGGTTGCTAGAGTGACAGAAGTTTAAACCCCAGTTCATGCGTTGCTTCGTAAGGGGTTGATTTGGATCCATATGTTTCATGCTATGGTTAGGTTTACCTTAATACTTCTTTTGTAGTTGCGGATGCTTGCATTAAGAGTTAATCATAAGTGGGATGCTTGTCCAAGTAAGGGCAGCACCCAAGCACTGGTCCACCCACATATCAAATTATCAAAGTACCGAACGCGAATCATATGAGTGTGATGAAAACTAGCTTGACGATAATTCCCATGTGTCCTCGGGAGCATTTTCCTTCATATAATAAATTGTCCAGGCTTGTCCTTTGCTACAAAAAGGATTGGGCCACCTTGCTGCATCTTATTTACTTTTATTACTTGTTGCTCGTTACCAATTACTTTATCACAAAACTATCTGTTACCGATAATTTCAGTGCTTGCAGAGAATACCTTATTGAAAACCGCTTGTCATTTCCTTCCGCTCCTCGTTGGGATCGACACTCTTACTTATCGAAAGGACTATGATATATCCCCTATACTTGTGGGTCATCAAGACTCTTTTCGGGCGCCGTTGCCGGGGAGTGAAGCGCCTTTGGTAAGTGGAACTTAGTAAGGAAAAATTTATATAGTTTGCTGAAATTTACTGTCACTTGTTACTATGGAAAGTAATCCTTTGAGGGGCTTACTTGGGGTATCTTCACCCCGTCCAGAAGAGCAAAGAGTTGCTCCTCAACCTACTGAACCTACTGAAAATGTTTACTTTGAAATTCCTTCGGGTATGGTAGAAAAACTGCTAGCTAATCCTTTTGCAGGAGATGGAACATTGCATCCTGGTTTACACTTCATCTATGTGGATGAAGTTTGTGGATTATTTAAGCTTGCAGGTATGCCCGATGATGTTATCAAGAAGAAGGTTGAGGGAGTCCTGGATTAGGGGGTGTCCGGATAGCTGAACTATCACCGTTGGCCGGACTCCTGGACTATGAAGATACAAGATTGAAGACTTCGTCCCGTGTCCGGATGGGACTTTCCTTGGCGTGGAAGGCAAGCTTGGCGGTAAGGATATGTAGATCTCCTACCATTGTAACCGACTCTGTGTAACCCTAACCCTATCTGGTGTCTATATAAACCGGAGGGTTTTAGTCCGTAGGACGAACAACAATCATACCATAGGCTAGCTTCTAGGGTTTAGCCTCTCGATCTCGTGGTAGATCCACTCTTGTACTACCCATATCATCAATATTAATCAAGCGGGAGTAGGGTTTTACCTCCATCGAGAGGGCCGAACCTGGGTAAAACATCGTGTCCCTTGTCTCTGTTACCATCCGCCTAGACGCACGGTTCGGGACCCCTACCCGAGATCCGCCGGTTTGACACCGATATTGGTGCTTTCATTGAGAGTTCCTCTGTGCCGTCGCTGTCGGGAAGGATGCCTCATCCCGCCTTTAAAGACGGCACGTTGTTAAAGGAGCTTTGGCCACCGCCAAACTCTCCGGCTAGGCGGTTTTCTTATGACCGCTGCTCGTCCGCTACCGACGATGACTTCTCGGGTCATCGAAAGCAATCTTCACGTTAGCTCGGAACTCGCCGAGCAGTTAGATCCGATGGAGCTCTCTTCCTTAAACGAGCTCTTGGATCGCATCGCCGCCCTGGGAGTCGCTACAGACTACGATCAGATTGGGCCTAAAACCGATCTGAGAAAGATCAACTCTCCCCAGGCTACCCACAATGTTGCTGTGGTAGAGGAACAATACGGCGACTCTTCTCCCACCTTAAGGACTAGCTATGTCCGGATTCCTGACCCCTCCATGCCGGATTCCCGCGGAGGGGAGGATACCACTCAAGCCCTGAACTTAAAGTCAGGCAGCGGGCTAGATTCATTGGACAACCTCCAAGAACCCAAGCTTCCAAGTTCGAAAACTTCTTGGCAATCTTAGATCGGACGGGGTTCGGAATTTAATTCCACCCGCCCACAAAAACATAAGCGATCTATCCCAAACCCGGCAAGAGCCCGGTGAAACAGTACATCATTACTGGGCCAGATTCCTCCTGGTTATGGACAGGATAAAGGATTGCCGCGAGGAGGACGCAATCTCATTCTTCTGCAATAATTGCATGGCCAAGGGAATCCTAAACGCCATAAGTCGTCATGGAAATTACACGCCGCTGACTTGGCGTCCATAGTACTGAAATCATCTTGCGATGGAGAGCGCTTGAAAACCGAAATCAAATTTTGGGATAATCCGCCCCGAATCGACCCTAGTCCGAAATAAAAGGTGCATCATCACCAGCACCGGGTTACATACCAAAAGCAAAAACCCCAAAGGGCATGGAACGTACTGGAGGGATGGCTCAATGGACCCTACAAAATTCATAGCACAGAGGGCGCCACTCCAACTCATAGCCTTAGAGCATGTTGGATACTACGGCAGGTGGCCAAAAGTGGCGAAGAGCTTTTAGCTCCAGAGCACCAGCCCAGCAATACCAGTACGATATTAACAGTCTTCGAGACTTTCGCATCAAATAATATGCGGAAACGAACACTCCGCAGCCTTGCCGAAGTCTACCAGATAGCAACAATAAATCCATGGAGTGACATGGCTATTACCTTTAATGCTAGTGACGAACCTAAAATCCGAATAGCCTGAGCACCAGCCGCATTGGTCCTCAGTCCAATAGTGGACGGCTTTCGCCTTACCAAGGTACTCATGGACGGCGGCAGTGGATTAAACCTCATCTACGAGGAAACCCTTCGAAAAATGGAAATAGACTGGAGCCGCATTGAGCAAAGCAGCACAACCTTTAGAGGAATAGTCCCGGTCGGGAAGCATCTTTGACAGAAAGATCACACTTGGATGTGGTGTTCGACGGATAATTATAGGTCCGATGAGGTCACATTCCAAGTGGCCCGTTCAGCAGCGGATACCACACTCTATTAGGGCGAGAGGCATTCACAATTTTTCAAGCTATACCCCATTACGGGTACATGAAGCTCAAAATGCCGGACCCAACGGAATTATCACTCTCGCTAGTGACCGAACATAGCGCCCGCGCCAAAAATAAAACAGCCGCACTTGCCCTTGAGGCACTATCCAAAGCCCTAGCGGTAGAGGAACTCATCGCGCTGCGCTCCACGGTGAACAGGCGATGTGATACTCGATAAGAGATCCAAGTCCACCTCTTTTAAACCGCGCATTTAAATAGTCAAATTCCAAGTCCATCCAACGGATCCTACAAAACGGCCTCCATCGGGCACAATTAAACCCCGATGTGGACGCCGACTACGAGAATTCCTACGCGAAAATTGGGACATTTTTGCTTGGCACCCTTCAGACATGCCAGGAATCCCACGCCGGCTGACCGAGCACAGCCTAAATTTCCTAAAAGGATTCAAGCCAGTCAAACAAGCTCTTCGGCATTTCTCCGAACCCAAGAGACAGGCCATGGGACAGGAGCTAGCCAAACTATTGGAGGCCGGATTCATCAGAGACATTAAACATCCGGACTGGCTAGCAAAAGTAATGGTACCAAAGAAGGACAAATCCTGGCGCCTATGTGTCGATTTTAAGGACCTTAGCAAGGCTTGCCCAAAGGATCCCTTCCCCCTCCCCCGCATCGATCAAATTATCGACGCTACCGCAGGACACAATTCATTGTGTTTCCTCGACGCATACTCCAGCTACCACCAAATTAAGATGGCAGAGCCAGACCAAGCCGCAACAGCATTCATCACTCCATACGGCCCATTCTGCTTCAACACAATGCCCTTTGGGCTAAAAAACGCCGGCGCAACATATCGACGCATGATTCAGACATGTCTGGCAAACCAGATCGGCAAAACAGTGGAGGCATACGTAGACGATGTGGTCGTCAAATCCAAGCATGTCGAAACCCTAGTCGACGACTTGAGACTCACATTCGATAATCTCCGAACATATGACATCAAGCTCAACCCGGAAAAATGCGTTTTCGGCGTACCAGCCGGAAAGCTCTTGGGCTTCATTGTATCCGGTAGAGGAATCGAATCAAACCCAACCAAGATCCGAGCTCTGTCACAATTGGATATCCCCAAAGACCTCAAACAAATACAAAAATTGACTGGATGCGTGGCGGCTCTAAGCCGCTTTATCTCCCGCTTAGGAGAAAAGGCATTACCCCTTTATCGCCTCCTCCGGCGCACCGAACACTTTGAGTGGACGAATGCCGCCACGGCCGGACTCGGAGAAATCAAAGCCATATTGGCAACAAATCCGGTCCTGGCCTCGCCCAACATGGGCGAACCAATGCTATTATACATCGCAGCAACCCATAAAGTTGTAAGCGCGGTGCTCGTTGTCGAACGAGAAACGGACATACACAAGTTCCCTCTCCAAAAACCAGTTTACTACGTGTCCACTGTCCTAACTCCATGCAAGTCACGGTACCCGCATTATCAAAAGATAGTATACGCGGTGTTCATGGCATCCCGGAAGCTGCGAAACTACTTTCAAGAGTGTTCGATAATAGTAGCCTCCGAAGTACCTCTTAATGACATTATAAACAACCGCGACGCAACGGGCCGGATCGCTAAATGGGTCATTGAGCTCCTCCCGTTCGACATAACCTACAAGCCACGACGAGCTATTAAGTCGCAAGTTTTGGCCGACTTCGTCGACGGCTGGACTGAAGCCGAACTCCCTAAAGAGTACGACGCATATTCCAACTGGATCATGCACTTTGACGGCTCCAAAATGTTGGCCGGCCTGGGGGCTGGCGTCGTTCTGACGTCCCCAACCGGAGATCTGATCGAATCGTACTTCAAATAATGTACACGGACTCCAACAACGCAGCCGAATACGAGGCCCTTCTACATGGTCTCCGGAAGGCAGTCTCCATGTGCATTCAACGCCTAGAGGTGCGCGGGGATTCGAACCTCGCGATATCCAAATAAATGGGGACTTTGATGCCAAGGATCCGAAAATGGCAGCTTATCGCAATGTCGTCCGAAAAATGTCAGCTCGGTTTGAGGGGCTCGAATTTCACCATATAGCCCGGGATAACAACCAGGCAGCGGACGTGTTGGCACACATTGGCGCAAAGCGTGATGCCGTCCCCCCCAACATCTTCCTAGAGAGGCTTTTCAAGCCATCCGTATTGTGGGAGGGAGAGTCCGGAAATAAC
This sequence comes from Aegilops longissima, assembly GCA_021605205.1. Classification (NCBI taxonomy): domain Eukaryota; kingdom Viridiplantae; phylum Streptophyta; class Magnoliopsida; order Poales; family Poaceae; genus Aegilops; species Aegilops longissima. The sequence goes on along the minus strand of CM038677.1, from coordinate 608,002,694 downwards.
AACCCGAACCCAACCACACTGCCCCACACCGAACATTCCGACATAGTTGGTGGTTCGACCAACGAAATAACACCGTCAGCCCACGCAATAATGGCAGTCATTGCCCCGTGGACAGAACCATTCCTAGCCTACCTAACTAGGCAGGAGCTTCCCGAAGACCAAAACGAGGCCCACTGCATAGTGCGGCGGTCTAAAGCCTATAAGGTCCATGAGGGAGAGCTTTATAAGAAAAGCACAACCGAGTCCTTCAAAGGTGTATCTCCAAAGAGGAAGGCGGAATCTCTGGCTGAAATTCATGCCGGACTCGGTGGGCACCATGCGCAGCCCGGCCCTTGTAGGCAAGGCCTTCCAGACAGGATTTTATTGGCCGATGGCCCGGCAGATCTCGGGACTTAGTCCAACGATCGTCGGTTGCCAGCTCTTTGATAATCAAAGCCACATGCCACCCACCGCCCTCAAAACTATACCCATCACCTGGCCCTTCGTGGTCTGGGGGCTTGACATGGTTGGACCCCTTAAAGGAGGAACCCACAAGCAAAAATACCTATTGGTCATGGTGCATAAATTCACCAAATGGATAGAGGCCAAGCCTGTAAAGACGGCCGAATCCGGACCGGTGATAGACTTCATATCAGGGGTAGTACACCGTTACGACGTCCCCTACAACATCATCACTGATAACGACACGAACTTCACGGCCGACAAGGTCAAACTCTGGTGCAAAAACATGGGCATCAAGCTCGACTACGCTTCAGTCTATCACCCCCAAACTAACGGTCAAGTCGAGCAAGCAAACGGTCTAATCATGAGCGGCATTAAACCCAGACTAGTGCGGTCCCTCAAGGAATCTAACACGCACTGGGTTGAGGAGCTCGAATCCGTACTCTGGGGGCTGCGGACCACGCCGAATCGCACTACCGGATTCACACCATTTTTATGGTATACGGCGCAGAGGCAGTTTTGCCCTGCGACATAATTCATGACTCACCTCGCGTGCGCATGTACGAAGAAAGAGAAGCCGAGCTCGATCGGCAGGACAGTTTGGACGCCTTGGAGGAGGAGCGCGACGTGGCAAAAGCTCGTTCCGCATTCTATCAACAGCAGGTTCGAACATATCAAAGCAGGGAAGTACGGGCCAAAGCTTACAACATTGGCGAACTAGTTCTACGCCTGCCGGACAAGAAAAAGGACAAACTCAAGCCCAAATGGGAGGGCCCCTTCATCATCGACCAAGTCCTGGCCGGCGGAGCGTACCATCTGCGAAACACATCGGATAACGGACTCAAGCCGAACCCATGGAACGCAGCCCGTCTCCGAAGATTCTACGCCTAGCGCCGGATTCTGAGTTTGTCTCCTTCCTCCGTCTATATTTTATACTTTAAGTTGTCTTTTATTTCTCTCCTTCTTCCTCCTTTTTTCCGAAGCCGTTAAAGGCTCGTTCGCGCATTGTTCGCACACACTTGACGCGCTATCCGCGCTCATTATACCTGGGGGCTTCTCTAACAGGATCTTATTTATACAGGCTTTATGGCCAACACATGTGTCACACTTCCGCATGTACCTTTTATTCACCATTATATGCATCGATATGACTTAAGTTTTGGCCAAGCTGGGTTGCCTGGCTCCTGTGCTTACCCCTACATTCCCGATTGTTCGGCTAGGTGGTAAAGGAGCACCTCTGCGATTGTTACCGCCGGGTCAGCCGGACGTGTACCTCAGACTGGGTGAAGTCGAAAGCTAGCGTTCTTAAGGGAATATTCGGTCGGTGAACTAAAAGACGATTTTTTATTTTTTCATTTATCTGCCCCTAGATGCTTTTTCTGCTTTTTTCGCAGTCCGGACATGCACTTTAGGGCATGCCTCCCAGGGAAAGGAACCCCTAACGGAACTATTCTCCCTGGAAGATGTTTCTTGCTAACCATGTAATATAACATAACTAGTTGGGCACTTGTCTGATAAAGCACTCATGACCCCTACGCCTGGTCTCCACGCATGCCCCAATTTTTACATAACCGCGAGGGTATTCGGACACACTCCGGACGATTGGGTCCCGAGGTTGAAGCGAAAAGGTCCGCTACGACAAACGATCTACAATCCGGCTAGAAGGCATTTTACATGTCATTTTAAATTACATAGTCAAATTGACTAATTGTATTCCTCTTCAATGCCATCGAATAGGCTGTCTAGTTTAAAGTCCTGCTGGGAATACTTTGCGGCCAACTCTACTTGGCCGTACACTAAGCTCACAGGGATCTCCTTGCCGTCGGGCCCCACAGGTCCGACCTCGGCCATGTGGTTTGGGTCCGCCTTCGTGTACCGCGTCTTCACCATGGCCCAGGCTTCCCTGGCGCCTTGACGACAGGCCGATATCTTCCATAGTCGGAAGCACCGTCGTGCTCCCTGAAGCTTCTCTGCAAGCTCTCCAAGGCCTTCGGGCAGGGAGATAGATGGCCACAAGGCCTGTGCGACGCCTTTCATCACCTTCCGAACTCGTTCGTGCAGTTGCAATAGCTCGGGAAGAAGGTCACCTGTAGAACCGGGCATTTCCTCTGCAGGACGACCCGTGAGCATACCTACAGTCTACAGACATAACTCTGTTAGTTGACTTCCTCGCCGAACTCTTTTTCAAAGTTCGCTCAAGCACTTACAATAAATGTCGCGACGGAGTCGCCGATTCTCCTTCACGGAGTCAGACAGCTGGGCACGGACATCCTTTAGTTCCTCACCCAGCTGGGTGTTGGCATCCTAGAGATTATTTTTCTCTTGCCTCACCCTTGTAAGCACATTCTCGCCGGCCTTCAACCGGCGCAAGAGCTTTTGCTTGTCCGGATCTAGTCCGGCGCCATCTGCAATATTATTGTCAGATTTACACACACGCCGCACTTCACAAACTACTTATCTTTAAAGCATATATTACCAGAGGGGGTCTCTGTGGCTCCCCCTGTAGCGGCTAGTGCGCCCTCAAGTTGGGCCTTGCATTCTTCAAGCTCCTGGGACAGTCGGGTATTCTTTTTTGTAAGATCCTGCATAACAAATGATCCCTAAATAAGTTATTCTAATTATTTTAAGTCTCGGGGGCTACTGGCATATATAACCGTCAAATTTCCTCACCCGTATGTCCTATACATACTGCTCCGTAGCTTTGGCTAGACCATCTTGAGCGGCACAGAGGTGCGCATCTCCCGAATTGAAGGCATTCAATGTCTCTTGGGAGAAACATGCGTCACGAAGAACTGTCCGGCGGCGCCTGTGATTCATGGCGCTCTCCACCTCGGAGTTGGTGGCGGACAATCTGTCGGCATCCTCTGTTGGAGGAGCGTCCGACGCACGCCTCGTGCTCGCCTTCGCTTCTGGACCCGGCTTTGGAGCCTGGCTGGCGAAGGCTCGATTGGCAACCTCTCCGGACACAGTCCGGCGAGCGCTATTTTTCCTGAAAAGGGCACCAGCGTTAGTACGCCTTCCAGGAATCAATCCTGGGAATATGGTGACGCGCTGTAACACCCCAAAAGTCTTAACCTTGTTTATTTAATTAAAATTTTGCCATGAAATTAAATTTTTATTTTTGTGGTTTTAATCTTGATTTCAGAGCCTCTCTTTTCCCTAAGTTGTGGATTTTTCACCCCTAGTAAAAACTTTTCAAAAATATGTTATTGGACTTGTTTATCCTCTCAAGAAAAATCCTTTCTTTTCATCAGAGGAATTAATTATATAATAATCTCCATGATCTTTATTTTCTTGAAAAATGGTTTCCCATGGTTTTATGGTCCTTTTTGAACTACAACCCTTTTATAATTTCTTTCAAAAATTTCACCAAAATTTGGGGATGTCCTATGAGGTCACCAAACCACTTTTATGCAAAAAGATATTTCATTCCCTAAATATTTTGAGCTCTACACCCAATTTTCTTCTCTGGTCCAGTGGGCAATTTTGCACTACAACCTATTTAAATACTTCTTTCTAGCCTCCACCAAAATTATGGGATGTTAGTAGAAGCCTATGATTCAACTTTATGCAAAAACCTAGTGTTGTTATTTGAAAATTTTGAGTGAATCAACCTCATCTTCATTCTGGTCCAACATGATGGTTTGTACAACATCCAGATCTTGCTCTTTAGCCCTTGATTCTTTCCCCTGCTTGTAGACCACCCTACTAAACCCCTAAGTCCAGAAGCATGCACCCATTGGATCATTTTTGGTTCAAGAAGTGATGCCATTTGTCTCCTGTCCAGAATTGAGTTTTTGCAATACTTGCACAAACTAGTTTCTGTATTTGGCCACCTAACCTCACCACCCTTTTATTCACCTAATGAGACCACCATCTGGGTTTTTTGACCACTCCAAGACCTGCCTAGATGCCTCTGGCATTTTGTCAAACACCCTGAGTGCATAGCCAGATTTGGCATGATTTCAAGTTTACATTGTGAACCTGAGCCCCTGACCTATCCACCATGTCCCTTGATCCCCTTGCTAACCCTAAACTAGCCCTGTTACTTGCCGGCCCCGCTCAAGCACGCTAGGCTACCCTGGCTTTTCATCGAACACGTCCCGGGCATGCTCTGGGCGCGCCAAGAGCGCGTTTGGTTCAAGACGCGCGCGCCGAGCCGCCGCGTCTCGCCCCGCACCCGTTCCAGCCCTTGGCCAACAGCAGCTAGCACGCCACGTATCCTCTTGCACCGCCACGCCACCCCGACCGCCCTGGCACACTATAGCGCCGCCGTCGTGGCACTCTTGGCGGCGCCTGGCGTCCGCAGCGGGCTCTGCCGGTCGGCGCCGCCCGAGCCACCCTGGCTCGCCATCTGCCCCTGGGTGCCGCGCAAGCTTATCCCCTCGCTCGTCGGCTAGCTCTCGTCGCCTCCACGCCGACCTGCAAACTACAGAGAGGCGGTTCGCCGGCATCCTCATCCACCACCGCGGAACCGACCTCGTCGCGCTATAACAGGAGGCCCCGAACCCATCCGAGCGCACAGGCGACCTCAGGCCACCCCTTGGCACCCCCACAGCCCGCAATCGTCGGGGGGAAGCCGTCTTCCCCGACTCCGGCCAGTTCGGCCACCGCCGCCTCCCGGCTCCGTTCGGCGCAACCAGTGCCTCCCCTTCTCCACTCTCTCCACCAGAAGCTCCCTCTTCCTCCCGTGAACCCGTCCCCCTGCTCAATTTTGATCGGGAACCACCGCAGCCCCAAAACCACTTTGCTCCTGAAATCTCCTCCGCCGCGAAGCTCACCGCCGACAACTCCTTCCACCTCCGTCGACCCAAGGACCACCGGGAGGACCGCCCCGGTCTTGCGGATCCATCCCGACCCTCTGGCGCCCGCGGGGAGCCGTCGTTCGCCAGTGTTGATCGCCGTTGCCTCGCCGCCGTTCGGGCAGAGAAAGAGGAGGGATGGATCCACTGTCAGTGACCCCGCTCCTGCCCACGTGGGTTAAGTGAAAGCGTATTTCCGGAGTACGTGTTCGACGTGTTCAATTCGATGCGTTTTCTTTTTCTGTTTTATTTTAAAAACCAGAATATTGACTAAACTTTGACCGGCTATAACTTTTTAAATATAACTCCAAATGAATTGATTCTTTTTCCTACGTCTCTTAAATTCTGTCTAGTTTATTTTAAGATTTATTTTAAAAAAATTCAGACTACTTTTTTTCCTGTTTTGGAAATGTGTGTTGATTCAAAAATATTTTCAAATAGGATTTTGAAGAGAGAGGAGCAAACTTTCAAAGTTTTGGAATGCACACTGACCTTCCACACCTTGAAGGCAAGCATTCTGAACCCCGGCATAATACTTTTGGTGTGTTAGCCGACACGTTTATAACACCACCTCATTTCGAAGAGCTCATTATTTCATGTGATATGATCATTTGCGTGAATGCATATTAGTGATCTCCTTGTTGTTGGAAATGAATATACTTGTGATGGTAACCACTCTCATGTGCCTTGCATGCATGCCGGAAAGGAATCCGGGAAAGCCTCTGCCTTGGGTAGGCGTGAGCTTGTCGCTGGTCCCCGTCGGGACGGTTATGTCCGGTATGGCATGGTAAGGTATAGTGAGTGGTGACTTTGTTGGTTGAAATATTTTTGTTATGCTAATCATGCAGGGAATGCTTAAAACCTCCTGAGTCGACCATAGATCGAGTCTTGTCCCAGTAACCCCCATACTTGTTTCGTACTACCACTTGTCTCTACAACAAGTAGGGTACGGTTCAGTAAGTTGTCAACCCCTTTCCTAGCACACACCGTACAGAGAGGCCATGATGGAAGATACCGGAGGCATCCGGTGGGCATGCCATCTGACCCAGGGGCATGGGTGTTTCGGTTGTAGCCGAAGGGGTAGCTCCCCTAGTTTGCGCGAGGTATAAATTTTGTGATCCCATGCTATGTCGAGGTTGTAGCCTCCCCACTTAGAGTTTTGCTTGACAGGTGTCGTGGGTGATTCCGGACACCGGTGAGTTAAGTTGGTGTGTGCAAGTCAGGCGTGTTTTTGACTAAAAGACCGTAGACGGAATTAGTCCCGATGGACTAATGAAATCCGTTACTCGTGGGTAAAGAGTACACCCTCTGCAGAGATATTAAACCTATTCGAATAGCCGTGTCCATGGTTAAGGACTACAGTCTGGGTCAGGTCAAGTGTCGGTCTTAGTGTCGGTCTTCGGAGGAGCAACTGCTAAACCAGAACGTGGATCATGATTTTGTGAATTGTGTTGATTATGCTGATTATGATTATTTTTATCATGGACTAACCATTGCCGTTACTTGATTTATTGAGTATCCCTGGACGGTTCTACCTCCTGGATATTCACTATGAATGTAATTGCTTCATAAGCCCTTTATGTGGTGTCGCTCAGACGCCCGACTGTGGCATTACTTGTCATTTATCTCCATTATAAGCCCTTTATGTGGTGTCGCTCAGACGCCCGACTGTGGCATTACTTGTCATTTATTTCCATTATGAGCCCTTTATGTGGTGTCGCTCAGACGCCCGACTGTGGCATTACTGGTTATTTATTTCCCTTATAAGCCCTTTATGTGGTGTCGCTCAGACGCCCGACTGTGGCATTACTTGTCATTTATCTCCATTATAAGCCCTTTATGTGGTGCCGCTCAGACGCCCGACTGTGGCATTACTTGTCATTTATTTCCATTATGAGCCCTTTATGTGGTGTCGCCTCGGGCGATCGTGGCATTACTGGTTATTTATTTACCTTATAAGCCCTTTATGTGGTGTCGCTCAGACGCCCGACTGAGGCATGCTTGTTATTTACCACCATTTCGAGACGTCGCTTCAGACATCCGAATGGTGCATTGTATTTCCTCCTCTGTCATTTCATATTCTTGTTGCATATAAATAACCTGCTTGCATGCATCAGAGATTTTATTTTATGTCTAACAATGCGATCATAGAATAGTTCCGTGCATGATTATCATTTATATTATTCCCGTGTTCAAAATGTTTGCGAGTACATTCAAAGTACTCACTGGCTTGTCCCTGGCTATTGTCTTGGCCAGATATCTTGCATGGAGAGGGGCATTGCGATGACTGCCCCGGAACGTAAGCAACGGAGACCGCAGCCTCGCGAAGATAGGATTTATCCTGGTCAGCTGTTCCTGTGGGAAATGGAGTCCCATAGACACTGATGATCCACAAACCGCTTCCGCCATCCACCACTAGAAACCATTTGTTGTACTCACAGACCAGAATGGTCTTGTACCACATATTTTTCTGTATATTGCGTGGAATTTCTGTATCAAGTTGGTGCCTCATCAGCTAACAGTAATCCTGGGGCTGGTGAGCACGACGGCCATTTTCTGGAATATATTAACCGGAAAACCGGTCGCGACACGCGCCATACCGTTGCGGCGGTGTTTCGATCCGGGCCGCACTTCTTTTTAGCCTGCGGGGCCGTGCTGCCCCTTGTTGGCTAGCCGCCGCGGGCTCGACCTCCTGCCTCAAAGGCACCCCCTGTGAAACATCATTGGTATAGGGTCATAAAAAATAAGCACGAATGGGTCATTATCAGAGTATTGGGACCTCGGTCTCAGTTACCTGTGAGGCTGGAAGTATTCCGGGGTAATCGGCCGTAATGGCAACCAAGGCATTATCGATGCTCAGTTGGTGAAATACCCCATCAATCAGCTCCACCAATATGTCCGGATCCTCTTGGGAGGCCGGATCGAGGAGCCGTTCCGGATCCTCGGGTTGTGGAGGCAGGCTGTTTATGTCTTTTACGGCCTGGCGCAGTTCCTGCGTCAAAATCACAAAATGAGATACCTAACCATGGGAATACGGATCGGATGTGCAAAAAAGAAATGTCCGCTTACCCAGCTTCGAGAATTGTTCATAGAAAATCCGTTCAATGGACTGACGCGGAGAAAATCTTCCTCTTCTCCCTTGTACAGCGCAGACAAGGTCTTCACCAGATCGGTGACCGATCCCGGCGCCTTACGGCCATGACGGGTGGCATCGTCCTCCCCGTTGAAATCCCACATGGGGTGGCCCCTATACTGGAGCGGCTGCACCCCCTGCATAATACATGTGGCCATGACACCGATCATGGTCAGTCCGAATGAGCTAACAATCTTATTCGGCTCATCAGGTAGAGGACGTCCATGTCGTCTTCCCTCTGGGAGCTCCGCGGGCGCCAACTCAGGCGTTTCTTCAAAGGAGCATTGCTGAACTCCGGGAGACCGATCCGAACGGGATCTGGCAGCGGGACGTCTTCTATATAAAACCATTCCGAAGGCCAGTCTTCGGACGCCTTCTTCGGGGTTCCGGATAGATATCCGGTCCCGGCGATGCGCCATACCTCGGCTCCGCCCACTTGATATATTGACCACTCATGAGAACGGGGTACAAGGCAGAATAATCTCTTCCACAGCGCAAAATGAGCCTCGACGCCCAAGAACAGTTCGCAAAGGGCCACGAAGCCCGCGAGGTGCAAAATGGAGGCAGGCGTAAGGTGGTGCAACTGGAGGCCGTAGAACTCCAAGAGCCCCCGGAGAAATGGATGAATTGGAAATCCGAGTCCTCTTACTAGATAAGAGATAAAGCATACCCGCTCTCCTTTGGAGGGATCGGGGACACTCTCCGCTTGCTTTCCGCCCTTATAGGTGGAGAGTTCGGCTCGAACCGGAACCATGAAGGCCGGGGGAAGAAGTCCCTTGGTTTGGAGTGTCACTAGCTCGCTATGCGGGACTGAGCATCTCTCCCAATTTCCAGGCTGAGGGCTGGGAGCGCGAGAGGAGGAGCCACGTCGACTGTCCATGATGGAATGGATTTTTGTCAGAGGCGCTCCGATGAAAGCTTCATGAGGGGGGGATGGTGTGACTCAGATCTAGATCCTCATCCCTTTTATAGGCGGCTCATTTGCACAGCTAGGGGGATAAGTGTAAAAATACCCTGGCTTTTCGCATTCATTCAAACACGTGGAAGATGGCCATTATTGGGCGTGGAAGCCAAGAAGCGCATCATTTATCAGAAGCCGGACACTATTCAACATGTATATGGAATTTGGAGAAGAACCCGCCTCGCAATGCCGAATACAATCTACGCGCCGGACTCGTCGCCATTGAAGCCTGGTTTGGGGGCTACTGAGGGAGTCCTGGATTAGGGGGTGTCCGGATAGCCGAACTATCACCGTTGGCCGGACTCCTGGACTATGAAGATACAAGATTGAAGACTTCGTCTCGTGTCCAGATGGGACTTTCCTTGGCGTGGAAGGCAAGCTTGGCGATAAGGATACTATCACCATTGGCGGACTCTGGACAAGATGAAGATACAAGATTGAAGACTCCTTGGCGTGGAAGGCAACTTATCGCCAAGCTTGCCTTCCACGCCAAGGAAAGTCCCATCCGACATGAGACGAAGTCTTCAATCTTGTATCTTCATAGTCCGTGAGTCCGCCAACGGTGATAGTTCGCTATCCGGACACCCCTAATCTAGGACTCCTCAAGAGGCTCTAACCAGGCTTCAATGACGCATTTAATCCGCGCGCATATTGTCTTCGCATTGCAAGGCGGGTTCCTCCTCGAATACTTCATAGAAGATTTTGAACACGAGGATAGTGTCCGGCTCTGCAAAACAAGTTCCACATACCACTGTAGAGAGAATAACCTTTGCACAGATCTGCTGACGTATTCCGCGGCGTGACAGCACACCACGGCCAGGGCTTTATACGAATCGTTTTACTTTTCCACCTCAGCGCGTTTAGTGAGGCGGTTTCCTTGGCATGCCTTATCAGGGCGGAGATCGTGCTCCCTTATTCTGGGATTCTCATCAATACGGACGTGGGTAACCCAACCGCGCCATCGATTACGGCGCTTGGGAGATAAGCGAGTTTTACCAGGCTGGCGGGGGACGATAGCTTCGTCCGTCCATATAAGGGATAAGGATCCACCTTTAACCCACGCCTTCTTCCTCCTTTGCTCATCCATTTCACAAGACTTTTCGAGCTCCAGCGCCCAAGTCCGCACATCCCACCTCAACCTTCTCCAACCATGTCCGGAGCGGGAGGCAGTGGATGGCCTCCTCCGTCACGGAGGGGCACATCAAAAGCTGCGTAAGCCGGATACTTGTCCGGCGACATCGCGTGTCGGCTCCCCAACAAGGGCAGCTCATCCCCACCCCAGGCCCCATGAGAGGGTGGTGTTCCTCCCCACTTCCTCCGCGGACTAGGGTTTCCACTTCACCCATTCGCTGGGGCTCATGTTCTACTACGGCCTAGATTTCCATGATCTAGCCCCAATTTCATCCTCAACATCTCGGCGTTTATCGTGGTAATGCGAGGCCTTCCTCGCATCCAGCCCCACTTGACTTATGGCTGAAGACCTTCAATGTCAAGCCGAAGGTAGGGCGGCCGCCAAGCCAGTCTTGGAGGTGCCATGTCAAGCAGGATGGCCAACGTCCTATGGCTCGAGGCTCCTTTGTGGAGACCATAAAGGGGTGGCAATCGGGGTGGTTCTACATCACCAAGCCGCGTGACTCTCAATGGGCGGCGACCCCCGAATTCCAATCTGGCTTCCCCACACGGCTCACATCATGGAAAGAGATGGGCCTGACGTGGGGTGATTCGGAAGAGCTGTCCGGACTCCAAACCTGCGTTCGAAACCTGGTGGACAAGAATCTCAATCTTGTCAACGTAATCCAGGTGATGCTCATCTGCCGGATTCTCCCATGCCAGCAACGGGCCTTCAATTTGTGGGAGTTTGATCCGGCACAACACCGAATCTTGAGCCGGCTCTTCGACACTACGTACGAAGATGCCTGGAAGGTGCTGTTCAAGGGCGCCGAAGCTCCCGCATCCGTTACCAAAGATCGCGGATTTAGCTCGCAGCGTCAAGCCAGCGAGGTAAGTTATTTTACCCTTTATGGGACTCTTTTTTCATAGTCTGACTCTATGCGGGATCTAAAACTCCCTAACCTTTGACAGGACTGGCTGAAGACATCCGGACAGATTAACTTTCCGCCCCCCTTGCCAGAAGACCCAGCGGACGCCCGATTGATGGGGCTGCTGGCTCTGGCACCTCACGTGGTGCCGGAGAAGAAGGCCACGGGAACTCGAAGGAGCTCCCAGCGCCAAGTGCTGTCGGACTCATCGCCCGACGAATCTAAGGCGGAATCCTCCCCTGAGGACGAGGAGGAGGAAAAAGCCTCTCCCAGTGGGGAGAGAAGAAAGGAAGGCCGCCTGACCGGGAGGCCAGAGGGTCCAAGAAAGGAAGGACCCTTCCTCCGGACTACTCCACCAATGCCGACAATGACGAGGAGGAGTGGCCACCAAGGGCCAAGCCCCTGGCGAGATCGTAAGTGTCCGGGCTCCGGAATAGCTCAGGACTTTTTATTTGTCGCATAGTGTCTTTTAACGCCGAATATAACCATGTAGCCCGCCCAAGGACGAGCTCGCCGCTTCGTCGAGCGGCTCCCTGGATTCGTCGGATGTGAATAGCACTTCACTTACGACCGCCTCCTCTCCTCGTGACGCAGACGGCACCGCAGTGGAGTCCCAAAAGGGGCCCCACCAGGAGGAGGTGGTCGTGGAGGCGCCGCAAGGCGACCTCCCGGACTCAGGGCGCAAAGGGGAAAAAACCCCAGAGGGCTCTAAGTCCGGCCCTGTGCGGACTCGCATCGAACCTTGTGGTTCGAAGTCCGCAAGCGGCCCCTTCGAAGAAGGGCAAGACTATGACGCCGATGACCTCCGCCCATCCGGAGGCACCGATAGCTTCTTTGGAGGCGCTTAACGGTGCCTCCATCGACGAGGAGCACCGCCTTTGTTATGAGTGTGGTGATCCATAAAGTTCAGTTCCCCAAGAGCGGGCTGATGAAGCTGTACTCAGCCTTCTAACAAAGCTTTGAGGTAAGTTTAGAATATGTAAAAATATTACCGCATAGACAGTAGCCCCGATGCTTAGTTTGGTGTTCAAAAGAAAACAGGACTGAGGATATAAAATATATACGCAGGAGTCTAACATAAGTATGTCAATATGGGAATTCAGGGCGCTCTTGACCTCTGCCGACCGATCATGGAGGTCAATGCATTGAAGCGAGCCTCGAGCGGTCCGAGAACGAGCTCGGCTTTGCCAAGAAGCAGCTCGAGGACAAGGAAGGTAAGTAATACCTTCTTAAAGTAATACCTTATAGAAAGGATTTGGTTGCAAAAATGACAGAACTAACGTGGGTATTGTAGGGGCCACGAACGAGGTGGCGACCCTGAAGGAAGCGGTGTCCACGACCGAAAGCAAAGCGGCCCCGGAGCGCACCGAGCGAGAGAAGCAGGAGGCGCGGGTGGCGGAGGTGCGGCAAGAGCTCCAGGCTCTCGTGGAAAACACGAGATTTTGGGCGTGACTCAAGACTCGAGAGTCCGAGCTCGCCTCGGCTCTTGAGAGTGCCAAAGCCGCTAAGGCCGAAGCCCAAAAAGCCCTCCAGGAAATTGAATCATTAAAGAAGATAGCGGCGGGTAAGGCATTCTTTATGCAAAGCAATCATGTGAAAGTGAATTATCTATTACTGACCCGAATCCGGAGCTCTCCAGGAGCATTCGTAGATCTGCCCCGTAGTGTGTCTGATGCTGCCGCGTTCTACCGCACCGAGGAGGGGAGCTCGACGGAAAAGCTGTTCTGGTCTCAGTATGCTGAGGCCGGACATCCGATGCCCCTGAGCGACCAGCTGAAGCAGCTGGTCGAGCTCCACAAGGTCGCCGAACAGGCCATGAAGGGCCTCATAATTGGTGTGGCCTAAGGAAGCCATGCCAGGAGCTACTTGGGCTAGTGCGGCGGCTGGTGGACGCCTGTCCATGGATTGAAGTCATCAAGCGCTCCGTCTGCATTGAAGGTGCCCGTCGGGCCCTTGCCCGTGCTAAAGTGAATGGGGCAAGATGGATGCTGAGAAGCTTGTGACGGACGGGCCACCGTCGGGCAAGGAGCATCGCAAGCCCGAAATGTACTATGAGGGCGTCCTGAAGGGTGCCCGCCTTATAGCGGGTGAATGCTCCAAAGATGTAATTTTTGAATAGGCTCGCATTTGTTATCCTGTACGCTGAAAACTTGTTCATATGTGCTAAGCAACGCTTGTGAATTTAAAATATTACCTTCTGTGCGGCCATTTATCAATTTTGAGAGATGGCAAGTCGTTGGCTTCAGACCCCATGCCATGAGTCTTGGGGTGTTCGGGATAAACTTGAGCGCTCTTGTTCCCATTCTTGGGTCCTTCGAGGGAGGCGCTCAACACAACGAACAAGGCAACCGGACAATAGTGCTTGAACACTCTCACTTAGCCATAAAATTCTATAATTTTAAATTTCGGCGAAGCCCCTAGTATTCGGAAGACCGAGTTCGGTGCGCTATCCACGCCTTTGGTCGGACAATGCCGACTCCTCGCTCTAAGCGGCATAAGTCTTTAGGTACCCGAAAAAACCTCTCGAACAGCGACCGGCTCTCGCCCTATCATGACGGTCAGTTTAGCTTTCCACCGAGGTGCTCAACCTAGCTCAACCGGGCACAATCGCAGTGGTTCTCCCAACGCTACCTTAGCCGATATAACGGAACGTAAGGTACCAAAACATGGGAGCCGGGCAAACCCAACTATGGACCCAAGACATGATTCGGAGCCGATGCATATAATGCTATAAGTTCGGGGTGCCGCACTTGTGAAAGTGTTCGGACTTATCACACCATATCTTTGGGGTACTTAAGCCCCTGGTGTATTGGCCATACCAAAGTGTACGGGTGCAACGTGTCATGAATGAACATATATATAGATAAAGAAAGGAGTGCAATAATAGGCAAAAGCTATGTATTGTTTATTTAAAAAGGTACTGCAATGAAAGCAGAACGATACAAATAGTGCGATAAGCAAGGGATGGGATTATTTGACATGTCCCCCTCCAGGGGTAAGCTGCGGGATGGTATGTAAAACAGGTATAATGCTCGTAGTAGAGACCACCTGGACACTCGACGTAGCTTTCTGCTTCCCTGGTTGTTGCATCGTGAGTTCGGCAATTCTAGAGCCGGACATGGCTTCTGAAAACGGAGTCCTGAAAGTAAGAGAAAATAAGAAAGAAAAAGAATGACACAATCGGGAGCCCCTGGTGCGGTTGAGCCGCATTTTGGGCGTGCCGTGGTCGTGCCCCTCCCCTTATGCCCATGGTATCTCCAGAGCATAGTTATGTACGCGTAGTACTGGCTTCGCAATTTCGCGAGGGCTGGGGTTGGGGCCGGATTGCTACGCGTGCTCGGATCGTGCCAGGCGGTCTTGTTGTAGATTACTCCGGGCGCGCTTGACGGTGCCCGGACGTTTAGTAGCCGGACTCGAGAATTGCTGTGAGAGGCTGGTTTGCACCTCCGCCGCGAGGGCCACCGTATGCTCCTCCGTTCGGAGAGAGCGTTCGGTGTTTCCATTGACCGTGATTACTCCTCGAGGGCCTGGCATCTTGAGCTTGAGGTATGCATAGTGCGGCACCGCATTGAACTTTGCAAATGCGGTTCGTCCAAGCAGTGCGTGATAGCCGTTGCGGAATGGGACTATGTAACTGAGCCTGTACAATTGGCCTCTACACCCGGTATGACGCCTTTAAAGGTCGTCTTTGTGGGTTTAATCCTTGAGGGGTCTATGCCCATTTTGCGCACTGTATCCTGATAGAGCAGGTTCAGGCTGCTACCGCCGTCCATCAGGACTCTAGTGAGGTGAAATCCGTCGATGATTGGGTCAAGAACCAAAGCGGCGAATCCGCTGTGGCGGATGCTAGTGGGGTGGTCCCTTCGATCAAAGGTGATCGGGCAGGAGGACCATGGGTTGAACTTCGGGGCGACTGGCTCCATCACATATACGTCCCTTAGTGCATGCTTCCGCTCCCTTTTGGGAATGTGGGTTGCGTATATCATGTTCACTGTCTGCACTTGTGGGGGGAAGCCCTTCTGTCCTCTATTGTTTGGCGGCCGGGGCTCCTCCTCGTCATCGCTATGCAACCCCTTGTCATTGAGTTCGGCATTTAACTTGCCTGCCTGTTTGAAGACCCAACAATCCCTGTTGGTGTGGTTGGCTGGTTTTTTGGGGGTGCCATGTATTTGGCACGAGCGATCGAGTATTCGGTCCAGATTGTACATGCCCTGAGTATTTCTTTTGAACGGCTTTTTCCGCTGACCGGGTTTAGAGCTCGAATCCGCATTGACTCGCCGATCTTCACATTATCGCTGTTAATGCGGCGCTTGTGCTTGTTGCGACGCGACCTGCCATTGCTGTCCTTGGTATCTGAACTACCAGGGTTTTTGGTCAAGTTGTTACTACGAGCTAGCCAGCTGTCCTCTCCCACGCAAAAGCGGGTCATGAGTGTTGTGAGGGCTGCCATGGATTTCGGCTTTTCCTGTCCTAGGTGCCGGGCAAGCCACTTGTCGCGGATGTTATGTTTGAAGGCTGCAAGGGCCTCGCGATCCGGACAGTCAATGATTTGATTTTTCTTGGTCAGAACCGTGTCCGTAATTGTCCGCCGATTCTTCAGCTGCTGAATTATGTGGCTGAGGTCATCGGGCCCGGTGGTCGCACATATGTGCCTGGAAGATATCAAGGAATGCGGCTTCCAGGTCCTCCCAACAACCAATTGATTCTGCTGGCAAGCTCTTAAGCCAATGCCGAGCTGGTCCTTTAAGCTTGAGGGGGAGGTATTTGATGGCGTGTAGATCATCATCGCGGGCCATGTGGATATGGAGGAGGTAGTCCTCGATCCAAACCACATGATCTGTTGTGCCATTGTATGATTCGATGTTTACGGGTTTGAAACCCTCAGGGATTTGATGATCCATTACTTCATCTGTGAAGCATAGTGGGTGTCTTGGCGCCTCAGATTGGGCTATATCACGGCGTAGCTCATATGAGCTTTGTCTCATCGTGTTCGCCGGCCGGTTTGTTGTATCGGCGTGATGTTATCATCACGTGTCGTGGGGCGCCCACGCGATCCGTAGATCGATCTTGTATGTTTTGCCTTATCCTCCAATATATCTCACAAGTCCTGCGCGTTTTCCCGTGCCTTGGTACTTTTCGAGCGACGCCGGGGTGCGGCTTGAGCGGAGGGCCGAGAGGCTTCTCTGTCGCGGCCATGGGGTGGCCGGTCAGCCATGTCGTGCGCTGGTGATGTAGGTTTGGGTGTTACTTCTTCTAATTGGGGTAGCAACCTGCGTTTTGGGTATCTCTTGGAGGGGCATTCGAGTTCGTACTCTTCGGCTGCAAGGACTTCAGTCCATCTATCAGCTAGCAAGTCTTGGTCAGCTCTAAGCTGCTGCTGCTTTTTCTTGAAGCTGCTTGCCGTGGCCATAAGACTGCGTTTGAAACGCTCCTGTTCGGCGGGATCCTCAGGCTCGACAAATTCGTCGTCGTCGAGGCTTGCCTCATCTTCGGAGGGAGGCATATAGTTATCGTCCTCCACCTCCCCATGCGCCGCTCTATCATGAGGGCTGGCTTCTCCCTCCTCTGTGCTGAATCCTGCTGGAGGGGTTGTCTTCGCACCTTTGTCAGGGTGTTATTATCTCCGTGCTGTAATCACCGTTTTTTTGTGGCGGGATTTTGAGCGGCACCGCTGACGCCGGCGCTCGGGCTGTTTCTTGGAGGGGTCATCCTCCACTGTTCCGTCGCCGTTCCCTTCTTTTGGGATGTCCACCATGTATATGTCGTATGACGAGGTGGCCTTCCGGTGCCCTGTAGGCGCTGGTTCTTGGTTAAATCATCGACAGTGGCTACAGAGTGGGTGGTGGGTGGGCGTTGAATTTTTAGCAGTTGTATTTGCATGTGATAAGTTCAGATCCTACATTGTTGATTCTAAAGTAACTATTCACACTGATCATGCTGCTAGTAAATATCTTATGGAAAAGAAGGATGCTAAACCTAGACTTATTAGATGGGTTCTCTTGCTACAAGAATTTGATTTGCATATTATTGATAGAATGGGAGATGAGAACCCCGTTGCAGACAACTTGTCTAGGTTAGAGAATGTTCTTGATGACCCACTACCTATTGATGATAACTTTCCTGATGAACAATTAAATGTCATAAATGCTTCTCGTACTGCTCCATGGTATGCTGATTATGCTAATTACATTGTTGCTAAATTTATACCACCTAGTTTCACATACCAGCAAAAGAAAAGGTTCTTCTATGATTTAAGACATTACTTCTGGGATGCCTACACCTTTATAAAGAAGGAGTAGATGGTGTTATTAGACGTTGTGTACCTGAGCATGAACAGGAACAGATCCTACGCAAGTGTCACTCCGAGGCTTATGGAGGACACCACGTTGGAGATAGAACTGCACATAAGGTATTGCAATCCGGTTTTTATTGGTCTACTCTCTTCAAGGATGCTCGTAAGTTTGTCTTGTCTTGTGATGAATGTCAAAGAATTGGTAATATTAGTAGATGTCAAGAAATGCCTATGAATTATTCACTTGTTATTGAACCATTTGATGTTTGGGGATTTGATTATATGGGACCATTTCCTTCCTCTAATGGATATACACATATTTTAGTTGCTGTTGATTTCGTTACTAAGTGGGTAGAAGCTATTCCAACTAGTAGTGCTGATCATAACACTTCTATAAAGATGCTTAAAGAAGTTATTTTTCCGAGGTTTGGTGTCCCTAGATACTTAATGACTGATGGTGGTTCACACTTTATTCATGGTGCTTTCCGTAAAATGCTTGCTAAGTATGACGTTAATCATAGAATTGCATCTCCATATCACCCACAGTCTAGTGGTCAAGTAGAATTGAGTAATAGAGAGATCAAATTAATTTTGCAAAAGACTGTTAATAGACCTAGAAAGAATTGGTCTAAGAAACTTGATGATGCATTATGGGCTTATAGAAATGCATATAAAAATCCTATGGGTATGTCTCCGTATAAAATGGTTTATGGAAAAGCATGTCACTTACCTCTCGAACTTGAACATAAGGCATATTGGGCTATTAAAGAGCTCAATTATGATTTCAAACTTGCTGGTGAAAAGAGGTTATTTGACATTAGCTTTGATGAATGGAGAACCCAGGCTTATGAAAATGCCAAGCTGTTTAAAGAAAAAGTTAAAAGATGGCATGACAAAAGGATACAAAAGCATGAGTTTAATGTAGGTGATTATGTTTTGCTATACAACTCTTGTTTAAGATTTTTTGCAGGAAAGCTTCTCTCTAAATGGGAAGGCCCTTACGTTATCGAGGAGGTCTATCGTTCCGGTGCCATAAAAATCAACAACTTCGGAGATACGAATCAGAAGGTGGTGAACGGTCAAAGAATCAAACATTATATCTCAGGTAATCCCATAAATGTTGAAACCAATGTTATTGAAACCGTAACCCCGGAGGAATATATAAGAGACACTTTCTGGAACGTTTCAGACTCTGAAAAGGAATAAGTACGTGGTACGGTAAGTAAACCGACTCCAAAACAGTTCTAATAGCAAATTTTCTCCGTTTTGGAATATTTAAGAAAATAGGAAAATAAGAAGCAGTCCGGGAAGGACACGAGGCCTCCACGAGGGTGGAGGGCGTGCCCCCTGCCTCGTGGGCACCCCATGCGCTCTCCGGACTCCGTTTTCTTGCACGATACTTCTTTCGGTCGGTAAAAATTCATTATATAATCTCCCGAAGGTTTCGACCACCGTATCACGCAATTACCCTCTGTTTTCGTTTCGAGCTGTTTTCTGCCAGCTTTGTCAAGGCCAAGCATCATGTCGTCCCCTTGCTCCAACAATGGTGACAATGATGCTTGGCTAATGAAGATAGAGTTGAAGAGGGAAGAACCTGGGGAGATCAACAAGGATGATGGGATCAAGAAGGCCATGAAGGAGCAAGCTCCGGCAGCAGGAGAAGAAGACATCCTTCCACCTCTCTTTACTCCGACTGAGATCGAAGCTTTCAAGATGATTGAGTTAGCTCATATACAGAACAAGTATCACACAAGTGAAAATATTTTGTTGAAGGAGCATATCGTCGCGCTCAAGGGCATCATTCGCAAGTTGCAGGACCTCTTACGCTCGATGTGCGACTATCCACCATCACCACCATCTTCTCCGTCCCCGAAGAAGGAGATATAATCACATGGGTATGGGCACTCCCCTTGGCAACTGCCAAGCTTGGGGGAGATGCCCCGGTATCGTATCACCATCACACTCCTATCTTTACCGTTTTTCTTAGTTCGTTCCTTTTGGTAATATCTTGATCTAGTAGAATAAAGTTTTAGCATGATCTAGTTATGAGTTTTGCTTTATGATCTCTCTACGTAATTGAGTCCGTGAGATATATAATAAAGATTAGTGTTGAGTCAAGGGCTTGATTATCTTGCTATGTTCTTGAGTGAATAAAATAAAAAGAAAGAAGTAAAAAGAAATAAACAGATCATATGGATCTTATGGGTAATAATGACTTCACACATAGAGAGTATGATGATTAAAAGTTGTTGAGAGTTGACAAACATAGTTTTGGTCATCGTTGCAATTAATAGGAAGTAATAAAAGAAAGAGAGGTTCACATATAAATATACTATCTTGGACATCTTTTATGATTGTGAGCACTCATTAAAATATGACATGCTAAAGAGTTCATGTTTGACAAGGAAGACAACGAAATGGGTTATGTTTTCTTATATCTGAAATAAAGTATATTGTCATGGATCATCCAACATGTTGAGCTTGCCTTTCCCCCTCATTCTAGCCAAATTCTTTGCACCAAGTAGAGATACTACTTGTGCTTCCAAATACCCTTAAACCCAGTTTTGCCATGAGAGTCCACCATATCTACCTATGGATTGAGTAAGATCCTTCAAGTAAGTTGTCATTGTGCAAGCAATAAAAATTGCTCTCTAAATATGTATGATTTATTTAGTGAGGGAGAAAATAAGCTTTATACGATCTTGTGATGTTGAAGTAATAAAAGCGACAGACTGCATAATAAAGGTCTATATCACAAGTGGCAATATAAAATGACGTTCTTTCGCATTAAGATTTTGTGCATCCAACCCTTAAGAACATGACAACCTCTGCTTCCCTCTGCGAAGGGCCTATCTTTTACTTTTATATCCTACCTTATGCAAGAGTCATGGTGATCTTCACCTTTCCTTTTTATATTTTATCCTTTGGCAAGCACATTGTTTTGGAACGATCCTGATATATATATTTAATTGGATGTAAGTTAGCATGAGCTATTATTGTTGACATTACCCTTGAGGTAAAAGGTTGG
This sequence comes from Aegilops longissima, assembly GCA_021605205.1. Lineage (NCBI taxonomy): Eukaryota > Viridiplantae > Streptophyta > Magnoliopsida > Poales > Poaceae > Aegilops > Aegilops longissima. Next base: position 607,981,998 of record CM038677.1, on the reverse strand, counting down.
GAGGCGAAACTATAAAGCCCCTATCTTTCTCTGTGTTCGATTAAAACTCCATAACCATAAGTATTGCATGAGTGTTAGCAATTGTGAAAGACTAAATGATAGTTGGGTATGTGGACTTGCTAAAAAGCTCTTACATAGACTCTTTCCGATGTTATGATAAATTGCAATTGCTTCAATGACTTGAGATTATAGTTTGTTAGTTCTCAATAAAGTTTCTGATTCATACTTGACATTTTGAATAGATTGTTACTTTATCATAAAAATTCATATGACAATATTCATATATGCTGCTGTTATAAGAATGATCATGATGCCTTCATGTCCGTATTTTATTTTATCGACACCTCTATCTCTAAACATGTGGACATATTTATCGATATCGGCTTCCGCTTGAGGACAAGCGAGCTCTAAGCTTGGGGGAGTTGATACGTCCATTTTGCATCATGCTTTGATATTGATATTTACTGCATTATGGGTTATTATTACACATTATGTCACAATACTTATGCCTTTTCTCTCTTATTTTACAAGGTTTACACGAAGAGAGAGAATGCCGGCAGTTGGAATTCTGGGCTGGAAAAGGAGCAAATATTAGAGACCTATTCTGTGCAACTCCAAAAGTCCTGAAACTCCACGGAAGTCATTTTTGGAAACTATAAAAAATACTGAGCGAAGAAAATACCAGAGGGGGCCCACACACTGGCCATGAGGGTGGGGGCGCGCCCTACCCCCTAGGTGCGCCCCCTGCCTCGTGGGCCCCCTGGTGGCCCTCCGGTGTCCATCTTCTGCTATATGAAGTCTTTCGTCCGAGAAAAAATAATAAGCAAGCTTTCAGGACGAGACTCCGCCGCCACGAGGCAGAACCTTGGCGGAACCAATCTAGGGCTCTGGCGGAGCTGTTTTGCCGGGGAAACTTCCCTCCGGGAGGGGGAAATCATCGCCATCGTCATCACCAACGATCCTCTCTTCGGCAGGGGTTCAATCTCCATCAACATCTTCACCAGCACCATCTCCTCTCAAATCCTAGTTCATCTCTTGTATCCAATTCTTGTCTCTAAGTCTGAGATTGGTACCTGTAGGTTGCTAGTAGTGTTGATTACTCCTTGTAGTTGATGCTAGTTGGTTTATTTGGTGGAAGATCATATGTTCTGATCCTATATTCATATTAATACCCCTCTGATTATGAACATGAATATGCTTTGTGAGTAGTTACGTTTGTTCCTGAGGACATGGGAGAAGTCTTGCTATTAGTAGTCATGTGAATTTGGTATTCGTTCGATATTTTGATGAGATGTATGTTGTCTCCCCTCTAGTGGTATCATGTGAACATCGACTACATGACACTTCACCATTGTTTGGGCCTAGAGGAAGGCATTGAGAAGTAATAAGTAGATGATGGGTTGCTAGAGTGACAGAAGCTTAAACCCTCGTAAGGGGCTGATTTGGATCCATATGTTTCATGCTATGGTTAGGACCTTAATACTTCTTTTGTAGTTGCGGATGCTTGCATTAGGAGTTAATCATAAGTGGGATGCTTGTCCAAGTAAGGGCAGCACCCAAGAACTGGTCCACTCACATATCAAATTATCAAAGTACCGAACGCGAATCATATGAGTGTGATGAAAACTAGCTTGACGATAATTCCCATGTGTCCTCGGGAGCGTTTTCCTTCATATAAGAAATTGTCCAGGCTTGTCCTTTGCTACAAAAAGGATTGGGCCACCTTGCTGCATCTTATTTACTTTTATTACTTGTTGCTCGTTACCAATTACTTTATCACAAAACTATCTGTTACCGATAATTTCAGTGCTTGCAGAGAATACCTTACTGAAAACCGCTTGTCATTTCCTTCTGCTCCTTGTTGGGTTCAACACTCTTACTTATCGAAAGGACTACGATAGAGACCCTATACTTGTGGGTCATCAGGCCACTAGTAGAAAAAGGGCCTAATGTTCAGCTCATTAGTCCCGGTTTGTAAATGAACCGGCACTAATGTGACCATTAGTTCCGGTTCCAACGGCTAGGCGGGCAGCGCTCATTAGTCCCGGTTCGTGTCGAACCTTTAGTACCGGTTCGTGGCACGAACCGGTACTAAAGAGGTGGTGGCAGGCCGGTGTCAGGCTGCGGCCCCACCAACACCTTTAGTCCCGGTTCGTGGCATGAACCGGGACTATATATGCACCTTTAGTCCCGGTTTGTATAACCAACCGGGACTAAAGATCATCCTATATAAACCCTTCGTCGACCCCGAGCTCTCAGTTCTTCCCCTTTCCTCTCCTCTCTGTTTTCTTCCTCTCCTCTTGAGCTCATCCTCCGTTTTTGACAAAATTTGTCAAGATTTGAAGGCAACCCATCCATCCAAGTGATCACAAAGGTTAGCAATTTTGTCCTTTCGTCTCTCATTGCTAGATTAGCTCTTGCAATGCTCTACAAGTATAGTGATTTGATGAGTTTAGTTTGGGAGGAATTATATGTGATAGTTTATTTGATTTATATGCAATTTGAGCTCAAAATAACTCTTAGTTTGCATATGTAGGTGTGGTTTACTTAGTGCCTTCCCGTCTCTGTCCTAACCACTGTCAATCGCCCGCACCGTCCCGTCGACGGCACCACCTTGTGGTGAGCCTCTTGTTCTTATCTTTTTTTTATATATAAAATTAATTTTTGTGTGATTTAGATATATAGTTACATAGTGCCATGTTTTTGATATCCGTCCCCATCAGCCCTCGTCCGGTTTATGATTCGGATGTGGTATATTCTCTTTTATAACTATTTGTTGCATTTTGTGTTTATGAAAAATTATGCCCATCAAGTTGACATAGATATTTCTATCTAGGAGGTATGTGAACCAGAAATTCCAAACGACCCTATTGTTGAGAGGTTAAATTTAGTTGAAAATGAAAACAAGTATTTGAAAGAAAAATTGAAAAGAATTGAGGAGGAGAAGATGGAATTGGAGTTGCATGTTGCAGATGTCGTCGATGATCACAAGATCAAGATGGAGAAAATGCGCTTAAAGATTAGAAAGATTAGAAAATATGGCATTGATAGTGAGGCTTCGTCTCATTATGCTGTTGGATCAATTGTTACCTTAGTTGCGATCTTGATCGCATTTGTTGTTGCATTTAAATGCTTTAGCTAGGAGTTTGTATGTTGCTTTATGAGAATAAGTGTGTATGAACTTTATGTATGAACTTATATTAATTTGGTCTTTTCTGTGCTGTGTAATGAAGTGAGGCGGCAATGGATGTACGATGACCGATGCTCTCCCCAGTTCGTTAATGGCGTGCGTACTTTTCTGCTTGCGGCTGAGGCAAACAAGCGGGCAGATGGTTTTATGTCTTGTCCATGTGCTGGTTGTAAGAATGATCGAAATTACTCTAAGTCAAGAACCATTCACATCCACCTGTTTGAGTCAGGTTTCATGCCCCACTATAATGTTTGGACCAAGCACGGAGAAAGAGGGGTTATGATGGAAGACAATGATGAGGACGATGACAACTATCCTAGCCATAGGTTCCCTGAATAGATGGTACAACAATGGGGGAAGAAGCTGAGCTGGCAATGCAGGAAGAAGCTGAAGAAGAGGCATCAGATGAGCCTGCTGATGATCTAGGTCGGGCCATTGCCGATGCAAAGAGAAAGTGCGCCACTGAAAAGGAGGGGCTGAAGTTGCAGCGCATGTTAGAGGATCACAAGAAATTGTTGTACCCAAATTGCGAAGCTGTCAAGAAAAAGCTGGGCACCACACTGGAATTGCTGCAATGGAAGGCAGAGAATGGTGTATCTGACAAGGGATTGGAAACTTGCTGATAATGTTAAAGAAGATGCTTCCAAAGTACAACGAATTGCCAGAGAGTACGTACGGAGCAAAGAAGGCTGTCTACCCTCTAGGATTAGAGGTGCAGAAGATACATGCATGCCCTAATGACTGCATCCTCTACCACGGTGAGTACGGGGATTAAAACGTGTGCCCGGTATGCGGTGCATTGCGCTATAAGATCAGCCGCGATGACCCTGCCAAGGTGATGTGGTATGCTCCTATAATACCACGGTTGAAACGTTTGTTCCAAGCATGCCAAGTTGATGCGATGGCACAGAGAAGACCGTAAGGAAGACGAGAAGTTGAGAGTACCCGCTGACGGGTCGCAGTGGAGAAAAATCGAGAGAAAGTACTGGGAGGACTTTGCAGGTGACGCAAGGAACGTATGGTTTGGTCTAAGCGTACATGGCATTAATCCTTTTGGGGAGCAGAGCAGCAACCATAGTACCTGGCCCGTGACTCTATGTATGTATAACCTTCCTCCTTGGTTGTGCATGAAGCAGAAGTTCATTATGATGCCAGTGCTCATCCAAGGCCCTAAGCAACCCGGCAATGACATTGATGTGTACCTAAGGCCATTAGTTGAAGAACTCTTACAGTGGAATGGAAAAGGTATACATGCGTGGGATGAGCACAAAGAGGAGGAATTTTACCTACATGTGTTGCTGTTTGTGACCATCCATGATTGGCCTACTCTCAGTAACCTTTCAGGACAAAAAAACAAGGGATACCGCGCATGCATGCACTGTTTGGATGATACAGACAATATATATTTGGATAATTGTAAGAAGAATGTGTACCTGGGACATCGTCGATTTCTTCCGAGCAGGCATCCCGTAAGAAAGAAAGGCAAGCATTTCAAAGGTGAGGTAGATCACCGGATGAAGCCTCGCCACCATACTGGTGATGATGTACATGATATGGTCAAGGATTTGAAGGTAATCTTTGGAAAGGGTCCTGGCGGACAAACTGTTCCGAATGACGCTGACGGACGCGCACCCATGTGGAAGACTAAATCTATATTTTGGGACCTACCCTATTGGAAAGACCTAGAGGTCCGCTCTGCAATCGACGTGATGCACGTGACGAAGAATCTTTGCTTGACCCTTCTTGGCTTGTTGGACGTGTATGGGAAGACAGAAGATACACCGGAGGCACGGGAGGACCAGCAACGTATGCACGGAAAAGACGGCATACATCAGGCTCATGCCAGCTATGCTCTTACCAAAGAATAGAAGGAAATCTTCTTTGAATGCCTGCTCAGTATGAAGGTCCCATATGGCTTCTCTTCCAATATAAAGGGAATAATAAATATGGCAGAGAAAAAGTTCCAAAACCTAAAGTCTCTTGACTGCCACATGATTATAATGCAGCTGCTTCCAGTTGCATTGAGGGGGGCTTCTACCGGAAAATGTTCGATTATCCATTGTGAAGCTATGTGCATTCCTCAATGCAATCTCTTAGAAGGTAATCGATCCAGAAATTATACCTAGGTTAGAGAATGATTTGGTGCAATGTCTTGTCAGTTTCAAGTTGGTGTTCTCACCATCATTCTTCAACATCATGACGCACGTCCTAGTTCACCTATGTGAAGAGATTGCCATTCTCGGTCCTGTACTTCTACACAATATGTTTCCCTTTGAGAGGTTCATGGGAGTCTTAAAGAAATATGTTCATAGCCGTGCTAGGCCAGAAGGAAGCATCTCCAAGGGCAGACTGGGTGGAAATGGCACGCTAGGACCAAAACAAATAATATGTATGGACGGGCATTCTCTCACTCAAGCACACTACACAGTTCTACAAAATTCCGCCTTGGTGGCTCCGTATATGGAGGAACACAAGAATATTCTACTCTCCAAACACCCGGAGCAGTCTGATGACTGGATTACACGTGAACAAAAGGGGACTTTTGCCGGTTGGTTGCAGACACGTGCCATGCATGACGACGCTGTTGAAGATGACCTGCACTTGCTGTCCTAGTTACCATCTTCGAATATAATGACTTTCAAAGGGTACAAGATAAATGGGAATACATTTACACGATCGCCCAATATAAGAAGAGCACCAACCAAAACAGTGGTGTCCGCTTTGATGCAGCAACCAAGAGTGGAATGGACACATATTATGGTTACATAGAGGAGTGATAACCCACAAGTATAGGGGATCACAATAGTTTTCGAGGGTAGAGTATTCAACCCAAATTTATTGATTCGACACAAGGGGAGCCAAAGAATATTCTCAAGTATTAGCAGTTGAGTTGTCAATTCAACCACACCTGGAAAACTTAATATCTGCAGCAAAATATTTAGTAGCAAAGTAGTATGGAAGTAACGGTAACGGTGGCAAAAGTAACATTAGAAGTTTTTGTAGTAATCGTAACAGTGGCAACGGAAAAGTAACTAAGCAAAGATCTATATTTGAAAAGCTCATAGGAAATGGATCAATGATGGATAATTATGTCGGATGCGATTTCTCATGCAACAGTTATAACATAGGGTGACACAGAACTAGCTCTAGTTCATCAATGTAATGTAGGCATGTATTCCGAATATAGTCATACGTGCTTATGGAAAAGAACTTGCATGGCATCTTTTGTCCTACCCTCCCGTGGCAGCAGGGTCCTATTGGAAACTAAGGGATATTAAGGCCTCCTTTTAATATAGTACCGGACCAAAGCATTAACACTTAGTGAATACATGAACTCCTCAAACTACAGTCATCACCGGGAGTGGTCCCGATTATTGTCACTTCGGGGTTGTCGGATCATAACACACAGTAGGTGACTATTGACTTGCAATATAGGATCAAGAACTCATATATATTCATGAAAACATAATAGGTTCAGATCTGTAATAATGGCACTCGGGCCCTAGTGAATCTGTGAGTACGAACACCATAGCATAATGGTGTGTACGAACGTTGTAATCGTACTTTATTAGATATGGTGCGATCTATGATGTCTCTTACTGATTTACCACTATCATTTTGGGGCTATGCATTAGAGACAGCTACATTCACGTTAAATAAGGCACCATCTAAATCCGTTGAGACGACACCGTATGAACTCTGGTTTGGCAAGAAACCTAAGCTGTCGTTTCTTAAAGTTAGGTGTTGCGATGCTTATATGAAAAAGCTTCAGCCTGATAAGCTCGAACCCAAATCGGAGAAGTGCGTCTTCATAGGATACCCAAAAGAGACTGTTGGGTACACCTTCTATCACAGATCTGAAGGCAAGCTCTTTGTTGCTAAGATGGATCCTTTCTAGAGAAGGAGTTTCTCTCGAAAGAAGTGAGTGGGAGGAAAGTAGAACTTGATGAGGTAATTGTACCTACTCTTGAATTGGAAAGTAGTTCATCACAGAAATTAGTTCCAATGATTCCTACACCAATTAGTGAGGAAGCTAATGATAGTGATCATGAAACTTTAGATCAAGTTACTAAAAAACCTCGTAGGTCAACCAGAGTAAGATCCGCACCAGAGTGGTACGGTAATCCAGTTCTGGAAGTCATGTTACTAGACCATGACGAACCTACGAACTATGAGGAAGCGATGATGAGCCCAAATTCTGCAAAATGGCTTGACGCCATGAAATCTGAGATAGGAACCATATATAAGAACAAAGTGTGGACTTTGGTTGACTTGCCCGATGATCGGCAAGCAATAGAGAATAAATGGATCTTCAAGAGGAAGACGTGCGCTGATAGTAGTGTTACTATCTACAAAGCTCGAATTGTCGCAAAAATGTTTTCGACAAGTTCAAGGTGTTGACTACGATGAGATTTTCTCACTTGTATCGATGCTTAAAAGTCTGTCCGAATCATGTTAGCTATTGCCGCATTTTATGAAATTTGGCAAATGGATGTCAAACCTGCATTCCTTAATGGATTTCTTAAAGAAGAGTTGGATATGATGCAACCAGAAGGTTTTGTCGATCCTAAAGGTGCTAACAAAGTGTGCAAAGCTCCAGCGATCCATCTATATATGGACTGGTGCAAGCATCTCGGAGTTGGAATATACGCTTTGATGAGTTGATCAAAGCATATAGTTTTATAAAGACTTGCGGTGAAGCCTGTATTTACAAGAAAGTGAGTGGGAGCACTACAACATTTCTGATTAAGTATATGTGAATGACATTTTTTGCTCGGAAATAATGTAGAATTTTCTGGAAAGCATAAAGGAGTGTTTGAAAGGAGTTTTCCAAAGAAAGACCTAGGTGAAGCTGCTTACATATTGAGCATCAAGATCTATAGAGATAGATCAAGACGCTTGATAATTTTTTCAATGAGTACATACCTTGACAAGTTTTTGAAGTAGTTCAAAATGGAACAGTCAAAGAATGAGTTCTTGCCTGTGCTGCAAGGTGTGAAGTTGAGTAAAGACTCAAAACCCGACCACGGCAGAAAATAGAAAGAGAATGAAAAGTCATTCCCTATGCCTTAGTCATAGGTTCTATAAAGTATGCTATGCTGTGTACCAGACCTGGTGTGTACCTTGCCATGAGTTTGGCAAGAGGGTATGGATCACTGGACAGCGGCCAAAATTATCCTTAGTGGAATAAGGAAATATTTCTCGGTTATGGAGATGACAAAAAGTTCGTCGTAAAGAGTTACATTGATGCAAGCTTTGACACCGATCTCGATGACTCTAAGTCTCGATCTAGATACAAATTGAAAGTGGGAGAAATTAGCTAGAGTAGCTCCGTGCAGAGTATTGTAGACATAGAAATTTGCAAATACATACGGATCTGAATGTTGCAGACCCGTAGACTAAAAATTTCTCTCACAGGCAAAACATGATCATACCTTATTACTCTTGGGTGTTAATCACATAGCGATGTGAACTAGATTATTGACTCTAGTAAACCTTTTGAGTGTTGGTCACATGTCGATGTGAACTATAGGTGTTAATCACATGGTGATGTGAATTATTGGTGTTAAATCACATGGCGATGTGAACTAGATTATTGACTCTAGTGCAAATGGGAGACTGAAGGAAATATGCCCTAGAGGCAACAATAAAGTTACTATTTTATTTACTTATATCATGATAAATGTTTATTATTCATGCTAGAATTGTATTAACCGGAAACTTCATACATGTATGAATACATAGACAAAACAAAGTGTCCCTAGTATGCCTCTACTAGACTAGCTCGTTAATAAAAAATGGTTAAGTTTCCTGACCATAGACATGTGTTGTCATTTGATGAACGGGATCACATCATTAGGAGAATGATGTGATGGACAAGACCCATCCGTTAGCTTAGCATACTGATCGTTAAGTCTTATTGCTATTGCTTTCTTCATGACTTATACATGTTCCTCTGACTATGAGATTATGCAACTCCCGATTATCGGAGGAACACCTTGTGTGCTATCAAATGTCACAACGTAACTTGTTGACTATAAATATGCTCTACAGGTGTCTCCGAAGGTGTTTGTTGGGTTGGCATAGATCGAGATATGGATTTGTCACTCCGTGTATCGGAGAGGTATCTCTGGGCCCTCTCGGTAAAGCACATCACTATAAGCCTTGCAAGCAATGTAACTAATGAGTTAGTTACGGGATGATGCATTACGGAACGAGTAAAAAGACTTGCCGGTAATGATATTAAACTAGGTATGATGATACCGACGATCGAATCCCGGGCAAGTAAGATACCGATGACAAAGGGAATGACGTATGTTGTAAATAGGTAAGAGACATCATAGATCACACCATATCTAATAAAGTACGTTTACAACGTTCGAACACACCATTACGCTGTGGTGTTCCAGGTGGCATGAGTTTGTGAAACTATTCCACATTGTATTAAATGAAGGCCCAACTCGTAACTCAAATATTCACCTCCGTGATCAGATCGTAGAAACTTTATTTTCTTGTTACGATGATTCTCCACTTCACTCTCAAATTCCTTGAAATTTTCAAATGTTTCAGACTTGTGTTTCATTAAGTAGATATACCCACATCTGCTCAAATCATCTGTGAAGGTTAGAAAATAATGATACACGCTGCGTGCCTCAACACTCATCGGACCGCATACGTCGGTATGTATTATTTCCAATAAGTCATTGGCTCGCTCCATTGTTCCGGAGACCGGAGTTTTAGTCATCTTGCCCATGAGGCATGGTTCACAAGTATCAAATGTTTCATAATGAAGTGACTCCAAAAATCCATCCGTATGGAGTTTCTTCATGCGCTTTACACCAATATGACCTAAACGGCAGTGCCACAAATATGTTGCACTATCATTATCAACTTTGCATCTTTTGGCATCAATATTATGAATATGTGTATCACTACGATCGAGATTCAATAAAACATTTACATTGGGTGTATGACCATAGAAGGTTTTATTCATCTAAACAGAACAACAATTATTCTCTCACTTAAATGAATAACCGTATCGAATAAACATGATCCAATCATATTCATGCTCAATGCAAACACCAAATAACATTTATTTAGGTCCAACTGAAGGAAATATGCCCTAGACGCAATAATAAAGTTATTATTTATTTCCTTATATCATGATAAATGTTTATTATTCATGCTAGAATTGTATTAACCGGAAACATGATACATGTGTGAATACATAGACAAACAGAGTGTCACTAGTATGCCTCTACTTGACTAGCTCATTAATCGAAGATGGTTATGTTTCCTAACCATAGACATGAGTTATCATTTGATTAACGGGATCACATCATTAAGAGAATGATGTGATTGACTTTACCCATTCCGTTAGCTTAGCACTCGATCGTTTGGTATGTTGCTATTGCTTTCTTCATGACTTATACATGTTCCTATGACTATGAGATTATGCAACTCCCGTTTACCAGAGGAACACTTTATGTGGTACCAAAAGTCACAACGTAACTAGGTGATTATAAAGGTGCTCTACAGGTGTCTCCGAAGGTACTTGTTGGGTTGGCGTATTTCGAGATTAGGATTTGTCACTTCGATTGTCGGAGAGGTATCTCTGGGCCCACTCGGTAATGCACATCACTTAAGCATTGCAACTAATGAGTTAGTTGCGGGATGATGTATTATGGAACGAGTAAAGAGACTTGCCGGTAACGAGATTGAACTAGGTATTGAGATACCGACGATCGAATCTCGGGCAAGTAACATACCGATGACAAAGGGAACAACGTATGTTGTTATGCGGTCTGACCGATAAAGATCTTCGTAGAATATGTGGGAGCCAATTTGAGCATCCAGGTTCCGCTATTGGTTATTGGACGGAGACGTGTCTCGGTCATGTCTACATATTTCTCGAACCCGTAGGGTCCGCACGCTTAAAGTCTCGATGACGGTTATATTATGAGTTTATGAGTTTTGATGTACCAAAGGTTGTTCGGAGTCCCGGATGTGATCACGGACAAGACGAGGAGTCTCGAAATGGTCGAGACATGAAGATTGATACATTGGAAGCCTATATTTGGATATCGGAAGTGTTCGGGTGAAATCGATTTTTTCAAGTACAGGGGTTACGGAACCCTCGGGGCTTAATGGGCCTACATGGGCCTTAGTGGAAATAGAGGGCAGCAAGGGGAGTGTGGGGGCGCCCCCCCCCCCCAAGGCCCAAACCGAATTGGTTTAGGGCAAGGGGGCCGGCCCCCTCTTTCCTTCTCCTCCTCTCACTTTCCTTTCCCCTCTCCTACTCCTACTAGGAATAGGAGGAGTCCTACTCCTAGTGGGAGTAGGACTCCCCGTTGGTGCGCCTCTCCCTGACCGGCCGCCTCCTCCCCTTGCTCCTTTATATACGGGGGTAGGGGGGCACCCCAAAGACACAACAATTGGTCGTTTGATCTTTTAGCCGTGTACGGTGCCCCCCTCCACCATAGTCCACCTCGATATACTATAGCGGTGCTTAGGCGAAGCCCTGCATTGGTAGAACATCATCATCGTCACCACGCCGTCGTACTGACGAAACTCTCCCTCAACACTCGGTTGGATCGGAGTTCGAGGGACGTCATCGGGCTGAACGTGTGCTGAACTCGGAGGTGCCGTACGTTCGGTACTTGATCGGTCGGATCGTGAAGACATACGACTACATCAACCGCGTTGTGCTAACGCTTCCGCTTTCGGTCTACAAGGGTACGTGGACAACACTCTTCCCTCTTGTTGATATGCATCACCATGACCTTGCATGTGCGTAGGAAATTTTTGAAATTACTATGTTCCCCAACAGTGGCACCCGAGCCTGGTTTTATGCGTAGATGTCATATGCACGAGTAGAACACAAGTGAGTTGTGGGCGATATAAGTCATACTGCTTGCTAGCATGTCATACTTTGGTTCGGCGGTATTGTTGGATGAAGCGGCCCGGACCGACATTACGCGTACGCTTGCGCGAGACTGGTTCTACCGACGTGCTTTGCACACAGGTGGCTGGCGAGTGTCAGTTTCTCCAACTTTAGTTGAACCGAGTGTGGCTATGCCCGGTCCTTGCGAAGGTTAAAACATCACCAAATTGACAAACTATCGTTGTGGTTTTGATGCATAGGTAAGAACGGTTCTTGCTAAGCCCGTAGCAGCCACGTAAAACTTGCAACAACAAAGTAGAGGACGTCTAACTTGTTTTTGAAGGGCATGTTGTGATGTGATATGGTCAAGACATGATGCTAAATTTTATTGTATGAGATGACCATGTTTTGTAACCGAGTTATCGGCAACTGGTAGGAGCCATATGGTTGTCGCTTTATTGTATGCAATGCAATCGCCCTGTAATGCTTTACTTTATCACTAAGCGGTAGCGATAGTCGTAGAAGCATAAGATTGGCGAGATGACAACGATGCTACGATGAAGATCAAGGTGTCGCGCCTGTGACGATGGTGATCATGACGGTGCTTCGGAGATGGAGATCACAAGAACAAGATGATGATGGCCATATCATATCACTTATATCGATTGCATGTGATGTTTATCTTTTATGCATCTTATCTTGCTTTGATTGATGGTAGCATTATAAGATGATCTCTCACTAAATTTCAAGATAAAAGTGTTCTCCCTGAGTATGCACCGTTGCCAAAGTTCGTCGTGCCTGGACACCATGTGATGATCGGGTGTGATAAGCTCTACGTCCATCTACAACGGGTGCAAGCCAGTTTTGCACACGAGAATACTCGGAGTTAAACTTGACGAGCCTAGCATATGCAGATATGGCCTCGAACACTTTGAGACCGAAAGGTCGAGCGTGAATCATATAGTAGATATAATCAACATAGTGATGTTCACCATTGAAACTACTCCATCTCACGTGATGATCGGACATGGTTTAGTTGATATGGATCACGTGATCACTTGGAGGATTAGAGGGATGCCTATCTAAGTGGGAGTTCTTTAATAATTTGATTAACTGAACTTTAATTTATCATAAACTTAGTCCTAGTAGTATTAGCATATCTATGTTGTAGATCAATAGCTCACGATGTTGCTCCCCATTTATATATTGATATGTTCCTAGAGAAAACTAAGTTGAAAGATGTTAGTAGCAATGATGCGGATTGGATCGATGATCTGAGGTTTATTCTCATTGCTGCACAGAAGAATTATGTCCTTGATACACCTCTAGGTGACAGACCAATTGCAGGAGCAGATGCAGACGTTATGAACATTTTGACAAAAGCTCGGTATGATGACTACTTGATAGTTTAGTGCACCATACTTTACGGCTTAGAACCGGGACTTCGAAAATGATTTGAACTCCACGGAGCATATAAGATTTTCCAAGAGTTGAAATTGTTATTTCATACTCATGCCCGTGTCGAGAGGTATGAGACCTCTGACTGTACTTTGCCTACAAGATGGAGGAGAATAGCTCAACCAGTGAGCACGTGCTCAGATTGTCTGGGTACTACAATCACTTGAACAAGTGGGAGTTAATCTTCCAGATAAGATAGTGATTGACAGAATTCTCTAGTCACTATCACCAAGTTACTAGAACTTCGTGATGAACTATAATATGCGAGGGATAACGGAAACGATTCCCAAGCTCTTCGTGATGCTAAAATCGACGAAGGTAGGAATCAAGAAAAGCATCAAGTGTTGATGGTTGACAAGACCACTAGTTTCAAGAAAAGGGCAAAGGGAAGAAAGGGGAACTTCAAGAAGAACGGCAAGCAAGTTGCTGCTCAAGTGAAAAATGTTGGGGAACGTTGCAGAAAATTAAAAATTTTCCTATGGTTTCACCAAGATCCATCTATGAGTTCATCTAAGCAACGAGTCATGGGAGATGCATCTACATACCACTTTGTAGATCGCGAGCGGAAGCGTTCAAAAGAACGGGGTTGAGGTAGTTGTACACGTCGTGATCCAATCACCGGAGATCCTAGCGCCGAACGGACGGCACCTTCGCGTTCAACACACGTGACGGTCAGAGTGGCGTCTCCTCCTTCTTGATCCAGCAAGGGGAAGGAGAGGTTGATGAAGATCCAGCAGCACGACGGCGTGGTGGTGGATGCAGCAGGATCCGCAGGCTTCGCCAAGCGTCTGGGAGGAGGAGGTGTAGCAAGGGGAAGGAGGTGCCAAGATGCGGGTCTTGCTGCCTTCCTCCCTCCACTATATATAGGGGCTAGGGGCGATGCCCCTTGGAGATCCCATCTAGATGGGGAGAGGCGGCGGCCCCTTAGGGTTTCCAACCAGGCGCATGCCCCCGAGGGGCAACGGCCCCTAGGGTTTCAACCTGTGGGGCGATGTCCCCTGGGCAACGGTCCCCTAGGGTTTCCAACCCTAGGCGCCTTGGGCCCTTGGGTGGGCGCACCAGCCCACCAGGGCTGGTTCCCACACCACTTCAGCCCATGGGGCCCTCCGGATAGGTGGCCCCACCGGTGGACCCAGGACCTTCCGTGGTCCGGTACAATACAGTGACCCCAAAACTTTCCGGTGGCAAACTGGACTTCCTATATATAAATCTTTACCTCCGGACCATTCCGGAACTCCTCGTGACGTCCGGGATCTCATCGGGACTCGAACAACTTCGGTTACTGCATACTAATATCTCTACAACCCTAGCGTCACCGAACCTTAAGTGTGTAGACCCTACGGGTTCGGAGATATGCGAACATGACCGAGATGCCTCTCGGTCAATAACCAACAGCGGATCTGGATACCCATGTTGGCTCCCACATACTCATCGATGATCTCATCGGATGAACCACGATGTCGAGGATTCAATCAAACCCCGTATACAATTCCCTTTGTCAATCGGTACATTACTTGCCCGAGACTCGATCGTCGGTATCCCAATACCTTGTTCAGTCTCGTTACCGGCAAGTCACTTTACTCGCATCCGTAATGCATGATCCGTGACTAACCACTTAGTCACTTTGAGCTCATTATGATGATGCATTACCGAGTGGGCCAGAGATACCTCTCCGTCATACGGAGTGACAAATCCCATCTCGATCCGTGTCAACCCAAGACACTTTCGGAGATACCTATAGTGCACCTTTATAGTCACCCGATTACGTTGTGACGTTTGGTACACCCAAAGCACTCTTACGGTATCCGGGAGTTACGATCTCATTGTCTAAGGAAGAGATACTTGACATTGGAAAAGCTCTAGCAAAACGAACTACACGATCTTGTGCTATGCTTAGGATTGGGTCTTGTCCATCACATCATTCTCCTAATGATGTGATCCGTTATCAATGACATCCAATGTCCATAGTCGAAACCATGACTATCTGTTGACCAACGAGCTAGTCAACTAGAGGCTCACTAGGGACATGTTATGGTCTATGTATTCACACGTGTATCACGATTTCCGGATAATACAGATTATAGCATGAATAAAGACAATCATCATGAACAAAGAAATATAATAATAACACTATTATTATTGCCTCTAGGGCATATTTCCAACAGTCTCCCACTTGCACTAGAGTCAATAATCTAGTTACATTGTGATGAATCGAACACCCATAGAGTTCGGTATTGATCATGTTTTGCTCGCGAGAGAGGTTTAGTCAGCGGATCTGCGACATTCAGATCCGTATGTACTTTGCAAATTTCTATGTCTCCATCTGAACGTTTTCACGGATGGAGTTGAAGCGACGCTTGATGTGCTGGTCTTCTTGTGAAACTGGGCTCCTTGGCAAGTGCAATAGCTCCGGTGTTGTCACAGAAGAGTTTGATCGGCCCCGACGCATTGGGTATGACTCCTAGGTCGGTGATGAACTCCTTCACCCAAATTGCTTCATCGCTGCCTCCGAGGCTGCCATGTACTCCGCTTCACATGTAGATCCCGCCACGACGCTTCGCTTGCAGCTGCACCAGCTTCTCGCTCCACCATTCAACATATACACGTATCCGGTTTGTGACTTAGAGTCATCAGATCTGTGTCGAAGCTAAGCGTCGGCGTAACCCGTTCTGACGAGCTCTTCGTCACCTCCATAAACGAAACATGTCCTTTGTCCTTTTCGGTACTTCAGGATATTCTTGACCGCTGTCCGGTGTTCCTTGCGGGATTACTTTGGTACCTTCCTACCAAACTTACGGCAAGGTTTACATCAGGTGCGTATGCAGCATGGCATACATAATAGATCCTATGGCTGAGGCATAGGGATGACACTCATCTCTTCTTTATCTTTTGCCGTGGTCGGGCATTGAGCTGAGCTCAATCTCACACCTTGCAATCTGAGCAAGAACCCTTCTTGGACTGATCCATTTGAACTTCTTCAAAATCTTATCAAGGTATGTGCTTTGTGAAAGACCTATGAGGCGTCTCGATCTATCTCTATAGATCTTGATGCCTAATATATAAGCAGCTTCTCCAAGGTCCTTCATTGAAAACACTTATTCAAGTAGGCCTTAATGCTGTCCAAGAATTCTATATCATTTCCCATCAAGTATGTCATCTACATATAATATGAGAAATGCTCTGAGCTCCCACTCACTTTCTTGTAAACGCAGGCTTCTCCATAAGTCTGCATAAACTAACGCTTTGATCATCTCATCAAAGCGAATGTTCCAACTCGAGATGCTTGCACCAGCCCATAAATGGATCGTTGGAGCTTGCATACTTTGTTAGCGTTCTTAGGATCGACAAAACCCTCCGGCTGCATCATATACAGCTCTTCCTTAAGATATCCGTTAAGGAACGCTGTTTTGGCGTCCATCTGCCATATCTCATAATCATAGTATCGGCAATTGCTAACATGATTCGGACGGACTTAAGCTTCGCTACGGAGAGAAAGTCTCATCGTAGTCAATCCCTTGAACTTGCCGATAACCCTTAGCGACAAGTCGAGCTTTATAGATGGTGACATTACCATCGCGTCCGTCTTCCTCTTAAAGATCCATTTGTTTTCTATCGCTCGCCGATCATCGGGCAAGTCGGTCAAAGTCCACACTTTGTTTTCATACATGGATTCTATCTCGGACTTCATGGCTTCTAGCCATTTGTTGGAATCTGGGCCGCCATCGCTTCTTCATAGTTGAAGGTTCATTGTTGTCTAACAACATGATTTCCAAGACAGGGTTGCCGTACCACTGCAGTGCGGAGCGTGTCCTAGTGGACCTCTGAAGTTGATAGCAACTTGATCCAAGTACCTTGATCATCATCATGAATTTCCTCTTCAGTTGGTGTAGGCATCACAGGAACATTTTCCTGAGCTGCACTACTATCCTGTTCAAGAGGTAGTACTTCATCGAGTTCTACTTTCCTCCCACTTACTTCTTTCGAGAGAAACTCTTTTTCTAGAAAGGATCCGTTCTTGGCAACAAAGATCTTGCCCTCGGATCTTAAGTAGAAGGTATACCCTACGGTTTCCTTAGGGTATCCTATGAAGACGCATTTTTCCGACTTGGGTTCGAGCTTTTCAGGTTGAAGTTTCTTGACATAAGCATCGCATCCCCAAACTTTTAGAAACGACAGCTTAGGTTTCTTCCCAAACCATAATTCATACGGTGTCGTCTCAACGGACTTAGACGGTGCCCTATTTAAAGTGAATGTAGCTGTCTCTAGGCGTATCCCCAAAATGATAGCGGTAAATCAGTAAGAGACATCATAGACCGCACCATATCCAATAGAGTGCGATTCGACGTTCGGACACACCGTTCTGTTGAGGTGTTCAGCGGCGTTAGTTGTGAAACGATTCCACATTTTCTTAAGTGTGTACCAAATTCGTGACTTAAATATTCTCCTCCACGATCCGATCGTAAGAATTTTATCTTTCGGTCACGTTGATTCTCTACTTCATTCTGAAATTCCTTGAACTTTTCAAAGGTCTCGGACTTGTGTTTCATCAAGGAGACATACCCATATCTACTCAAGTCATCGTGAGAGTGAGAACATAACGATATCCTCCGCGAGCCTCAACGCTCATTGGACCGCACACATCGGTATGTATGATTTCCAACAAGTTGGTTGCTCGCTCCATTTTTTCCAGAGAATGGAGTCTTGGTCATCTTGCCCATGAGGCATGGTTCGCATGTGTCAAATGATTCATAATCAAGAGACTCCAAAAGTCCATCAGCATGGAGCTTCTTCATGCTCTTGACACCAATGTGACCAAGGCGGCAGTGCCACAAGTATGTGGGACTATCGTTATCAACTTTACATCTTTTGGTATTCACGCTATGAACATGTGTAATACTACGCCGAGATTCATTAAGAATAAACCATTGACCATCGAGACATGACCATAAAACATATCTCTCATATAAATAGAACAACCATTATTCTCGGATTTAAATGAGTAGCCATCTCGCATTAAGCGAGATCCGGATACAATATTCATGCTCAAACTTGGCACCAAATAACAATTATTAAGGTTTATAACTAATCCGTGGGTAAATGAAGAGGTAGCGTGCCGACGGCGATCACATCGACTCTGGAACCATTCCCGACGCGCATCGTCACCTCGTCCTTCGCATGATCTCCGCTTATTCCGCAGCTCCTGCTGTGAGTTACAAATATGAGCAACGGCACGGTATCAAATACCCGGGAGTTACTACAGTAATCTTGGTAAGGTACACATCAATTACATGTATATCAAATATACCTTTGGTGTTGCGGCCTTCTTGTCCGCTAAGTATTTGGGGCAGTTCCGCTTCGATGACCCTTCCCTTGCAATAAAAGCACTCGGTCTCGGGCTTGGGTCCATTCTTTGACTTCTTCCGGCAACTTGCTTGCGGGCGCGGCAACCTCCTTGCCGTCCTTCTTGAAGTTCTTCTTGACCTTGCCCTTCTTAAACTTAGTGGTCTTATTGACCATCAACACTTGATGTTCTTTCTTGATTTCAACCTCGGTGACTTGACATAGAGAATACTTCAGAATGGTCTTTACCATCCCCGCATATTGTAGTTCATCACAAAGCTCTTGTAGCTTGGTGGAAGCGATGGAGGATTCTCAATGACCGCCTCATCGGGGAGGTTAATATTCATTTGGGTCATACGGTTGTGCAACCCGGACATCTTGAGAATGTGCTCCTTGACGTAACTATTTCCTCCATCTTACAACTATAGAACTTGTCGGAGATGTCATATCTCTCGACCCGGCGTGAGCTTGGAAAACAAGTTTCAGCTCCTCGAACATCTCATATGCTCCGTGATGCTCAAAACGCTTTTGGAGCCCGGTTCTAAGCTGTAAAGCATGCCGCACCGAGCGAGGGAGTAATCATCAAGACGAGACTGCCAAGCATTCATAATGTCTTGGTTCTGCGACGGGGCGTCACCTAGCGGTCCTTCTAGGACATATTGTTTCTGGCAGCTATGAGGATGATCCTCAAGTTCGGACCCAGTCCGTATAGTTCTTGCCGTCATCTTTCAGCTTGGTTTTCTCTAGGAGCGCGTTGAAGTTCAAGTTGACATGGCGTTGGCCATTTGATCTACAAGACATATCATTCAAAAGTTTTAGACTAAGTTCATGATAATTAAGTTCATCTAATCAAATTATTACAATGAACTCCCACTCAGATTAGACATCCTCTAGTCATCTAAGTGATACACGATCCGAGTCGACTAGGCCGTGTCCGATCATCACGTGAGACGGACTAGTCATCGTCGGTGAACATTCTCATGTTGATCGTATCTTCTATCGACTCATGTTCGACCTTCGGTCTCCGTGTTCGAGGCCATGTCTGTACATGCTAGGCTCGTCAAGTTAACCCTAAGTGTTTTGCGTGTGTAAATCTGTCTTACACCGTTGTATGTGAGCGTAAGAATCCATCACACCCGATCATCACGTGGTGCTTAGAAGCGACGAACTTTAGCAGCGGTGCACAGTTAGGGAGAACACTTCTTGAAATTGTTGTAAGGATCATCTTATTTACTACCGTCGTTCTAAGTAAACAAGATGTATGAACATAATAAACATCACATGCAATTATATAGTAGTGACATGATATGGCCAATATCATAAAACTCCATTGATCTCCATCTTCGGGGCTCCATGATCATCTTGTCACCGGCATGACACCATGATCTCCATCATCATGATCTCCATCATTGTGCCTCCATGAAGTTGTCACGCCAACGACTACTTCTACTTCTATGGCTAACGCGTTTAGCAATAAAGTAAAGTAAATTACATGGCGTTCTTGAATGACACGCATGTCATACAAAAATAAAGACAACTCCTATGGCTCCTGCCGGTTGTCATACTCATCGACATGCAAGTCGTGATTCCTATTACAAGAACATGATCTCATACATCACAATATGTCATTCATCATTCATCACAACTTGGCCATATCACATCACATGTCAATTGCTGCAAAAACAAGTTAGGCGTCCTCTAATTGTTGTTGCATCTTTTACGTGGCTGCAATTGGGTTCTAGCAAGAACGTTTTCTTACCTCGAATAACCTGGCGTGATCTTGTCAACTTCTATTTACCCTTCATAAGGACCCTTTTCATCGAATCCGCTCCAACTAAAGTAGGAGAGCGGACACCGCCAGCCACCTTATGCAACTAGTGCATGTTAGTCGGTGGAACCGGTCTCACGTAAGCGCGTGTAAGGTTGGTCCGGCTGCTTCATCCCACAATACCGCGGAAGCAAGATAAGATTAGTAGCGGCAAGTAAGTTGACAAGATCCACGCCCACAACTAAATTGTGTTCTACTCGTGCAAAGAGAACTACGCATAGACCTAGCTCATGATGCCTTTGTTGGGGAGCGTTGCGAGAAAATTAAAATTTTCCTACGGTTTCACCAAGATCCATCTATAAGTTCATCTAAGCAACGAGTCATGGGAGATGCATCTACATACCACTTTGTAGATCGCGGCGGAAGCGTTCAAAAGAACGGGGTTGAGGTAGTTGTACACGTCGTGATCCAATCACCGGAGATCCTAGCGCCGAGCGGACGGCACCTCCGCGTTCAACACACGACGGTCGAGTGGCGTCTCCTCCTTCTTGATCCAGCAAGGGGAAGGAGAGGTTGATGAAGATCCAGCAGCACGACGGCGTGGTGGTGGATGCAGCAGGATCCGGGGCTTCGCCAAGCGTCTGCGGGAGGAGGAGGTGTAGCAAGGGGAAGGGAGGTGCCAAGATGCGGGTCTTGCTGCCTTCCTCCCTCCACTATATATAGGGGCTAGGGGCGCATGCCCCTTGGAGATCCCATCTAGATGGGGGGGCCCCGGGCAACGCCCCCTTAGGGTTTCAACCGGGGGCATGCCCCTCGGGGCAACGGCCCCTAGGGTTTCAACTGGGGGCGATGCCCCTGGGCAACGGTCCCCTAGGGTTTCAACCCTAGGCGCCTTGGGCCCTTGGTGGGCGCACCAGCCCACCGGGGCTGGTTCCCACGCCACTTCAGCCCATGGGGCCCTCCGGGATAGGTGGCCCCACCGGTGGACCCGGGTCCCTTCCGGTGGTCCCAGACAATACCGGTGACCCCAAAACTTTCCGGTGGCGGCTGGACTTCCTATATATAAATCTTTACCTCCGGACCATTCCGGAACTCCTCGTGACGTCCGGGATCTCATCCGGGACTCCGAACAACTTTCGGGTTACTGCATACTAATATCTCTACAACCCTAGCGTCACCGAACCTTAAGTGTGTAGACCCTACGGGTTCTGGAGATATGCAGACATGACCGAGATGCCTCTCCGGTCAATAACCAACAGCGGGATCTGGATACCCATGTTGGCTCCCACATACTCCTCGATGGTCTCATCGGATGAACCACGATGTCGAGGATTCAATCAAACCCCGTATACAATTCCCTTTGTCAATCGGTACGTTACTTGCCCGAGACTCGATCGTCGGTATCCCAATACCTTGTTCAGTCTCGTTACGGCAAGTCACTTTACTCGCATCCGTAATGCATGATCCGTGACTAACCACTTAGTCACATTGAGCTCATTATGATGATGCATTACCGAGTGGGCCCAGAGATACCTCTCCGTCATACGGAGTGACAAATCCGATCTCGATCCGTGTCAACCCAATGCAGACACTTTCGGAGATACCTGTAGTGCACCTTTATAGTCACCCGATTACGTTGTGACGTTTGGTACACCAAAGCACTCTTACGGTATCCGGGAGTTACGATCTCATGGTCTAAGGAAGAGATACTTGACATTGGAAAAACTCTAGCAAAAGCGAACTACGATCTTGTGCTATGCTTAGGATTGGGTCTTGTCCATCACATCATTCTCCTAATGATGTGATCCCGTTATCAATGACATCCAATGTCCATAGTCGAAACCATGACTATCTGTTGACCAACGAGCTAGTCAACTAGAGGCTCACTAGGGACATGTTATGGTCTATGTATTCACCGTGTATCACGATTTCCGGATAATACAGTTATAGCATGAATAAAAGACAATCATCATGAACAAAGAAATATAATAATATCACTTTTATTATTGCCTCTAGGGCATATTTCCAACAAAAAAACCCAAGTCTGGACCTAAGCCTGAAACTGAGTGCTTCTACTGCAAAGGGACTGGTCAGCGGAACTGCCCCAAGTATTTGGTGGATAAGAAGGATGGCAAAGTGAACAAAGCTATATTTGATATACATGTTATTGATGTGTACTTTACTAGTGTTTATAGCAACCCTCGGTATTTGATCTTGGTTAGGTTGCTAAGATTAGTAACTTCGAATCGGGAGTTGCGAGAATGAGCAGAGACTAGTTAAGGGTGAAGTGACGATGTGTGTTGGAAGTAGTTCCAAGATTGATATGATCATCATCGCACACTCCCTATACTTTCGGGATTAGTGTTGAACCTAAATAAATGTTATTTGGTGTTTGCGTTAAGCATGAATATGATTTGATCATGTTTATTGCAATACGGTTATTCATTTAAGTTAGAGAATAATTGTTGTTCTGTTTACATGAATAAAACCTTCTATGGTTATACACCCAATGAAAATGGTTCGTTGGATCTCGATCGTAGTGATACACATATTCATAATATTGAAGCCAAAAGATGCAAAGTTAATAATGATAGTGCAACTTATTTGTGGCACTGCCATTTAGGTCATATTGGTGTAAAGCGCATGAAGAAACTCCATGCTAATAGACTTTTGGAATCACTTGATTATGAATCACTTGATGCTTGCGAACCATGCCTCATGGGCAAGATGACTAAGACTCCGTTCTCCAGAACAATGGAGCGAGCAACAGATTTGTTGGAAATCATACATACTGATGTATGTGGTCCGATGAATGTTGAGTCTCGCGATGGGTATCGTTATTTTCTGACCTTCACAGATGATTTAAGCAGATATGGGTATATCTACTTGATGAAACATAACTCTGAAACATTTGAAAAGTTCAAAGGATTTCAGAGTGAAGTGGAAAATCATCGTGACAAGAAAATAAAGTTTCTACGAACTGATCGCGGAGACAAATATTTGAGTTACGAGTTTGGTCTTCAATTAAAATAATGTAGAATAGTTTCACAAATTCATGCCACCTGGAACACCACAGCATAATGGTGTGTCCGAACGTCATAACTGTACTTTATTGGATATAGTGCAATCTATGATGTTTCTTACCGATTTACCACTAGAGTTTTGGGGTTATGCATTAGAGACAGCTGCATTCACATTAAAAAGGGCACCATCTAAATCCGTTGAGACGACACCGTATGAACTGTGGTTTGGCAAGAAACCAAAGTTGTCGTTTCTTAAAGTTTGGGGTTGCGATGCTTATAAGAAAAGGTTTCATCCTGACAAGCTCAAACCCAAATCGGAGAAATGTGTCTTCATAGGATACCCAAAGGAGACAGTTGGGTACACCTTCTATCACGGATCCGAAGGCAAGTTATTCATTAATAAGAATGGATCCTTTCTAGAGAAGGAGTTTCTCTCGAAAGAAGTGAGTGGGAGGAAAGTAGAACTTGATGAGGTAACTGTACCTGCTCCCTTATTGGAAAGTAGTTCATCACAGAAATTTGTTCCTGTGACTCCTACACCAATTAGTGAGGAAGCTAATGATGATGATCATGTAACTTCAGATCAAGTTACTACTGAACAGGTCAACCAGAGTGAGATCCGCACCAGAGTGGTATGGTAATCATGTT
This sequence comes from Aegilops longissima, assembly GCA_021605205.1. Lineage (NCBI taxonomy): Eukaryota > Viridiplantae > Streptophyta > Magnoliopsida > Poales > Poaceae > Aegilops > Aegilops longissima. The sequence goes on along the minus strand of CM038677.1, from coordinate 607,957,687 downwards.
CTGGAGGTCATGTTACTTGACCATGACGAACCTACGAACTATGAGGAAGCAATGATGAGCCCAGATTCCGCAAAATGGCTTGAGGCCATGAAATCTGAGATGGGATCCATGTATGAGAACAAAGTATGGACTTTGATTGACTTGCCCAATGATTGGCGAGCCATTGAGATTAAAGGATCTTCAAGAGGAAGACGGACGCTGATAGTAGTGTTACTATCTATAAAGCTAGAATTGTTGCAAAAGGTTTTCGACAAGTTCAAGGTGTTGACTACGATGAGAGTTTCTCACTCGTATCTATGCTTAAGTCTGTCCGAATCATGTTAGCAATTGCCGCATTTTATGAAATCTGGCAAATGGATAAACAAAGCTGCATTCCTTAATGGATTTATTAAAAAAGAGTTGTATATGATGCAACCAGAAGTTTTTGTCAATCCTAAAGGTGCTAACAAAATATTCAAGCTCCAGCGATCCATCTATGGACTGGTGCAAGCATCTCGGAGTTGTAATATACGCTTTGATAAATTGATCAAAGCATATAGTTTTATACAGACTTGCGGTGAAGCCTGTATTTACAAGAAAGTGAGTGGGAGCACTACAACATTTCTGATAAGTATATGTGAATGACATAATGTTGATCGGAAATAATGTAGAATTATTCTGCAAAGCATAAAGAGTGTTTGAAAGGAGTTTTTTCAAAGAAAGACCTCGGTGAAGCTACTTACATATTGAGCATCAAGATCTATAGAGATAGATCAAGACGCTTGATAAGTTTTTTCAATGAATACATACCTTGACAAGATTTTGAAATAGTTCAAAATGGAACAGTCGAAGAAAGAGTTCTTGCATGTGTTACAAGGTGTGAAATTGAGTAAGACTCAAAGCCCGACCACGGCAGAAGATAGAAAGAGAATGAAAGTCATTCCCTATGCCTCAGCCATAGGTTCTATAAAGTATGCCATGCTGTGTACTAGATCTATTGTATACCCTACACTGAGTTTGGCAAGTGAGTACAATAGTGATCTAGGAGTAGATCACTGGACAACGGTCAAAATTATCCTTAGCGGAATAAGGATATGTTTCTCGATTATGGAGGTGACAAAAGGTTCGTCGTAAAGAGTTATGTCGATGCAAGCTTTGACACCGATCTGGATGACTCTAAGTCTCGATCTAGATACATATTGAAAGTGGGAGCAATTAGCTAGAGTAGCTCCGTGCAGAGCATTGTTGACATAGAAATTTGCAAAATACATACGGATCTGAATATGGCAGACACGTTGAATAAATTTCTCTCACAAGCAAAACATGATCAAACCTTAGTACTCTTTGGGTGTTAGTAACATAGCAATGTGAACTAGATTATTGACTCTAATAAACCTGTTGGGTGTTGGTCACATGACGATGTGAACTATGGGTGTTAATCACATGGTGATGTGAACTATTGATGTTAAATCACATGGCGATTTTATCTAGATTATTGACTCTAGTGCAAGCGGGAGACTGAAGGAAATATGCCCTAGATGCAATAATAAAGTTATTATTTATTTCCTTATATCATGATAAATGATACATGTGTGAATACATAGACAAATAGAGTGTCACTAGTATGCCTCTACTTGACTAGCTCGTTAATCGAACATGGTTATGTTTCCTAACCATAGACATGAGTTGTCATTTGATTAACGGGATCACATCATTAAGAGAATGATGTGATTGACTTGACCTATTCCGTTAGCTTAGCACTCGATCGTTTAGTATGTTGCTATTGCTTTCTTCATGACTTATATATGTTCCTATGACTATGAGATTATGCATCCCCCGTTTACCGTAGGAACACTTTGTGTACTACCAAACGTCACAACGTAACTGTTTGATTATAAAGGTGCTCTACAGGTGTCTCCGAAGGTACTTGTTGGGTTGGCGTATTTCGATATTAGGATTTGTCACTCTGATTGTCGGAGAGGTATCTCTGGGCCCACTCGGTAATGCACATCACTTAAGCCTTGCAAGCATTGCAACTAATGGGTTCGTTGCGGGATGATGTATTATGGAACGAGTAAAGAGACTTGCCGGTAACGAGATTGAACTAGGTATTGAGATACCGACGATCGAATCTCGGGCAAGTAACATACCAATGACAAAGGGAACAACGTATGTTGTTATGCGGTCTGACTGATAAAGATCTTTGTATAATATGTGGTAGCCAATATGAGCATCTAGGTTCCGCTATTGGTTATTGACCAGAGACGTGTCTCGGTCATGTCTACATAGTTCTCGAACCCGTAGGGTCCGCACGCTTAAAGTTTCGATGACGGTTATATTATGAGTTTTGATGTACCGAAGGTTGTTCGGAGTCCCAGATGTGATAACGGACAAGACGAGGAGTCTCGAAATGGTCGAGACATGAAGATTGATATATTGGAAGCCTATATTTGGATATCGGAAGTGTTCCGGGTGAAATCGGGATTTTACCGGAGTACCGGGGGTTACCGGAACCCCCCGAGGGCTTAATGGGCCTACATGGGCCTTAGTGGAAATAGAGGGCAGCAAGGGGAGTGTGGGGCACGCCCCCCCCCCCCCCAAGGCCCAAACCGAATTGGTTTAGGGCAAGGGGGGCCGGCCCCCTCTTTCCTTCTCCTCCTCTCCCTTTCCTTCCCCCTCTCCTACTCCTACTAGGAATAGGAGGAGTCCTACTCCTAGTGGGACTAGGACTCCTCCTTGGCGCGCCTCTCCCTGGCCGGCCGCCTCCTCCCCTTGCTCCTTTATATACGGGGGCAGGGGGCACCCCAAAGACACAACAATTGATCGTTTGATCTTTTAGCTGTGTGCGGTGCCCCCCTCCACCATAGTCCACCTCGATAATACTGTAGCGGTGCTTACGCGAAGCCCTGCGTCGGTAGAACATCATCATCGTCACCACACCGTCAGGTTGTGAAACTCTCCCTCAACACTCGGCTGGATCGGAGTTCGAGGGACATCATCGGGCTGAACGTGTGCTGAACTCGGAGGTGTCGTACGTTTGGTACTTGATCGGTCGGATCGTGAAGACGTACGACTACATCAACCGTGTTGTGCTAACGCTTCCGCTTTCGGTCTACGAGGGTACGTGGACAACACTCTGCCCTCTCGTTGCTATGCATCACCATGATCTTGCGTGTGCGTAGGAAATTTTTGAAATTACTACGTTCCCCAACACCAATCCCGAAGGTAGAGGGAGTGTGAGATGGTGATCTTATCAATCTTGGAATCACTTCCAACGCACATCGTCACCTCGCCCTTAACTAGCCTGTGTTCATTTTGCAACTCCTGTTTCGAGTTACTAATCTTAGCAACTGAACCGGTATCAAATACCCAGGGGTTTCTATGAACACTAGTAAAGCACACATCAATAACATGTATATCAGATATACCTTTGTTCACTTTGCCATCCTTCTTATCCGCCAAGTATTTGGGGTAGCTCCGCTTCCAGTGACCATTCCCTTTGCAGTAGAAGCACTCAGTTCAGGCTTAGGTCTAGCTTTGGGCTTTTTTCACGGGAGTAGTAACTTGCTTGTCATTCTTCTTAAAGTTCCCTTTCTTTTCCTTTGCCCTTCTTCTTGAAACTAGGGGTCTTGTTAACCATCAACACTTGATGCTCTTTCTTGATTTCTACCTTTGCCGATTTCAGCATCGCGAATAGCTCGGGAATCTTTTCCGTTATCCCTTGCATATTATAGTTCATCACGAAGTTTTGGTAGCTTGGTGATAGTGACTAGAGAACTCTGCCATTCACTATCTTATCTGGAAGATTAACTCTCACTTGATTCAAGCGATTGTAGTGCCCAGACATTCGGAGCACATGCTCACTAGCTGAGCTATTCTCCTCCATCTTGTAGGCAAAGTATTTGTCAGATGTCTCATACCTCTCAACATGGGCATGAGTCTGAAATACCAATTTCAGCTCTTGGAACATCTCATATGTTCCGTGGCGTTCAAAACGTCTTTGAAGCCCCGATTCTAAGCCGTAAAGCATGGCGCACTAAACTATCAAGTAGTCATCATATCGAGCTTGCCAAACGTTCATAATGTCTGCATCTGCTCCTGCAATAGGTCTGTCACCTAGCGGTGCATCAAGTACATAATTCTTCTATGCAGCAATGAGGATAATCCTCATATCACAGACTCAGTCCACATTATTGCTACTATCATCTTTCAACTTAGCTTTCTCTAGGAACACATTAAAATTCAATGGAACGGTAGCACGGGCCATTGATCTACAACATAGATATGCAAAAAATATCAGGACTAAGTTCATGATAAATTAAGTTCAATTAATCATATTACTTAAGAGCTCCCACTTAGATAGACATCCCTCAAGTCATGTAAATGACACGTGATCCAAATCAACTAAACCATGTCCGATCATCACGTGAGATGGAGTAGTCTTCAATGGTGAACATCTCTATGTTGATCATATCTACTATATGATTCATCTTCGACCTTTCGGTCTCCAGTGTTTCGAGGCCATGTCTGTACATGCAAGGCTCGTTAAGTTTAACCCGAGTATTCCGCATGTGCAAAACTGTCTTGCACCCATTGTATGTGAACGTAGAGCCTATCACACCCGATCATCAAGTGGTGTCTCATCATGAAGAACTTTCGCAATGGTCCATACTCAGGGAGAACACTTATACCTTGAAATGTAGTTAAGGGATCATCTTATAATGCTACCGCCGTACCAAGCAAAATAAGATGCATATAAAAGATAAACATCACATGCAATCAAAATATGTGACATGATATGGCCATCATCATCTTGTGCTTTTGATCTCCATCTCCAAAGCATCGTCATGATCTCCATCATCACTAGCTCGACACCTTTGATCTCCATCGTTGCGTCATGGTCGTCTCGCCAACTATTGCTTCTACAACTATTGCTAACGCATAGTGATAAAGTAAAGCAATTACATGGCGTTTGCATTTCATACAATAAAGCGACAACCATATCACATCATGTATTGACCATATCACATCACAACATGCCCTGCAAAAACAAGTTAGACGTCCTCTACTTTGTTGTTGCAAGTTTTACGTGGCTGCTATGGGCTTCTAGCAAGAACCCTTCTTACCTACGATCAAAACCACAACGGTGTTTCGTCAAGTTTGCTGTTTTAACCTTCAACAAGGACCGACCATAGTCAAATTCGATTCAACTAAAGTAGGAAAAACAGACACCCGCCAGCCACCTTTATGCAAAACTAGTTGCATGTCTGTCGGTGGAACCGGTCTCATGAACGTGGTCATGTAAGGTTGGTCCAGGCCGCTTCATCCAACAATACCTCCGAATCAAAATAAGACGTTGGTGGTAAGCAATATGACTATCACCGCCCACAACTCTTTGTGTTCTACTCGTGCATATCATCTAGACCTGGCTCGGATGCCACTGTTGGGAAACATAGCATGCAATTTCAAAAATATTCCTACGCTCACGCAAGATCTATCTAGGATATGCATAGCAACGAGAGGGGGAGAGTGTGTCTATGTACCCTCATAGACCGAAAGCGGAAGCGTTTGACAACGCGATTGATGTAGTCGAACTTCTTCTCGTTCCGACCGATCAAGCACTGAACGTATGGCACCTCCGAGTTGTGCACACATTCAACTCGATGACGTCCCTCGAACTCTTGATCCAGAAAAGTGTCGAGGGAGAGGATGAGTTTCGTCAGCACGATGGCGTGGTGATGGTGATGGTGAAGTGATCCGCGCAGGGCTTCGCCTAAGCACCACGAGAATATGACCGACTGTGTAATCCGTGGAGGGGGGCGCCGCACACGGCAAGCAATTGTTGGCGTGTGTTCTAGGCGCCCCCTCCCCATGTATATATAGGTGGGAGGGGGAGGGGAGCAGCCTTGGGGCGCCCCAAGTAGGAGGAATCCTACTTGGGGCCCCAGTCCAATTCGGCCCCCCCTTTCCTTATTACCGGAAGGGGGAAAAGGGAAGAGGGAAGGGAGGAAGGAAAGGGGGGGGGGGCGAACCCCCTCTTCCTTCTCCCACTCGGCCTCCTTCCTTATGAGGGGGGCACCACCCCTTGTCGGCTGGTGTGCTCCCCTCCTATGGCCCATAAGACCCATTATTCCCCCGGGGGATCCGTAACCCCCGGTACTCCGATAACTACCCGATACACTGCGGAACACTTCCGGTGTCCGAATATCATCGTCCTATATATAAATCTTTACCTCTCGACCATTTAGAGACTCCTCGTCATGTACGTGATCTCATTCAGGACTCCGAACAACATTCGATCACCAAAACACATAACTCATATAATACTAAATCGTCATCGAACGTTAAGCGTGCGGACCCTACGGGTTCGAGAACTATGTATACATGACCGAGACACCTCTCCGGTCAATAACCAACAGCGGAACCTGGATGCTCATATTGGCTCCTACATATTCTACAAAGATCTTTATTGGTCGAACCGCAATGACAACATACGTTATTCCCTTTGTCATTGGTGTGTTACTTGCCCGAGATTCGATCGTCGGTATCTTCATACCTAGTTCAATCTCATTGCCGGCAAGTCTCTTTACTCGTTCCGTAATACATCATCCCGCAACTAACTCATTAGTCACATTGCTTGCAAGGCTTCTTATGATGTGCATTACCGAGAGGGCCCAGAGATACCTCTCCGATACTCGGAGTGACAAATCCTAATCTCGATCTATGCCAGCCCAACAAATACCTTTGGAGATACCTGTAGAGCATCTTTATAATCACCCAGTTACGTTGTGACGTTTGATAGCACACAAGGCATTCCTCCGGTATCCGGGAGTTGCATAATCTCATAGTCGAAGGAATATGTATTTGACATGAAGAAAGCAATAACAATAAAACTGAATGATCAATATGCTAAGCTAACGGATAGGTCTTGTCCACCACATCATTTTCCTAATGATGTGATCCCATTCATCAAATGACAACACATGTCTATGGTTAGGAAACTTATTCATCTTTGATTAAAGAGCTAGTCTAGTAGAGGATTACTAGGGACACGGTGTTTTGTCTATGTATCCACACAAGTATCAAGTTTCCGGTTAATACAATTCTAGCATAAATAATAAACATTTATCATGATATAAAGAAATATAAAATAACAAATTTATTATTGCCTCTAGGGCATATTTCCTTCAGAAACATCAGGGGGTTTTCTGTAAAATAGCATGATAGGACAAAACCCCTATTTCCTTTATTAATAGGTACTAGTTAATTGCCCGTGAGTTGCACCGGAGCCACAAATATATTCATTAGTTCAACACAAATCATGTTAAACATATACTTTCGGGACTCATGCACACCAAAGCAACCTTGTCTACCATTAAATCACTCTTCCTTTCTTCTTGTTCTTCTTCTTCCTCCTCCATCTACTATACCGGCTTCCCCATTGCAGCTCGCTCTCACAGTCGATGGCACATCCCGCTCACAATCCTCTATTCCACACTCAGAATTCTTCTTCTTCCTCCTCCATCTACTATACCGGCTTTGAATTAGCTATTGTTCCGTCGATGAAGGTGCTACAATAGCATGTGCAGCAGGCATGTCCTAGTCATACTGCTAGGCAGGTAGCAAGAATCCAATAGAGAAAGCACTAAGTACCAAACATAACAGAAACAACGCAACAGAGATGGAGGTATTTAGAAACACATAGAGAAACATTAAGGTGTTATAACAAAGGTAAACATGCAGGTATAATTCAAAGAAAAGAGAGTAGCCAAAGAATCTGTTCATACTAAAAATAGGTGCCTCACCAGACATGCAATACATAACAAGTATTTAATAATCAGTTCTGAACATAATGCTATGAACCTTAATAATGTAATCGCCCAAAAGTTGACAGATTGTATATCCTTCTTTCCTATTAGTTATGCATTGTTGAGAGAGTTTCTCAAATTTAGCACCCATATGCCTTGGAATTGTGATCCCAGACATAGTTTGGAAACAAAGGAAACAAAATAAGCACCAAGTGGAATTTCCTTGATGTAAGTGACTTCACATCAAGGAAATTCCACTTGGTGATTTTTTTGTCTTAGGTGCACTTTCAATTGTAATGTATGTACTACCGAACTGAAATAGATCAAGCCAACTTTTGTTTGCCACCTGGTGCCCTTCTGGTTCTATATCTTAATTCTTACCTTGTCCTACGAATCATCAATCGAGATCTAGTTACAATTCAAAGGCCCAGGCAAAAAAGATGCAGAAATTACAAACTTGAGATTGATACACAAGTAGTAGACTTGATACTACTATTTGACCCCAAACATGGTTGAGTATTTCAGTTCACAAAAATATCTTGTGCCAGGCCAAGGGCTTGACCAATCGGAATGGGGATGGCAGCAGGTACGCAAGTAATGGAACAAAGGACACATGTGGGAGGAGCAACCAGTTGCAGACGACATAGAGGTCCTAGGGGAGCGGTGCGTAATCGAAGGGAATGGCCGTGGAGCACATCTGCCGGGAGGGAGTAGTAGCTGGCGGCGCCATCGCGGAGGATGTGTAGCGGATAGCAGCGTACGCAGAGGTAAGCGAGGAGGGAGGGGAGGTGGTGGGCGGCGAGACTACTACATCAGAGCCTCGGATGAGGGAGAAGGTGAGTCCTCACGGACTCGGTGGATGGATGGCACCGGTGGCATACTTGCCGGCGTCGGCGTTGAAAGGAGAAGGGGTAGAGGAAGATAATGCGGTGAGGAGGGAGAGTGCTGGACAGCAGGTCTGCTGCGTTGGATGAGTAGGCAGGAGAGGCGTTGCAGACTCCGCGGACGGACGGCGCCGATGGCGTACTTGCTGATGTCGGCGTCGTAGGAGACGGGGTAGGGGACATGAGACGACGGGGAGGTGGAGGTGGATGCGGGTGTGGCGGTGGGCGGTGAGGCTGCAGTGACAGAGAGGAGTTGGGAGCGGACGACGCCGGTGGACTTCGGTTCCATTTTTTTCCAGAAGGATCGATCGCTTGGTTTGAGTGGATAAGGTGGGAATGGATGGAGATGAACAAAGAGAATGAGGGGTTTCTTTGCAATTGTGAAGTGGCGTTGTCTCCTATGCGTCGGATGCAGATCATACAGTAAAAACGATGGATGGCAGACACACCATCATCACCAACTGTGATTTCTACTCCTAATGAAGCAGTTGGTAGCCTGGTATGGTTTATTTTCGTTCGATTTTTCTTCGTCCCACATCCCACCACTTCCTCCCACTGGTTTTTCTCCCTCCCATTAAAAAACCAAATCCTGTTAGGGGATCTTGTTTCATGCCTCCTTTGGTAGGTGTTGATTTAATTTAATTACGTAAACAATAAGTAATTAAGAATTAAGAAATTACAACATATATGTGAGATCACCTTCCTAAAAAACAGACATAAGATTCTTCTCGATAACCTTCCATAATAAAATGAGATATTTCTTCATAAGAAATCACTAATCCCGCGCGTTATGTCATTTATTATTCATTATCTCTACTATTAATTGAGAATCACAAGTTCCATATGGGCGCACGCATCCGCGCGCCCCTGTGAAGGGACATCGTGCACAACACCATGGAAGATGTCATGGTCGGGCCTAACGCTGGCACGGTGCTTGAGAATGCCATGGCATGGATCACGGGATCGAGGACGACCATGGGGGGAGGCGGGTCATCAGACCGCCACGTGGACTCAGTCATATTATATTTCTTGTAGAGCCAGATAAGCTACATTCTCAAATCAAGTGTGTCCATTTAAATGTCAAGAAATTCGTTAAGGGAATGTGTCCAACATTACTTGGTAGTCGTTATCATTGCCGTTTATAGCAGCCATTCATGCGAAAATATTTTTAAAATCAAGCACTAAATCAATTTTGAAATCATACCATTGATGCAATTAATTAGCTAGACAATTAATTACATATGCAATTAATTAGGTCCATTTAAATGGGATTTTTTGCACCGAATCAATTTGGAAGTTGAGTGATTAATGCAATTAGTTAATTTGTTAGACAATTATTTATGCCTACAGATAATTAGAAGTAGGTATATTTTCCAATTAGTTAGATGATTAATTGATTTGGTTGACAGTTAATTAGGCATGCAAAGAATTAGGTAGGTCGTTAATTATTTATTTACTTAATCAATTAAGCAAGCAGTTAATCGCGACGAATCATTTTGAAAGCGCTCATGGGCAAGGACGATCAACAGGCTCTCAACTGCATGGCCAATCACCGAGGATTGCTTGCCAACATGGACAACGGCCACCATGCGCTTGCGACATGGGCGACCTTGCGTTCATCTAGATGGATGAAGACCATGCTCCGCAGGATGTCCACACGCTGACGGTTGCCGAAATATTCATGGGTGAGGACGACACAACATTGGTCAGGTGGTTCATGCGATAATAAGAAGAAAGTCTGTTCCAAGAACAGACAAGAAAAAGAACTAAAGCCACCAAACGGTCCATGGTGTTGGAGAAAGAAAAGATTGTTCCAAATAATAAGAGAGAGAAAAAAGAGTATTCTTGAAAATAAGTAGGAACGAGAACTAAAGTTGACGAGAAATGAGAAATAAGAAGATGAGGCGTCGATGACAAACATAATAATGTTGACGTGGTGCTGGTTGGCGTCAATGAAATGGGTTAGCGAAGACGCGATGAGTAGAAGGTGTAGGGAAATACGAGGAAGAGAAGAACGACAATTATCCCTTCTAGCATATGTGGGATGGAGGTGGAGCTTATTGGCAACTAGGAATACGTTCATGTTTCCACTCTCCTCCAATGTCAGTGTGCATTTGCAAAGTTGAATGGACGTTTGAGAATGCTATCTGTAGTTATTTGTTGCTTTGTGTCAATAGTATGCTGTTAGTTTAACCCACTCTATTATATTGTAAACATGAAAAAATTCATCTTTATTGCAATGCATAGTAAAGATGAGGTCGGCATCATCTGATTCTAAAGGAGGTGGCTCCAGCTAGAAATGTCCGGCTACGGCAGGAAGCCGATCAGGAATGGGAGGTTCCGACAGAAAAAGGAAAGGTACGTCGTTGGACGAGGTTTTTTGTGTTGAACCCGAGTGTTACAGATAACATTGCGGATAGCCCGTAGCAACGCATGGGCGTTCTACTAGTTTTTATAGGAATAGAGATAGATATGAGATATGTAATCTTCAACGGTTCTCTTATTAAAGAGCGTTTGCTTGTATGCATTTGAAATGAGCGTTTTACAACTTTTTTTCCAAGAAAGGGTGGGTTAGGGAATATACAAATATAATGAGCGCACACATGATCTCAACTGTGATTTTTATAGGAGTAGGGGTGGAAACGGATCGGATGCGGATCGGATAGTGCTCTTACCATTTTCATTTTCATATTTTCAAAACGAATACGAATCCAAATACGGATGTTATCGGATACGGATGGGCTCGGATATTATTCGAATACGGATACGTATCGGATATTTTCTTGATTCGGAACGGATACGAATAATATCAACATATTGCTTAAGTAAATTAGTCGATAGCTATGTGACCTGAAGTAATCAACTTGTGACAAACAATAATTCAAGGATAAACAGGTTTATGAATAAATACTATTGTAATGCATAATAATTTATAAGTTTAATCATATAAAGAGTAAAATTTGACTACTTATTTGGCTTTTATGTCGGATAATTGGAATATTGGGTCTAGAATTTTGAAATTTACCTCCTATAATCTTATTCGGATACGGATATATCCACTTCCATATCCATATTTGTGTCAAAATCTCCTACCATATTTCATTTCTATTTGTTTAACAAATTCGGATACGGATAATTTTCATTTCCATTTTGGTTCGGATGCGGATGTTTCGGATACGAATAAGCATTTTCTCGAATACGAATATCGGATATTTCGGATTATCCGCTACCACTTTCCACCCCTATATAGGAGTAAAGATAGATAAGAGAGATGTGATCTTCATCGGTTCTCTTATTAAAGAGCCTTTGCTTGTATGCATTTGAAATGAGTGTTTTACGGCTTTTTTTCTAAGAAAGGGTGGGTTAGGGAATATACAAATACAATGAGCCCACATATGATCTCTGCATAATTAGGATGCACATATACAATATTAACACACATAAAAAGCACTAGCAAAGGGGAAAAGTCCTGCAAAACCAAAGTTATACCTACTGAGAAAAAACAAAAAATAACCCCCAATGCATTCAAAAGCTACCGATTTCAGTTTAGAACACAGCAATCTTAAAGGCCTTTTTCAGAACACACAAACCTTGACACCGTTTGAATTCTGTCTAGCATCTGGGTCACCAAAAGGTATGCAAATGTGCTGCATTGCCAAAGTGTGAGAGTGTGAGCTCTTTTTCAGTTATAAGCAAGATACATATACATACAGAAATCAGCCAATCCCAATAATTTAATGGAAACGCCTCATTTCAGCCGGCAGACCGCACGCAAGCGTCTCGCCGCCTCCTCCATGTGACGCATTTTTTTGGGGGGGCATGCTAAGCGTTCGCCAGCTGATCCTTTTAAAAGACCGGTCGGTTTCACAAGCCGTCAGATCTGCTGTAGCAAGTGGCCAAGTTTGAAAATTTTTCTCTCTAATCATAAAACTGCCATCTCTCTTGATGATAAAAAAAGCCATGTTATTAATAATAAAGATGTCATGATACATATAATAAAACTGACATCCTCTTCATAATAAAAATGTCATGTTACTAATTATTAAAATGACACGCTTTTAATAAAAACTTGCCATGGGGGCATCACAAAAGAGACCTAGAAATTGCCATGCTACATATAAACAAAATGCACATGGCAAGTTTGAAAATTTTCCTCTCTAAAAGTAGGGTTTTCTTTATATCAAAAAATGGATATTTTCTTTTACCCAAACTGGATTTATTTTTGGGATTTTTGGATTTTTGGATTTTTTTTCCAGATGGATTCACAACAAAAAACAGATTTAATAGATATAGCAGTTTTTTTGGGGGGTAATAGATATAGCAGTTTAATGCAAAATATTCACAACCCTCCTCTGCAGTCGAGTGGCAAGCGCGAACTGCCTGTACATAGGAGGTTGTGAGTTGAGAGCTGCTATACACACGACGAAATTACAGCCGATGCGTGCACGATCACATGTGGCAGCGCCAGCAGCGCGCATACATACAGGAGGCAATTGTTTTTGTTGTTTGCTGATGCATGCACAGTGTTATCGTTCACAGATCGTGCAGTTTGTGTCGTGTGTAAAGCCATTTCGTTGTGAGTTTGAATCCTACCTTGAGCGCACCTTGATCTACACTTTTTGGAGAAAAAAAAATGAAAATTCGCCAGGGAAACATGAAAAAGGAATGGCTCCAACTGACCTTCGGGCATGTGTACGTGCAACAACGAGGGAGGCGTTCGCTGGGTTGGCCTCCTAGAGAAAGGTCACCAGATAGCATTTGTACCCATGCCATGTGTCCGTGGCATGAAATCCAGTTGTGTTTCTGCTCATCAGAATCGAGGTAATCAATTGAGTCAGGTAGCTATGTGCGCGTACCATATTGAGGGTCTCCGCAGCATGAAGCAGTGGAGTCTCGGCGTTGGACGCGGTTTGATGGATGCATGCAGGCTGATGGCGTTGTCTTCCGTCATGGCGACTTCGACAACAGATGGACCTGGCAAGGTCTATGCAATGTTCCCTCCTTAAGATGTCGGCGGCGGATCCTAGAGCGTGCGCATGCGGTGCGTGTTGTGAGACGCCTCGACCGACTGATACTCTAAGCTTGTCAGGTAGGCGATTTCTTGAGACCACTGGATTAAATGGTGTCCATTGATGCGGTAAGGGCACATCTTTATACATATAGGTGTAGCGACTTTGTTCGTCTTCAAGGTTGTTTTGGATTGATCTTTATATTTATTTTGTCAGACCGTCGAATAATTTAATAAAGATGGCTGCATGCATCATTTTGATGCAGAAGACGAGAAATTCTCTTAAAAAAAGCCACGTACGCGTACCGTCCGAATAATCAACCAACTTAATCCTAGCTTAGGCCAACTCCAACGCGTGGCCACATTTGGTCCGTCTCTGTCCGTTTGAGTCGAAAGGATAAAAAACGCGTGTTGCGCCGACCCAAATGGATGGGCGTCTGCTTTTTGTCCGGTCATGACCATATCCAGCACAAATCTAGGCATGGTTCCCATCGAAATGGATAGTGCACGAACGCGCGGGATGCACGCCCTTGTCCCACCGACCCATGTCGGAGGCACAACGTTCCCATTTTCCCATTCTCCCCCGAAAACCCTCCTGCCCTCCCGCTCCCGCCATGGCCACTGCCCCAAACGACGCTGCCGCCGCCTTCTCGGAGGCCACCGCCGCCCCCTACCTCGGTTCTGAAGAAGAAGAAACCCTAGAAGGTGCTCACCCCGGAGCAGCTCGCCCGAGAAATGGCGAAGAGGGACAGCCATAGGGCCAATGCTGCGGAGATAAAAGGCACCGCGCAGGCCGGCGTCGACGCCTCCGCCGTGCAACAGCGGGACGCCACTGAGGATAACGAGGCCCTCGTCCCCAAGGCCACGTAGGCAGCGGCAGAGCATGCCCTCGTCATGCTAGGGTTTAGCCGACCCAGGCCGGCCATTCTTACCGTTGTCGCCATGGCCGCGGCGAGCACCTACTCGTCCGTCGTTTGCCCTCCACAAGGGCAGTCGCGAGCTCCTCCATAACACCACAGACGGGTGGTCTGCATCCGACGCACGACCATGGTGCTACCCGCTTCTCCACGTTGATGAACTGTAGCGCAATCGCGCCGGCCACCCCCACTGCCGCAGCCAGCATTGACCTCAACGTCATGCCGGGGTTTGGTGCAGGCTAGTCGGCCACCGGGACACAATAGAAGCGGTCGTGGGTGATTCCTATGGCCAACCTTCCCGACGCTCGCAATTTGTTCGACGGAACGCCTAACCCAACACCGATGCAAGATGACTCGACCCACTTCGATGAGTTCATGGAGAACATCATCTACGAGGGCCATGTCGAAGCCTTCGACCCCGACAAGACCCAAAACCAAGACGGCCGCGGCCATGATCATGGTGCCGAAAACATTGATGGCTAGAGAAACCAAGAAGCGACCGATGGCCAAGGCGATGCATGGCATGCAGACATGTATTGCAAAGACTAGGAAGATGGCATAGACATGAGGAGTCATTGTTTATCAATGAGCTCACCTTAAAAGCCAATGCACAAAAGAGGAGGCAAAGCATTCGGACGGGAGCATACACCGAAGATAAGGACACATTGATTTGTGAAGGTTGGAAGGAAATAGGACAAGATCCCAGGACAGGCGCCGAGCAAAAAGGAGCCGTTTTGGGGGGGGGGGGGGGGGAGTTCATGCGAACTTCCAAGAAAGTTCCAGCCCTAGAAGTCTTTGAGCACTCGTGGCGTCGGCTCAATCCAAAAGAGGTGTGGGTTTATCCAACAAGAATGCAACAAGTTTTGTGCCGCTCTTGAGAGCATGGAACGCCGTCCCGTGAGTAGCCTGGGCATGTGCGACATGGTATACAACTTTATCTCTTTGTTCGAATGTCGTTTTTTCATGTTTGTTGCATTTTGTGTCCCTGACTATTACATTGTGGCCTTCACTTTCATTTTGTAGGCATTCCAATCTTTCGAAGCCTTCAAGGCACATGGCAACAAGCCATTCACCCTCACCCATTGTTGGACGATCATAAAAAATTGCCCCAAGTTTAAATATCAATATGCCGCCCAAAAGAAGAATGAAGGGCCGGCGGCCGTTGTTGAGCATGAAGCAGGAGATAAGCGGCCGATGGGCAAGACCAACTTCAATGTGGGTGAGAAGCGTGATGCGACATCGTTTTCCTTGCAAGAAACTTTGCAAGGCGTGACAACCCAAAAGGAAGCAAGGGACGTGAGGAAGCGCCAAGAAAAAGAGGAGCAAATGAAGGCTTACATCGAGCTCCAAACGAAGAAGCTCGAGGTGGAGGAGGCCGTCAAAAGGAACAAGCTTGAGATGAGGCCGTCCAAACGAAGAAGATTGAGATTGAGGCGACCAACGCGGATACCAAAGCAAAAGAGGCGGCACTAGCTTTTATTGCGAAGCAGGTGGAGATCATGTCGGCGGACTTGAGCAAGATGTCCCTGAAGAGAAGAGTTTGGTTCGAGAAGCAACAAAAGGCGATGCTCGACCTAGATGATTGAGCTACGGCCAAGAGCGACATCATTTTGTATGTCAGCTTTGTGTGCCGGCATGAACTAGGAGCCGCGAGACATGAACTATGGTCGTTTTTTGTGCGTTGGCAAGTGTGCTGGTCACTGGCTATAGTGCCGACGTGAACCGTGAGGGTGATCATTTTATAGGCTGACATGTGTGCCGACCGCGGGATCTGGTCGGTATGAACTATGGCCGCTGGCATCGCTATGGCCGCGGACTGTTTTAGTTTCTATTTTTATCTTGCAAAAAAGGAGCATGGCGTCCGGATGAAATGTGTCCATCGGTTGGGAGCTGCTGCTAGATTTGCTTCGTCGCGGTTGAACAATAGTTTTATGCCTAACTTAAACGGACATAATTTAGACAAAACGGATTGCGCGTTGGAGTTGGTCTTAATTCGCTGTCGGCTTGTGACCTTAAAACCAGAAGGAGAGGTGATCACGGACTCACGGTGCCTCTTCCGAGTTGTGTGTCACACAAACTCCCGTCAGGGAGTACGTACCGCCTCAATCCGTGACGCGCTAGGACTCCCACCTTTGGTTACCATTACAAATAGTAGCAATCATCACCCCGCCGAGCGGAAGCTTGATCACGCCGCGATGAATCGGTGGGTAGGTAACGTGGAGGCGTTCGGCCTGCTCGCCGGCAACGTGTGGGCGCCGGAGCACCCGACCTACCTGTACAACACCTTGTTCGACATGGCGGCGCCGTATCCATACATGGACCAAGACGCCGTCGAACTTGAAGCGGAGAACGACGTCGTCGGCGATGACCAGAGCCACATCATCGACCTGATCGAGAAGTTCCTGGAGGAAGTGGACCGCGACGACGAAGCCATCGTCGCGAAGGAGGATTCCGCGGGCCAAGGCAATGGCCCAACCATCGACCATGGCGTACTTTCGGAGCTGCCGGAGCGAGATGTCGCGGCGGCTGATGGCGCTTCCACTGTAGGAGAGACGCTAGCGGCTCCGGTGGTGGCCTCGCAGTCAGAACCTGGTGCCGCCGTGGAGAGTGGCGGAACGCAGGGTCGGTCCGGTTTGCCATGGCAACGCCGGGGAAGGCGCGGGAGGAGGCATCCGAAGAAGGCACCTTCTGTCCCTTTGGCCGGGGCCGGGGCCGGGCCTGGGGAGTCCTGTTCGACACCCGTGCTCATACGGCGAGCCCAGATGGGTGCAAAGGTTTTTCCGGCGACCACTGCAGAAGTAGCAGCGGCCGCGCCACCCGGGTCGACGGCCAGGAGGGCCAAGGAGCGAAAGGCCGAAACACAAACTTAGGGTGATTCCGGCAAGTCGCGTCGTCAGCAACTCGGGCGGCTCACCTGAGTTTTTTTTGTTTTACAATTTTCCGAAACAGTTTTGATTTTGTATGACTGTAAGCGGCATGTAATGTTTGGTAATCAATTACTCCTTCCGTTCGAAAATACTTGTCATCAAAATGGACAAAAAAGGCTGTATTTAAAACTAAAATACATCTAGATACATATTATTTTATTTATTTTGATGACAAATATTTTCGGACGGAGGAAGTACTCGGGAGCCAGCATTATCAGGTATTCCTATATGTTTGTATGAAACTTATACTGCCCCCTTCAGAGTGGCCTTGTGAAAGAACCCGCAAGAGTCTGATTATTTTTTTGACAAAATCATCTCTTCCTTTATTCATTCAAAACAAACGTATCATCGTTTACAAATGAAGGGTATCACCGCCTCGGGGGCAGAATAATTGGCTACAACGAGAAAATGAAGCGGACGTGAAGATAGTAGTTTGTTTTCTAGTTTCATTTTTCTCTCTATTTGAGACATATGGCAAACCGTACTATTAAGGGGGTACAAGTGACAAATTGAGATTAAGGTTCTTGTTGTTGCTCAATCATAAACCTATTTTTTTAAGTGAAGACGAGAGAAATCACTTTGTGGAGAGTGATTATTCTCCAAGTCCGAGATGATGTTCTTCGAGATTTAGAGAAAGAATCACTGGCAGTTGAGTCAGCATGATTTGTTTTCAAGTAAGTCGCGACCTGCATTTGAAATCCGACCATTATGCCACGGTTATCCATAAGTGGTCAATGTCCTTATTGATAATTTCACATCACGGGATCCCTCCCGCATATAAATAGCCCCGCGTCCCTACCTCACCACTCCGTTTACTTTGACAAGACATTGTCTCAGCAACCTATTTCTGTGAGAGAATTGGGAGAATCCTCAGAGAGAAAATCTCAAAGCCTAAAATATGTTAAGTGATTGAGCATTGAACATACAACGGACGTGTCTTTTTCTTGTAATGTAAGATCAACGCATAGTAAACAGATAAACAGTTCTACCAACTTGGAACTTCAATGCAGATCAAACATACAAGAACAGTAACCTCTTGCGCACAAAACTTCGATATACCTCTACGCTGACATCTTTCAATCGCCGAGAACAAAATAGGCTATGTCCTTTTTCTTATACACCATTGCTACACGAAGACAAAGGTTCTTACAAAAGAACAAGCAACTAGAAGAGTAGAAAGCTAGCAAGAGGAAGAACCTAATGAATGGGTTTTCCACAACGCGTTGTTCTAGTACATCACTTATTTATTTATTTTTTGAGAAAAAGGCATAAAGCCACTATTTATCAAAATAGTACATCACTTATTGCATCCACTATTTATCAAAATATGTGTACACACAAATGCACCGCCACACGAGCATGTATATCGCTTCAATTTACGAACGTGGCGGATATTTACCAACCACTATACAAGGGAAAATAGGTGATATGCACAAACATCTTTCTGAATCGTGGCGCAGATTGACATGGTGACTTTAAGTTGTGTAGAGTCGAGTGGATTTTTCGTTACTATATGAACACGGTTGACGTTTTCCTTCTTCCAATTTTCCGTTACTATGCTTGCTAGGACCCGGAGATGTAGTGTAGCTTTGAGTATGTTTATACAAAGATGTGCATACATATTTCCAGTTATTTTAGAAAAATCAGTTTTATGCTTTGCTTGCTTGGTCTGTATGACTGCAGCCGGTATGCTATGTTTCTTAGCCAATTAGAGCATCTACTGCCGGGCATCCTAAACCCGTCTCAAACGTCCAGACGGGCTGACCGGTCACAAAAAAATCGACCCACCCGAGCGTTTCAAACGGGTCTCAAACGCCTGAACTGACCGGCACTCCTCATATCCAGCCTAAATATGAGGCGGATATGTAGCGGTCCGGGCGCGCCCGCCCCATCGGCTTGGCCCAACCTGGCCACGCTCGCCCCACAAATATCCCCAGCCGGAAAACCTAGATCGCAGTCAATCCGAACTTCACTTCACTCCACTCTCCATCTACTTCACTTTTGAGTCCCTCCAAACGCATCCGATGGCCGGCGACGGATGTCGTGGTTCTAAGCTGACGAGTAGAATGGGGGGGTAGGTATGGAGAGGCAAGATCCTAGCTATGGAGTAGTTGTATCGCAAGAGATTTCTGAGTTCAGGCCCTTCTTGGAGGAAGTAACAGCCCTCGTCTCGGAGCCACGAGGCGGTCATTGGATTATATGCGTATGTGTTACTGAGGTGCGAACCCTTCTCCTGTGGAGGGGGTGGCTTATATAGAGTGCGCCGGGACCCCAGCCAGCCCACGTAGCGAGAGGGTTTAAGATGCGTTAAGGCTGGGCGTTCTTGGTAACGCCCTACATAAAGTGTCATTAAGGTCATAAAGACTATTTAACTACAGACCGTTTGGATACCGAGTGGCTCTTGGACTCTTGATGGTCGAGTGGGTCTTCATAGTCGAGTGTCTTTGAATCAGTCGAGTGAGAGCCTACCAAGTCGACTGGAAGGCTGCTTCTCTTGTGAGTGTCCTTGTGGAAGGTACCTTTGGGCAGGTCTATGACCCTACCCCAGGTACATGACTTCATCATTAGCCCCCGAATGGATCGAGGTTTGAGTGAGGAAGGAGTTGATAATCTTTCCGACCTGTTCTTCGTATGATGAGTGCGTCTTACTCTGGATCAACGACCTTTTGGTAATATCATCAACCTTTCTTTCAGTCGCCTTCATCCGTTCTTCACGTTTGTCGAGTGAACTTTGTGAACCTGAAGATTTCCGAGCGACGGATCTGAGGAAATCTGTTATCTGACGAGTCGCTCTACGGTTAGCGGATTACACGGGATCCGAATTTTGGGAAGCACGCGAAGCGGAGAAAACCGCGGCACTCGTATGGGATAAGACGATGACGCCTCGATCCTCGCGCCGCCTTTTTCGCCACGTATCACGCGGCGCTATTCTTGAGATCGTGACAGGATTGCTGGGCCTACCGATCACCACTCGAAGCGACCCCATATAAGGCGTTGGACGGGCGTTTTGAGCAGTCGCCCTCAGATTTCCCCTCTCTCCGCCTCCGAAACTCTCTCGCCACGACCTTCGTCTGCCCAGCGCCGCAGCTCATCTCCTTTTTCGCCGGCGATCATGGTGAAGGACAAGACCGCCGCCCTGAAACGGGTGAGGAAGACGGCGGCGAAGGCCAAGGGGAGAGCGCCCAGTCGAGGCGGCTCCTCCTCGCGGTCCAAGCTGCCGCAAGGCTGGGTCCAGGGAGACTGGATCCGGTTGACCATCACCGAAAAAGACCTCACCGATCTGGCCAATGAAGGACTGATCCCCCACGGGTCGGCGAGGCTTCGAGCGCGGAGTGGCAACCGCAGCAGAAGAGGGTGAGTCGTCCTCTTGGCCACCCACGTCGATAGGGGTTTTCGCTGCCGCCCAATCCTTTTTCCGGGGTTTCGAACTTTTTGGGCGCAACTCCACCATTTCACCCGAACTCTATTATGTATCTGGCTGCTTCGTTTAGCTCTGCGAAATTTCCTGGGTTGTCGACCGCATTGGGGTCTTTTCAAGCATATATTCACTGTCGCTCTCAGACGGTGAAGAAAGCGAGCCGAATGTGAAAAGACCCAAGAAATCCAGATGTGTGGAGGACTCGGAGTCGGATGAGGGGAAGAGCGCTTTTCAGCTATGACTCTCCACGACTCGGTTAGAGGTGGCGGTCGACCTGGTTTTCTGCCAAGACCAGCCGGCCTTGAGGCGGTCGATTGGGCTCCCTCCTTTCTCCATGAGTCGAGTGAACAAGCCGTCTTCCCTGAAGGTTTTGCCAGAGGAAAAGGCCCAAGTGAAGCTTCTGATGGAGCGTGTAGTCCAGCTCATTCACGAAGGGGTGACTGGCATGGACCTCTTGGAGGTTTTTTTGCGACGGTGTATCCAGCCACTCCAATACCGAGGTCATCCGATGTGGATGTACTCCGGCACGGATGATACCACTCGGGTCCATCCGGAGGAGGTTGACGACGCCATACTGGAGAAGTGGATGACTAGCATCACAGGAAATAAGGACAACCCTCGCGGAGCTAGGAGGATTCCACCACTCGACCAGAGTTACCAACCAGACAAGGTATCATTATTTATCTTCAACTGTGATTCTGCAGCATTCATTCTGTTTTGATGTCAATTTCGTCGACTGAATGTCACCTTGTTTTGTTGTCTTCTAGGTCACCACCGAGATGTACTCGATGCCCAACGGGGCGCAGGAAGCAGCCGAAGAAGAAGAAGGAAGTGGAGGTGAAAGTCCGGAGGAATCGGAGTCCAACGGTGAAGAGGATGAGGAGGATGATGACTCTGATGATGAGGAGGAGGAGGAAGAAGAGGAGGAAGACGTCGACCCTCCACGTTCAGAAGTAAGGTCTAAGTCGACGCATGACCCGGTGGCTGGGCGTGGAAAAGCTGTTGTGCCCACCGGTCAGTCGACGCAGCGACCTAGGACAACTTCTCCCGCGCCGACTGAGAAGCCACCGAAGCAACCTTGAGCGACTTCGTCGAAGCCGGCGAAAGCCCTGCCCAAGATGCGAATGGTCATCCCCACCATCTCCGGGTAACCAACAGAACCTTGTATTTCCTTTTTCAACATGAGTGAATTTTTAGTCGACTCGATGACTGATCAGCCGACTAATGAAATCCTCAGCGCCGCTACCTCCGAGACTTCAGCCAAGCACGATGACCAGGAAATGGAGGACGCGGCCACTTCCAATCTTGGTAAGATCTCCGAGATTTCACTTTTAGCCGACTGGAGCTTTTTAGTCGATTGGGCTTCCATGTTTACTTCTGGATCTCTCCTGCAGTTCCGCCTCACGTCATTGATCTTCCTGATGATGACGAGGAAGCGCCATTGAGGAAGAGGAGGAACAAGAAAGTGCCCTCTTGGCAAGGTTGTTCAAGTCGCGGCGACTCTGAGGCGTTGATTTCGAGGAGGCAATCCCACCCGGACTTCTGTATCTTTTCTGTACCAGCGGCGAGTGCCCGACCCGCCGTTGATTGCTGATCCGCCGTCTCTCTTTGCCACGCACCCGTCCGGAAGACCAAGTAAGTGCTGCTAAGGAGGCCATCGCCGAGCAGGGATCATGATGGAGCGGGTGAAAGCAGCGCGAGAGGCAAGTCGGTGACCTATGGCGCCGATTCAGCTCTCCAGAGCAACGTCCAAGTAAGTCAGTCGTCGTTTGCTTTGTTAGGACATACAATCTGAAACTGCTTCTTTCTGGAGATTTCCATATCTGTACACCCAGTGGGTGTGTGTGCCGTTTGAATTTTTGTGGGGGCACGCTGAGTGCACCCACTGGGTGTAGTCCCCGAGACCATGGTCGACTGCGTGCAGTCGATTATGGTCTTTATGTTGTGATCTTCTTCACTCGACTTGGACGGACCAAGTTGAATAGAACTGTAAAACCGGTGGGGGCACGCTAAGTGCACCCACTGGGTGTAGTCCCCGAGACTATAGTCGACTGCGTGCAGTTGACTATAGTCTTAAAAAACTTTTTTTTCTGCGGTGACGTGACGAATAGCCATGTTTTTAGAATCATAACCTTTTGCCTCCTTTGGTGTTGATCGAACCAAATTGGTAAACCAGTGGGGAACACGCTAAGTGCACCCAGGTGTAATCCCGAGACTATAGTCGACTGCGTGCAGTTGACTATAGTCTTAAAGAACTGTTTTTCCTTAGTCACTCGGAAGTGATCTGCTTTTGATGTCTTTTGTTGGTTGACTCTTCGTAGAAATCTTGCGAGCTTGTGGCTCGCTACACTGAGTTAGAGAAAAAGCAGATTCAGCTCAACCTCGATTTGAAGCTTGCTCAGGAGAACTTGCAGAAGGCTCAAGACGAAGCAAAAGGTATGGCTGGTGAGAATTTTTGTATTGCTTGTGTTTTCTGCTCATTCTCAACTCTGTTCTCATTGTTGCTTTGAGATAAACTGGAAGAAACTTTGAAGAAGAAGGACCTTGACCTTGCGAGAGGCCTGAGAAGGCGGCTTTGGAGAAAACAAAGCTCACTGAAGAGAAGCTTGCTTCAGTCGACAAACTTGAAGATGAAAATACCAAGCTGAAAGCCTCTCTTGTGTGACTAACAAGGAAGTCGGTCGGTGAAGAACGACAAGAATATTCTACATCGACAAGGTTGGCCAGCTGGCGAGTAAGCGAAATGATCTGGAGGTTTATCTTGGAGGGCTCGCCAGAAGCTGTTTCTCATGCTTGAAGGTAATTCTCTTTTATCTAGCTGTTTTGCTCTTACTGGCTCATCATACGATCTTTATTTTGAATCTGAGTTGTGTTTTCAGAATTCTGCCAAAACTTTGAAGAAGAGACCAGCCGAGTGGAAACCAGTTTGGACCCCATCAACTCTCCTGTGAAGGACGAAGCTGCTATGAATGTGCTCCGACTGGAGTCTCGTGTTGCCAGTAGCGATGGATTATCTTCTTTCATTGAAGGTTGCGATGTCGCGGATCGACTCGACTCTCGGCGAGCAGACTCTCGAATGATCTTGAATCTTTGATGACTCGACTGAATGAGATTCCAAGTCGAGTGCAAGAATGGAAGAAGTAAATGCGCGGATGTGGTGCCGATGTTGCCTTATCTCGGTTCGTGTCCACTTGCAAAGAAGCGCAAGAGGACAAGTGGCGTCTCTCAAGGTTGCCAATACCGGGAAGCACGACTTCAGATCTTTCATGGAGACTTTCATCGCTGCTGCTACCCGTATTGCCCGCGGAATCGACCTTGACCAGTTCGTTGCACCTTCCGGTCCTCCGCGGAGAGTAAAAACTTCTAAGTCCACTTTAAATTTGCCTCGGAATGCGAGTGGTTTCGTAACCGATAAACTTTAACGGGCTTAACGCTGAGCACCTTTGGGTCCGTGGGGCGTTTATCTGAACTTGATTTTTCTTTTGACATGCTTTGCTTGCCTTGGAGAACTTTGTTCTTCATTTGGAAGATATTCGTTGAAATTCAATCGACTTGGGCTTCATCTATCTTGTAGGTAAAGACTGACCTCGTCGTCCTTGCGGATTGGGATGGACCGCACGTTGTACTTGTGGCGAAGCTCCGAAGGAGGAGGTAGCAGTCGACCTGCACCTCGTCGTCCTTGCAGATTGGGATGGCCCGCACGTTGTACTTGTGGTGAAGCCCCG
Source organism: Aegilops longissima (assembly GCA_021605205.1). Classification (NCBI taxonomy): domain Eukaryota; kingdom Viridiplantae; phylum Streptophyta; class Magnoliopsida; order Poales; family Poaceae; genus Aegilops; species Aegilops longissima. Next base: position 607,933,021 of record CM038677.1, on the reverse strand, counting down.
AAGGAGGAGGTAGCAGTCGACCTGCACCTCGTCGTCCTTGCGGATTGGGATGAATTCTTTACTTAGGCGAGTACTGTGCTGCAGCTAAGCCCCCGAGTGGGAGGTTTGCTCTCCACTCGGTAGGATTTCTATTTACTTAGGCGAGCACTGGGCTGCGGCTAAGCCTCCGAGTGGGAGGTTTGCTCTCCACTCGGTAGGATTTCTATTTACTTAGGCGAGCACTGGGCTGCAGCTAAGCCTCCGAGTGGGAGGTTTGCTCTCCACTCGGTAGGATTTCTATTTACTTAGGCGAGCACTGGGCTGCAGCTAAGCCTCCGAGTGGGAGGTTTGCTCTCCACTCGGTAGGATTTTTATTTACTTAGGCGAGCACTGGGCTGCAGCTAAGCCTCCGAGTGGGAGGTTTGCTCTCCACTCGGTAGGATTTTTATTTACTTAGGCGAGCACTAGGCTGCAGCTAAGCCTCCGAGTGGGAGGTTTGCTCTCCACACGGTAGGATTTTTATTACTTTGGATGTTTGAGGCGAATCCTTGGGCTGTTATAAGCCCCCGAGCGGGAGGCTGGCTCACCACTCGGCAGGGTTTAAATACTTAGGCGAGTACTTGGACTGCAGCTAAGCCCCCGAGTGGGAGGCTGGCTCGCCACTCGGTAGGATTTTGGATACTTAGGCGAGTACTTGGACTGCAGCTAAGCCCCCGAGTGGGAGGCTGGCTCGCCACTCGGTAGGATTTTGGATACTTAGGCGAGTACTTGGACTGCAGCTAAGCCCCCGAGTGGGAGGCTGGCTCGCCACTCGGTAGGATTTTGGATACTTAGGCGAGTACTTGGACTGCAGCTAAGCCCCCGAGTGGGAGGCTGGCTCGCCACTCCATAGGATTTTGAATACTTAGGCGAAGCAGATCCGCAGCTAAGCCCCCGAGTGAGAGACTGGCTCGCACTCGGAAAGGATTTTTTTTACAAACTTAGGCGAATCGGATTCGCAGCTAAGCCACCCACTTGGGGGAATTTCAACAAAAAGTAATATCAATCACTGGGAAAATTATAACATTCTTGTCTTAGATAAACAAACTACAGAAGTACTTTTATTACATCTCAACTGAATGAGTTCTAAGTGTAAAAGGGGCGGAGCAGCTCCGCGTTCCAAGCTCGAGGCTCGTCGATCTGGCGATCAACGTTGTAGAGATGATATGCTCCGTTGTGGAGGACTCTTGTGATGATGAAGGGACCTTCCCAAGTGGGAGCAAGCTTGTGTGGTTTCTGTTGATCCACTCGGAGGACCAAATCTCCCTCTTGGAAGGCTCGACTCTTCACATTTCTGGCATGGAATCGACGCAAGTCTTGCTGATAAATAGTCGAGCGGATCAAGGCCATCTCTCTTTCCTCTTCTAAGAGGTCGACGGCATCTTGCCGGGCTTGTTCTGCTTCCTCTTCAGAGTATAGCTCGACCCAAGGCGCATTGTGAAGCAGGTCACTCGGCAGAACCACTTCAGCTCCATAAACCAGGAAGAATGGAGTTCTCCCAGTCGACCGATTAGGAGTGGTCCTCAATCCCCAGAGAACTGATGGAAGTTCGTCGACTCAAGCTCCTGCTGCGTGTTTGAGATCACGCATCAGCCGAGGTTTCAACCCTTTGAGAATGAGGCCGTTTGCACGTTCTTCTTGTCCATTCGACTGAGGATGAGCCACTAAAGCATAGTCGACCCGCGTGCCTTGAGAGGCGCAGAAGGCTTTGAACTTGTCATTATCGAAGTTCGACCCATTGTCAGTGATGATGCTATGCGGAACTCCATATCTGAATATCAACTCTCGATGAAGGCGATAGCGATGCATGCGTCGAGGTTCTTGATGGGCTTGGCTTCGATCCACTTGGTGAACTTGTCGACTGCTACTAGCAAATGAGTGAAGCCGCTTCTGCCAGTCCTCAACGGTCCAATCATGTCCAATCCCCAAACAGCGAAGGGCCAAACGAGTGGAATGGTCTTCAAAGCTGAGGCTGGCTTATGTGACATGTTGGAATAGAACTGACATCCTTCACACTTGTCAACTATTTATTTTGCCATTTCATTTGCTTTGCCGATAAAATCCGCTCGGTATGCTTTAGCCACAATGGTCCGAAGGGCGCATGATGGCCAGGTCCCCAGTGGATATCCTCAAAATTATCGACCTTCTTACGGCGTGATACACTTCGGCCGCTCGATCGCGCTTTCTCTGTACAATTGTCCCTTGATTACTGTAAAGGCCTTGGATCGATGGACGATCTGTCGAGCCTCTTCCTTGTTCTCTGGGAGCTCTTTCCTAAGGATATATGCGATGTATGGCTTTGTCGATCGGAGTGATGACCACAACTTCCATAATTAGGTCGACCACGGCTGGGACCTCAACTTCAGTCGGATCATTGGCACTCTTTTGCTGCGGGGCTTCTTCTGTGAAAGGATCCTCCTGCACTGATGGAACATGAATGTGTTCTAAAAATACACCACTGGGAATGGCTTCCCTCTTGGACCCTATCTTCGCCAAATCATCCGCAGCTTGATTTTTCAGTCGGGGTACATGATGAAGCTCTAACCCCTCGAACTTCTTCTCCAGCTTTCTCACTGCATTACAATATCCTGTCATAGCTGGGCTTCTGACATCCCACTCCTTCATCACTTGATTAACAACCAGATCTGAATCGCCATAAACCATAAGGCGACGGACGCCGAGTGAAATGGCCATGCGCAACCCATACAGGAGTGCTTCATATTCTGCTTCGTTGTTGGAAGAATCAAAGTGAATCTGGAGAACATGCTTGAGCCTATCTCCTCGGGGGGAAACCAATACAACTCCTGCACCAGAACCGTTCAACATCTTGGAACCATCGAAAAACATAGTCCAGTGTTTCGAGTGAACTTGAGTCGGAAGCTGTTGTTCAGTCCATTCGGCGAGGAAATCTGCTATTGCTTGGGACTTGATGGCTTTCTTTGCTTCGAATTTGATATCAAGGGGAAGGAATTCAATCGCCCATTTTGCCACTCGACCAGTTGCATCTCTGTTATGAAGAATTTCCGACAAAGGGGCGTCGCTAACGACTGTAATGGAATGATCAGAGAAATAATGAGCAACCTTCTTCGTGGTCATATAGATCCCATAAACAAGCTTCTGATAATGAGGATATCTTTGCTTCGACGGGGTCAATACTTCGGAAAGATAATAAACTGGGCGTTGAACTTTGAAAGCTTTTCCTTCTTCTTCCTTTCGACCGTAAATGCAGTCTTGACGACTTGTCCGATGGCTGCAATGTAGAGTAGCAAAGGCTCCTTGCTGATTGGAGCAGCAAGCACCGGCTGGGTGGAGAGCAGAGCTTTGAGTTCTGCAAACGCTGCATCAGCTTCTAGAGTCCACTCGAACTTGTATGACTTCTTCATCAGTCGGTAAAGAGGCAATGCCTTTTCACGGCGAGAGATGAATCGACTTAAAGCGGCCAAGCATCCGATAAGTTTCGGACATCGTGCACACGCGCAGTATGTTTCATTGGAGTATGGTGCCAACCTTTTACGGGTTAGCATCGATTCCTCGTTCGAAAGCGAGAAACCGAGTAACTTTCCGCGGGAACTCCAAATGTACACTTTGATGGATTAAGCGATATCATACCTCCCGAGATTGGCAAATGTTTCAGCAAGGTCGGTCAACAGGTCGGAACCCTTTCGTGACTTGACCACTATATCATCCATGTATGCTTCCACATTCCGGTGATTTGAGTGAGCAAACACTTACGAATCATCCTCATGAATGTGGCTCCGGCATTCTTAAGGCCGAATGGCATGGTGACATAACGAAGCACCCGAGCGGAGTGATGAGCGCTGTTTTAATCTCGCCGGGTCCATACAAGCGGATCTGATGGTACCGGAATAGGCGTCTAAGAAAGACAACCTCTCGCATCCATGATCGAGTCGACTATTTGGTCGATGCGAGGAAGAGAAATGATCTTTCGGGCATGCCCGATTGATATGCTTGAAATCGATGCACATGCGCAGCGACTTGTCCTTCTTGGGGACCATGACAGCGTTGGCGAGCCACTCGAGTGGTAGATCTCTCGGATGAACTCTGCTGCTAAGAGTCGAGCCACCTCCTCGCCAATGGCCTTTCTCTTCTGGACGGCGGACCGCCGAAGATACTCTTTAACTGGTTTGAATTTTGGGTCTACTCGTAGGCAATGCTCAGCCAGCCCCACAGGAACACCGGCATGTCGTGAGGCTTCCATGCAAAGATGTCCCAGTTCTCACGGAGGAGGCGGATGGCGCTTCTTCCTATTTTGAGTCGAGTGTTGTTGAGATGTTGGTTGGAGCAGCGTTTGGATCGATCGGGTGAATGTGAACCTGTTTCGTCTCGCCGATCATTGGAATCTTGACTCCGTGGCGGGCTTCTTAGCTCGCAACAAATCACTCGGATCTGCAGTTTTCGATACTCTTGTAGCTCTACCATCGCTAACCGAGCATCGGCGATCTTAGAGCCTTTTGGAAGCACTCTTACGCCTTCTTCCGATTGCCGTGGCGGTGATCACGCCCTTGGGACCAGGCATCTTGATTTAAGATACACGTAACATGGTCGGGCCATGAAAGCAGCGCATAAGCTGGTCTCCCTAGAATAGCGTGATAAGCGCTCTGAAATCCACGACCTCAAAGGTCAACTTTTCTTTCGGAAATGCTTTGAATCACCAAAACTACATCAAGAGCAATTTGGCGAGTGACTCAGCCTTCTTTCCGGGAATGACTCCGTGGAAGCTCATATTCTTGGTCTCGAGTCCGCACATCGGAATGCCCATCCCTTTCAACGTCTCGCGTGTAATATATTCAAACCACTACCACCATCCATCGGGACTTTGGTCGATCAAGTGCCTTCGACAAGCGGGTCGACCACCAATGCTTGCCTCCCGGGGGTGGCAATGTGTGTCGGTGATCGGTGGTCGAATGTGATGGCGATGCAGGACCATTTCAGATAATTGGGAGTCGCCGAGCAACCAAGTTTACTTCGATTGATAACCTTCAATCGACTTTTGCTTTCGGCGTCGGCAAAAATCATCGAGTGGAATTGACACGGGATATCCACCATCAACATCATATTTATCATCAACTTTATCATCTCCTTATCCTTATCCTTGGGCTGTTTCCTTGGAACTACTGAATCAAGAGCCGACACTGTCGAGTGGTATGTTTTGGGTAAATGAGTTTACCCTCTTCATCTTTCTTTGTGTGAATATGACATGGTAAATCTAACACGTCGTTTCCATCCTGGTCTTTCACCTTCTTAGGGTTCCAGGTACCCTTGGGTTTCCCCTTGAAATTTCCTGGATTCACTGCCAAGGCCTCTCCGGGAGCTGCTGGTTCGGCTTTGCGCTTCTGCTTCCGACTGGAATTTCCTCCGCCGGCCTCATTGGCAGCAGATTTATATTTACCACTCCGAAGCCGATCCTCTTCTTCACCATTTGCATATTTGGTAGCAATCTCCATCATCCGACTCAGGGTCATATCTCCGGTTCGACCAAATTTTAAACTCAACTCTCTGTTCTTTACGCCTTCCTTGAAGGCACAGACTGCCTGGTGATCAGATACATTTTCCACTGTGTGGTGCAAAGTGATCCACCTCTGGATATAATCTCTCAAGGTTTCACTCGACTTTTGCACGCACGACTGCAACTCTGTCAAACCCGCTGGTCGTTTGCAAGTTCCTTCAAATGTCCTGACAAACACTCGGGCAAGATCTTCCCAAGTGTAAATCTTCTTTGGGTGCTAAGCTGATTCAACCATACTGGCTGAACCCTCCAACATAAGAGGTAAATGCTTCATGGCTACCTCATCGTTGCCACCGCCGATCTGAACAGCCACTCGGTAATCTTCAAGCCAAGTGTCAGGCTTGGATTCTCCAGTAAACTTGCTGACTCCAGTCGCCAACCTGAAATTGGGGGGAATCACTGCAGCCCTGATGGCTCTGCTGAAACACTCTGGTCCCGAGACATGGACTCTACTACTGGAAGGAACATCTCTATCATGGCCGTCTCGGTGAGCTCTGTTCCTGTCGACCAAACCTTGAACAATAATGGATCTCGCATCAAAGCCTGGCTCCCTGGGGTCGACTGGAACTCTTCGCCCATCACTGTTTTGGCGTCTGTCATCCTGCTGCCGAGGAGCGTATGATCCACCCCTTGGGGGAGGAGTGGGCACTCGACGTCGATCATTGCGATCGAATCGGTGCTCATACTGCTCGCGGCCCTTGTATTGATCGTCACGCCGGCCTCCACGTTCCTCACGCCTCGGGGCGATCTTGGACTATGGGCTGGCTGGAATGAATTCGCATGACGGATCATTTGTGAACTCTGTTCATGGCAGGACACAACTGAGTTCGATCTCCTGCCGCCGGAGCAAATCCTGATTTGCTGCAAACCTCTACCTGCCTCCGTGGGAAGGCTGAATTGATTCCGCTATACGGCAGCAGCTGCTAAATTCTGAATCGGAGTTGGTATACAGGTTGGTGGTTGAAAGAGTGGCGTCGGTGGATTCGGAATCCTCGGTCGCGACGCTAAATCGATACTCGCTGAAGATTCTCCAGTCGAGTGCGCTCAGCCAGGTTGGCTAAGCGCGCATCCTCCAAGGCGCGAGCCTCGGGGGTTTCTCCAACGATAGGAGTGTGAAGCGCATCCATGTTCCGACGACGAAGTTCTTCCCTCTGGAGCGAAGTGAGGGGCTCGGGCAAGTACTCTTCATGGGCTTGCACCGGATCGCCTCCACCGCCACCTTCGTTGGTGCGGGTGAATCCAGGGGGGCTGCGTGGTCCATCAACCATCAGAACCTCTGCCGCCGGGTCACTGCTATCGCATTCGGACGCAGTCTCTACGGAGCCAGTCGAACAGGCCGTAGAGAGATTCGTCGGGCTCGATTGCCGCGACTTGGGGGATGGCCGCCTGGCGGGTCACCGCATGCCTCACCCACCGTTGAAGTCTCGACCGACCAGAACGCTTGCGCCGGCGGGAGACTGGGAGTGGAGACGGCGCAGGAGCCGACCCATACTGGGTCGACGGTTGCCGCAGGAGGACGCCACGGACACATGCGCGAAAGTGCGTCGCCCCACGGATGGGGAGCGCGTCCACGTCGAGTGGAGCCTCCTGAAGCCAAGCGGAGTCGTCGGCGATGAGCGTGGCGCACCGAGGCGGATCTCGTGGCCGTCGACCGAACTCCACGAAACCATGATGCTGGGAGATCGAGAGAATCCCAACTTCTCCAACAATTCGCTAGAACACCTGCCCCAAGGTGGGCGCCAACTGTCGTGGTTCTAAGTCTGACAGTAGAATGGGGGGTAGGTATGGAGAGGCAAGATCCTAGCTATGGAGTAGTTGTATACGCAAGAGATTTATGAGTTCAGGCCCTTCTCGGAGGAAGTAACAGCCCTACGTCTCGGAGCCCCGAGGCGGTCATTGGATTATATGTGTATGTGTTACGAGTGCGAACCCTTCTCCTGTGGAGGGGTGGCTTATATAGAGTGCGCCGGGACCCCAGCCAGCCCACGTGAGAGGGTTTAAGATGCGTTAAGGCTGGGCGTTCTTGGTAGCGCCCTACATAAAGTGTCATTAAGGTCATAAAGACTATTTAACTTCTGAGACCGTTTGGATGCCGAGTGGCTCTTGGACTCTTGATGGTCGAGTGGGTCTTCATAGTCGAGTGTCTTTGAATCAGTCGAGTGAGAGCCTACCAAGTCGACTGGAAGGCTGCTTCTCTTGTGAGTGTCCTTGTGGAAGATACCTTTGGGCAGGTCTATGACCCTACCCCAGGTACATGACTTCATCAACGGAAGCAGCACTGCCACCGTTGGGGACTCCGGTTCCAACGAGAAGTCGGCTAGCCTGCTGCGCGAACTGGAGCCCGACGATGTGGAGGAGGTCGCCCTCCGCATCGCATTGAGGCGTTCGATCGTCGACCAAGGCAGATTCGGCAGCGGCGGACCCACTTCGTCAGCGCCCGGCGCCCGTCGACGCAGCGCCGACAACGCCGACCCTTCCAGCCCAGTGTGCAGCTCCGGCCACTCCGCTCCGGTCCTTTAGGTACGCTGCCCACCACCACCACCCTATGCTCCGGAGGTGGTACCCGGCCACTGCTGGGTCCTCGTGCCCGCACCGGGACCGGCGCGCACTCGGACGCCCGAGTCGGAGGCACAAGCAGCCCAGAGTGAGCGGCAGCGAGCGAGGGAGGGTAGCGGCGTCCGAGACGATGTCCGCGCGCAGCCCGCGCGCGAACGCGCCGGTAGATCCTGAGGCAACGCTCCTTATGTCTGTCCTCCATCGCTCTCTCACGACGGCGGAGACGGATGCGCAACGCCTCCACCGCAAGAATGCCAAGGCGCTCCGTCTCGCCATCGAGTTGTCGGAGCGCGAGGCAACCAAGGAGGGGGCGGCGAAGGCGGCCCGCCATGCGATGGAGCAGGACCGTCTGCTCCGCAGGCTGTCGGGCATGAGGTGCAGCTCCGACTTGGATCTGACGGACGGCTCCACCTCTAGCTCCGACGACGACGTGCCTCCGCACGCCGATGCCTACGCGGAGGAGGGGCACAGCCGCACCGACAACCGGAAGGGGAAGAGGCCGGCTAGGAGATAATGGTGATTTCCTCCGCCCTTCGCCCTTATGTTTATATTTTAACTATGTTTTAATTAGTTTGTAGTATGGATTTGCAATTTGTGCCATTGAACTCCGACGAACTATGCTTCTTTTGTCCGGCGATGAAATGGTGATCTATGGACTGCGTGTGATGATCATCTTTTTACGTAGCGTTGCATGCTTTTGTATGGTTTTGAGGTTTCAGATATGAGGGACGCGGGTGAACAAGCCAACAAATGAGGCGTGCCCGGTCATTGCCCGCGCATGCGTGGTGGGTGTTCGATGGTCCGAATTTGCCTATGGCGGCTATAGATGCTCTTAGGCACTGGATATTTGTTTGTAGTACGTACAAAATTGTGACGTGCTTACAACAGCTGGTGATTACTTGCTTTGGTGCCGTTTACTTGTAAAAATCGTCCGGGCTTTAGTCTTTTTGGACTACGAAGTCAGCCGGGTTTCATCTCTACTCTTGTTGAAGTGCACACCGTCAGCCATTGTTGTTGTAGGTCGTCACGTCCTGGGACTGCCTCATGATGCAGTCATTAAACTGCGACCCGGAGTCAACAGTATATGCGCGTGCGCCCGGCAGTGTGAAGAGCGCCGCGCCATGGCTCCCGCGACCCTGCGCCGGCGGCCGGCGGCGCCGCATTGATCTCCTCCCTCCAGCCGCCATTTCATCCGCCAAGATCAGATCCGGGCTGCTCTCCGCGTCCTCTCTCGACTGCACTTCCTCTCTCCTTCGAGCTCTTGCTGTGCTGCCTGCCATGGCTCTCGCATCTGCTTCGTCATCTCCGGGTCCGTCGACCGCCTCGGCTCCTGCCGCCCGCCGCCAGCGGCCGCTCTTACCTCCCGCAAGGCCGCCCGCCGCTGGTGGTCGCTGGCCCGCTGGTCGCGCCCGAGGCCCGTTGTCGCTGCATCTCCAGCGGCGGATGCGAGCATGCATCCTCTGCTGGGCTCCGGCCTCCCTCGTGGCGTCGCCGCTCCTCCAACTCGGTGTGCCCTGGCCTGATGGATGGTGGGCTTGGGTCCCTACGCCACCGCTGCTTGGCGCCCCCATCCCGGCTTCTGGCGGCGCTGCGGCGTCCATGATTCTGTCGGCGCGCGCCATCGCCCGGACTGCTGCTGAGGAAGCGCCACCCATAGCTCCTGCGGCGCCGCGCCATCACCCCTACTGCGGCTTCCAAAGCGCCGTCCGCGACTCTTGCGGAGCCGCTTCATCGTCCTCGACTCCTGCTCAAGCCGTGCCACCCCGTGTCCTGCGGCCTTTGCAGCGGGATTGACACGGAGCAACTTGTTCGTGTAGCTCACATGCCGTCGAAGAAGTTGGACGACGACGCCGCTGCTCGTCGGCCACCTCCCCATCATGCCGTCATTCTCGTCAACTGCTCAGCCCGATTTGGATCGGGAGCAGCCAGCGTTGCCGAGGTGTGTGTGGGGCGCGAGCGGAGCGCAAGGGGATGGCAGGAGGTGCTGCCACGGCGTGGTCTGCAGCGTCCGGCATCGCCGCCCTAACGTGGCTCCTCGTCCCATTCCGCATGGCTTCACGGTAGATGCTGCAGATGTCTTGCTCCGGGCACCGTGCAGCGTTTGCGAGACCCATTTCGATGCTCCGCTGTTTAAGAAACGGTCACCGTCTTGCGCTGAAAGTGCAGCAACCCATGGCGTCCTCTCAGCTCGCTGGCATGCCTTGTCATGCCGCGCCTCGACATTGCGATTGCGCATCGTCAAGCTCCAACTTCCTATGAAGGTCCCTTGAAGTCTGTGCTTCCCTCTGAGGCGCCTCGTCGTGGATCTTGGGCGTCTGTCGTCTCTGGTATCACAGGCTCGGTTGTCTCGTCTGGTGTGGAGCTGCAGTTCATGGCAGATCAGTCCAAAGTGCTGCAAGGTCTGGTTGCACGTGTTGAGAGCTTTCTAGAGCGGGCGGAGGCTACTCTCGGCAAGCTCTCCCTCGTGCCGGCTATGTTGCCGACTGCTCTGATCCCGCGTCCTCCTGGTGTTTCCGATGTTGGTTCTGCGGAAGACAAGGGGACGGAGCTCTTCGGTTGTTTCTCCCCTCGTGTTGGGGTCAGTTCTTCGCCATTGTCTGCCGCGGGCGAGGCCGTCACCGTGGTCGTCGCCCCGGTACTGCAAATCATGCCCGAGCTTCAACATCAATGTGTGAGACCTACTCCGCCTCTTTCTGTTGAGCATACGGAGGTCGACTCATCGGCGAACTCATGTGAGGGACATGATTTGCCTTTGTCATGTGGGCAATTAGAGGCGCCTGAGTTCATTGTGTCGGTGACACTGTGGCCGATGATGTTGAGGCGTTGGTATGTTAGCGCTGATCATTCGGCGCTTGATCAGCCACTCGCCTTTGCGGACCATGGAGGTTCGATGTTGAGGTTACCGACCCGCGTGGTCGCAGGAAAGGTGATGATTGTGCGTGAGAAGGTCGATGAGATTCTCTTTCAGGTTGAGCTTCACAGCTTGCTTGCACGTTTGGAGAGGTTAGCCCTGGATGCGGAAAGAAGATTGTGGAGGAGGCCCTTAGAAGCCAAACAAAGAAAAGTGACGCCACGGGAAAGGTGTCCGCAGCTGCTTGATGATTCCTTGGATTCTCGTGGTGCCTGTGGTCTTCAATGGATTCTCTCGTCGGGGATTTCTTTGCAATGTAGCAGTGGGTTGGTGGTCGTTGCGTGTTGTGGGGATTGGCGGGTGTTGCTGATCATGTGCTTATGTGGTTGCATGCTTGGTGAGTAGTCCACATGTGATGAGTTTGTATCGGTTTTCGCCCGGTTTTCCGTTAATTAACTGGGCAATTCTCTTCTGCTTAATTAATCGATGAGGCAAATCTTTTGCCTCCGTTTCGAAAAAAAAAAACTGCGACCCGACCCAATGCTTGGGATCCCATCGATTCTAGGCCACGGTGACCGTGGAAGCCGGCGACTGTGGAACATAGCAGCAGCAGAGCGGAGAAACCCTCTCCTCGGACTCCCAGTCACTCGCCCAAAACCCTCGTCCCCGTTCGATCCCGCCGCCCGTCCCGTTTCCAGGGGCGAATCTACGTGCATGTCTGTGGGGCGAATGCCCCCACTCGTTTTTTCAGCCCACTTATACTAGTCCCAACATATGCAGCGTTGCCCCACTCAGCCCAAAGGATTTGCCCCCACTCATTTCTTTTTCTGTTGTATGTTTAAAGCCTGTGTATGAGAAATAAATAATTTATTAGCCCGGCAGCCCATCCAAAGAAAATACGAGCAGGCCTTATGCATACGATCGTGGTTCTCAATTAGCTAATCGCTAGCGCTAGAATAGAAACACACGATTTCAGATCTTGGGATCGGGAGTTCCACACGCGTTTGTGCCCTGTGCCGCGTGACCACCTTGACGAGCCGAAGCCGCCGCGCCGCCGCCTGCAGCGCTACGCTGCACATACGCAACGCCCCTCCGGCGATCAACCTCGATCCGCACTGCGCCCGCCCGCCAGCCGGCTTGCCATCCCCATGGAAGATGTTCTATTGATCAATCATTCAATCAAGGTAAGCCCTAGTAAATTTAGTTTTTTTTTGACAAAGTAGGTTTAGTTACCTTGTTATTCTATTCTGATTTCCATGTAAGGAAGGAAAATGTATCAAATATCCATGTGTATAAATTATAATGTACAAATTGGTAATTAGATTTCGATTGATTGAATCTAGCTTCACCTAATAATTGCATATGAATAAGTTTGAGTGCGTGGAGCAGAATAAAATCCATAGCAATATTCTGCCTTCATGTATTTCATTCAATTTATGTAACGTTCAACTATTTGATATTGACAGGCAAGCCAATGGAGTGATTTTTTGCAATATCCATAACTGGTAGTATGCCTGAAATAGTCGATCTGAACAAGCTTACTCGGGATTCATCTAAAAGGAAGAGACTTGCAGATTTTAATATCAACCACCATGAGGAGATTAGGAAAAATCATCGCGGGATGAAACATAAGGAGGTAATGTGTTTACATATTCTTTCTATTTAAACACGTATATTTTTTCTCACAGCTTGAAGGCTAGAAATCAGGGAAGTAGCAACGAAAAGGAACTACATATTCATATTTCTCACGGTATTGTGCCTTAAGTGGTTAATTTACTTTTACTTTGGCAATCAACTTGTCATAATTATTTGTGTAATGACATTATCTTATAAGGAAATATTTGATTTTGATTCTTACAGACTATATGTATGCTTGTGTGGTTAATTTTTTAGATGATAACTAGTGCAGAACCGGCCTTTAGTGCGGTTAAGAATGACTTTTATCTTGGTTCACAACCGCACTAAAGAATGAGGACTAAAGGTCCCCTTTAATCCGGTTAAATCACGAACCGTAGCTAAAAAATGAACACGTGTACGAGCCAGGCCGAGTGTTGTAGGGCTTTAATATCGGTTGGTAACACCAACGGTACTAAATGTTTGAGTGTTTTTTAGTTTTCCATTACATTTTTTTGTTTGCTGGTATTTCATGATACTACAAATTGTACACGTTATGCATATATATAAATAGATTTTCTCATATGTATAGAATCATATATATATATATATATATATATATATATATATATATATATATATAGGAAAATAGTTACTACCATCGGTGGTAGTTACCTCCGTCCTCCGTGCCATCCGATTGCATTGTGATCCGTGCAATTCTTAGCGGGTCATGGAAAGGGAATGAGTGGATTTCTCGTGCCCGCTTCGTGGGTTAGTTAAGCTAGCTCCCGATTTTCTTGCTTCCGCTGAGCGTTTCTTTCCTCGCTACTTATTTGGATCAGGACGCCGGGTACCATCCCACGAGAAAAGGATTGGATCTGGCATACAGAACCAAAACAAGCTCGTCTATCTCAACTACCAAATCAAAAAGTGCACCTGCTAGCAGAAAGGTATGACTCAGCAATTGATTTACACACATGCATGATTCTTTCATTTACATCTGTGCATGCATCCTGATGCTAATTGACTTCTTTTTCCTGCAAGCTTCCGTGTTGGGAAGACAACTCGGTAGGCTATTGCCGCCGCCGCCGCCGCCGTCGTCGTGTACCACCTGCTACTGCTGCTACCACCGACAACATCTGCAAGCTGCAACATCCTACATGACCTCAATTCCCTTCAGTGACCAACCCAGGAGATTTTTGTACGGTGACGGCGAGGACACACGAGCGCACATGGCCGATGGGTGGCTGCTCTATTGTGGTGGTAGAAACAACCTGCACGGTCTGGCGGCAGCAGTGGCAAACACGGGAGTACGGCCGACAAGCGACTGGCTGACTGCTCTAGCATGGCGGCGTCGAAGTCGCACCGGCCACGCGGTCGTCTCCGTGATCCATTGAAGAGCCTGGACGAACATCAAGCACTGAAGCCTCTCCATGCAAATCCTCCTTTTCATGTTGAGCCGATCAAGATCGTATATGACCGAGCAGCGATAGCAAGACTTGTATTCGAGTGAGATGAACAGTGTTTTTTGTATGATGAGATGAGTAGTTTTCGGTGGTCAACGTTGCCCCTTCATGTAATGCATGGCTGACATCACGTATGCATGCATGATGCACCTACTGGACCGTGAAATCAATACCAGATGCATTATTAGCAGTATATAAAGAGACAGATATTAACATGTACTCCACTTCATTCTGGCCGGGCGGATACATACTCTTCTGTGCTATTATAGATACACTTCAAATTTAGTTTTTTAATACCATATACTCCATACTTTATACTTGACCTTTTTTTCTGAATGCAATATACTCCATACTTAATTTTTTGTTTTGAAATATACTACATACTCCATACTTCCTCATATGGAACACACACATACTCCTTAGAGTATAGACATGTACACTATGGCTTTGAAGATATCATCATGTAATATGTATCCTCGTCGACGCTGAACATATACTATCCGCTACTTCATACTAAGTTTCAATTAAAAGTATATATATATACTCCCTACTAAATATGACAATTCGAAGTATATATACTCCGGAAGCCATACTACGTACTGACATACTCTATACTACTTTTTTATTCTACATAGTGTATAAACTCCATACCATACTCCATCTCAGATTATTCTACATACTCCGTATGCCTAGAAACAAAAGTTCATATATACTATATGCTCAATCAATAATATACAGTACTATTTTCTAGTAATACCAAGCATCATCCCCACACAAAAAAAAACAAGTACCGTATACGGCTATTTCCAAATTGTATACAATATACTTTACGTTATTTCTTGCACAAGGTATTTGCGGCAACCGTAAACTGACACGTCTCTTTTGCTTTTTACGTGGGTACATGACGCCACTTATCCATTCAACACAGTTGGTTAGTTCGGAAGACCTCGCAATAAAAAAGAAGGTTGTTGAAACTAACGCACGCAATTTCTTGCTAATTCTTTTACCGAATGGTAATCAGACGCAAGTTAGTTACCCTGCTATTGGGTTTCCCACATCCACTAACCCGTCTAGTATGGAGAAAGAATGAGACACGTGGCAGGCAAACACTTAGGTGGTAACTACCACTGCTTGTAGATAAAATTTGTCCTATATATATATATATATATATATATATATATATATATATATATATATATATATATATATATATATATATATATATATATATAGGAAAAAGCAAAGATAAAAGTTTCGCTCGCGCGGCTGCAATCACATGCGTTCATTCGCGTGGGGATTTGGTCCCTCCTCTTACCTCATTTGCATTTTCACTTCTTTGTTCATTTGATGCTAATTTCCTCTTATAGAAAAAGTGGACCATTGCGGGCTGCAAGGTGGCAGTTGTAGGCTGTCAAGCGCGCAGCCCAGCAGGCTTGGACCACCAGCTTTGGCCCATGCGGTTCCAGGAATTCCACGAGAACCTTTTTCTGAAGGTTCGAGCCTTTTCTTTTTTTCTCACGCCTTTTGATTTTAGTTGTCTGTCGAGACATTGCAGGTCACGTTTACGCAGCCCCTTGGCACAGTAGCTGCAGAAAACAGCGGGTTCCCGGCGTACGGCAGAGGCGGTCTTCTGCCGCTCGCCGACCGAGGCGCGGCTGAGCTACTGCTGGACATGGCTGGAAGCTGCTTAACTGCTTTGGCCCGATGGATTTTGGACGGCTTTGTAGCGACGCCCAGCTCGCCGCGCGTCGTACGATCTGCGTATCGCCAGAGTCAAAAGCTAGCAGACGACCACGGGCTCGTGATCAACAAGACCAAAAGTTGAAAGCATGGGCCAATGTGCAGAAAGATGCATATGAGCGGACAGTACAAGACAAAAATCACGCTCGACCCGCCGGAGGAGTGGTAGTTGGTTTGGGGGTGGACGTGTTTCCTCCTGATGACATGGCATTTTTCTTGTCTTTGCCTTTTTAGCAGTTTTTTTATGTCTTTGGTTTTGTACATTGCACGGTTTTCGAATCATTGGGCTTGTCCGGTCAGATTTTCAAAAGCCAACAAACTGGCCCAAACGTCTTCACTGCCCCGCCACTCCCTGCTACATACTGCCGACCGTCATGCAAAAACTTGACCAAGCAGTGGCTAGGGATGTACTCACTCAGTTGCAAAATAGATGACCCAACTTTATACTAACTTTGTACTAAAGTTACTATAAAATTACGTCATTTATTTTGGAACGGAGGGAGTAAGTGACAAAAAAATAGCATCCACAAGTTCCATCTACTTAGTTTTTGCTAGCTCGGTAGTTCATTTTTCTCAAAAAACAAAACACTTTCTGCATTGTCATACCATTAGTGAACTTCAAACGGGATTAAATGGGATCCAGTTTACATCCCTCCAACCGAACAACCAAACCAAACAACCAATCTTTAAAAACATAAATCGCTCCCCTTCTCCACCGAAGCATCCACTACACGCCTTCATTCATCCCCACTTCCAGCGGGAACACACCCACCTCCCGCACCGGCAGCAAACATACGTGGGCGCCCTACTCAACACAAGTCACATGCGTGCACGGTGCTTTCTGAACAAATTGAACTTGGGTTGCAATTTTGATTATGCTTATAGTTTTTTTATGTAGACGACTTAATTTTTTGTATTTTTTCCTTTGTTCTGTGAAAACGTCTTTATTAAAATAAGTATCAAAGTCATCGCCTTCATTGGGCGCACGTTCGAGTTCGATCGGTAACAATGAAGTACTGGGAATCGTTACCTGACTTCAACGATTAGCGTATCCTCTCCTGAATATAGTCATAGATTAAAAAATTGGACCGGTAGACGAACCGGTAAAACTAAAACTGACGGCCTTAGAGGTTTTTTTATTTGACCATTGTTTCAAACTACATCAACACATATATTACTCAACATAGATTATTTTACTGCTTAAAAAATCGACAATTGAACCGGTGAACCGGTGAACCAGCGGTTCGACCGGTAAAAAACCTCAACCGACAACCTTTCCACACACACACACACACACACACACACACACACACACACACCCACCTCTACCTCGCGCACATCCTCACCCACCTCTGTTTCGATGACGGCTTCGAGGTCCACGGAGGAGGGGGCGAGATCAAGCCACCCATCCCCTAGCTAGCCGCCCACCCCACCCTCTCAAATCTGTACATGGCGACGGCGAGCCCGACTCGTCCATCCCACCACGTCGTGGCTCGCATGGAGGTTGCTATCACCCACGGCCGTCGGCTTCCGGATGGATTCCCCGCAGGTGTACGACAAGGGCCGTCCTCGAGCCGCAGGAGGAGCTCCCGGACCCCCTCATCACCAGCCCTCTCACCCCCATGGCCCGACGGTGGCCGTGACTAATGTTTGCGCATCTCACGCCTTTTGGGGGGTCGCACAAGAACTTTACGATTATGCAAATCAAACTTCTTTTGATAACGTTGATCAGCTCCGCGGTTATGCGTTTCAGCCTATTGGAGTAAGCTTTTTTTTCCTCCTCTATATATAGCACTAGCAGTACAATGACGCCTGCAAAAAAATTCCATTCGAACAACTGAAAGATTGATGAGCCGTAGTAGCACCTTGTACGTACTAAATGAAAACACATGTACGAAAGTTCTTACATGGGAAAAACATATGTGGGAGGCTGTGTAGATTGAATGCATAATTTATTCTGGACTCATTTTGGTCCATGCAGGACTTTCTGGCTAGAAATTGTGGTTCATCCACGGACAGGGAAACGGTGCCGAAGGCCGAAGCATATATATTGCACGTTAACTGTGGCAGGATTTACATTCCCAAATTAGTATGCTACAGTGGGAACCTTTAGTAAATGGTCACCAAGCATCACATGTTATACGTTTGCCCGAATTAGTACACTTGGGTTCCTGCCATCTATAAAGGCAGCTGCAATCTTTCTTTGACGGAGTCTGAAAATGCAGACACTAGGTTGCCACCCGGGACACTATGTCCAAATTTCTGTCCAGAAAGTTCTACCACATGGTTTCCACTTTGGTCATGCCGATTTTCAACAATTCAACAAATCAGAACCTTATCCACTCAAAGGTGCGAATCCTGATGCATGTGAACGGTTCCGATAGGCACCACCCTAGCTAGCGTTGATACAAAATCCATGCTCTATATATATATATATATATCACATTGAATGTCTCACAACCAACACCATTATTCACACATACACATGTATATACATATACAATTTCTCCTACATATGTTGGTGCCTCCGGAGCACGATGACAAGTGGTTCATGGGGGCGGTAGCGGGTAATAGTATTCTCCTTTGGGATTTATGACCTGGTCGAGCAAAAATCCGGCTATTTCCTCTTGAAGTGCTAGTATGTGTTCCGATGGTAGGAGCTTATCCCGCACCTCTCTGAACTGTTAAGAAGGAGATCAATATGCATGTGTGTTAGTTGTGTGACTAGATATCGATAATGGTATGAATAGTGTTCTAACAAACGTACCCAGTCCTGTCTATCAGATCTGCTCCTTTCAGACGTCATCATGCGAATGTTCTCGCAAACGTAGAATGCACACAGATTATTCCCCGGCGCCTGCTTCAGGGCCTTTACGAGAATGAAATTGAATCAGATAATGATTAATCAAGCATGATAATTAATTAATGATATAGAAACAAGAATTAAAGAGATGGTAGCTAGCTAGTACTACTTAATTACTTACCTTTGGTCGATGCGAAAACAACTTTTGTTTCCATTCGTCTGGAGTCACCGCGATGAACTTTGCCCATGCCCTGCCCGTCAGCAAAGAAAATTAATAAAGGGTTATTAAATAGTTCATATCAGGAAATGACGAACTAATAATAGGCCGAGATATATATAGTTAATAATGATTGAAATTACCTGTTGACTATCCCCTTCACGATGGTGAAGTCACTTTCTTCTTTAGTTAGTGAGTCCAGTAATTTAACTTTTCCTTCCTCAACTTTAATGTCTATCAAGACCCAGTGCCAACTGCATGTGCACATGTTTGCATGTCTTATATAAGCGGGCATGTGCATAAAATTAATCAACTACCGTAAACCATATACACTTAATTATTAACATCTAACTAGCTAGTAAGCAAAAACAGAATTTGTAGTACAAGACAGTGTGACTCACGGAAAGTTGTAAGGAAGTAGTATATCTTCATTGCTATTGAGGCGCTTCAAGAACTCTACCATGCTGGCCTCTACACCTGCTTGATAAAATCGAAACTTCCATATGTCATCATTAATGGTATTTGGGTCAATGAACCCAATGCCATAGCGTCCAGATTTTTTCATTTCATACATCTTCATCCTGCATATAATACCACCGAAAAGAATATAGTGAGGATAATTACATGTAATGATTGATCAAAATTATCACTACATAATTATCTTGAGACTTAAATTACAGAAAGAAATCACTTACAGACAATAGCAACTGACGATAGACTTGTCGAGTGCGTCTTGATTGTATAACTGAAAAAGTTCTATATACTCAGTGGACAGAGCTTTCTCATGGTAATAATGACCCTTCTTGACATTCACCATGAGGGACACTCGATTGGAAATCTTGGTCATGTTCATGTACCATTGATGCAATTCATACATTCTCGTTGGGAGGTCCTTGACCTTGTGCGGATGGACCAAAGGTTGGCCCAGGCATATTTCCATTTTATTTCCGATTCTTTAAGCGGAGACATGGGCTCGATTTCGAGGAGTTGTCCAACAGAGATCTTGAGCATTTCAGCCTGCATGATATGCTCCTCCGTTATTACCACATCGCCCTGCTGGGGAACGCTCCGCCTGTTTTCTCAGCTGGGGAACGGTTTTCCCGCATTTTTTGCCAGCTGCTTGTTGGCTCGAGCTCGAGCTCGCTTCCTTCTGCAGCCGTGCTCGATGTAGCTTCCTGATTTGACGCTCATAGTCTGAGTCAACAGGCTTGGGAGCTGGTGCTCTAGCCATATGAATGAAGTGGTCAATCGTTTTCTCAGGCACTTTCTCCTTTGGCGGCGGTGCGGTTTCGTCCAAAATGGGCGTCCACTTGGGCCTGCACTATGGCTGCGTTTTGCTCCTCGGTCATGTCGTAAGGCCTCGAGGAAGAGGGCGAGGCTTGGATCATATTTATATCGCTTGTCTCCGCTTTGTACTTCTGAACTACCTCGACTTCGTGCCGCTCGCACCAAAGCTGCGGCATGTCTCTTCTGCGATTCTTTGAGGCGGCGGAGGCGGTGGCGTGGAGTTGGACCAGGAGAAGTGGCTGACGATGTGCGGACTTGAAGCAGGAGGTGTGGCTCGACACGGTGCGGACTTGAAACCGGCGGAGGAGGTGGCGGACTTCGAGGAGGAGTCGTCTCATGCGTTCGTGGACTTGGAGGGCGGAGTCTGCTGACTCGGTGGCGGACTTCGAGGAGTCGGCAGACGACGCGGTGTCGGTGGACTTCAAAGATGATGCAATCCTTTCTCCATAGGATGATCGATGTATGGCCTCTCCGGTGTCGCTCGTCTTCACCTCCGGGAATGTCAGCGTTAGCCCGAATATGGGTCCATCACTTCATCAACCATGACACGAGCATAGCCCTTTGTAATCGGGATGCAATGGTAGGTTGCTTCGGGGGTCACTGAAAAAGCAATGCCGTCCGCCACCTTCATGGATATGTTCTTCATTTTGGAGTGTAGCTCACAGTTAGTGTTCTCTATGATGTCATCCACAGGGTATGTATCCAACAGTGTGTCACCCGGGACAGAACCAACGCTGCTTCTCGGCATGGATGGGACGGTGCTATCCAATGTTGGATGATCATCCGCTTCTTTGCTGCCGCTTTGAGACCCCTTTCTGGCTAAGTGAGTCGATCTGCTGCTGCTGCTGCTGAAATTTGAGTGCCAGGTCGCGTGCCTTGCTTCTAGGCCTTGAAGGCGTTCTGCGTCCTGCTTCCTCTGCTCCTCCTCCAGCTTCCTCTTCTTCTCCTCCTCCATCTTCTTTCTTGCACGGGACCTGTAGTCGTCATTCCAGTCCAAAAAGCCCTTATACCAGGGAATAACGGCCATGCCTCGTGTTCTTCCCAGGTGTTCAGGATTTCCCAAGGCACGCGTAAGCTCGTCGTTCTCTTTGTTGGGCGTGAACGCCCCCGTTCGAGCTTCTTCTATTGCGTCAAGTATCTTTTTTCGGCTCCTTTTAGACTTGCCTTCTTCGAAACCAGGCCTGTCTTCGGGTCCAATGCCCCCCCATGCGCATAGAACCAAGTTACGCACTGGGGCCAGCTCTAATAATCGGAGTGACCCTGCACCTCCATCTCTTTCTCGGACTTATCCCACTTAGGCAATCCAGCGTAGCCACCGGACCCAGCCTATGGAACTGCGTCTTTCTTGCGGCATTTGCCTTGTTTTTCATCGACCGTTCATTAGATTATTCTGAATCCTTGAAGGTCACGAAATCGTCGATGTTCTCTTTGCTTCTCCGGTGTTCCTTGAAATCTGGAGTCTTCCTTTCATTAGCGAGGTAGTTGGCCCATACAGTTTTCTTGTGGGTGTTGAATGCAATTGCCATCTTCTTAAGAGCAGCGGCCTTGACTTTCTCCACATCTGCTTTAGTGAAATGATCTGGTAGGGTGAAATGTTCCATCAGAGATTTCACCAGGTCTTTTTTGGCTCTGTCATCGACCCAAGTAACACCTGGACGTTTAGTCTTTGGCTCTTTCCATTCTTGAATGGAGATCAGGAGTTTGTCCTTCACAAGAACTCCGCACTTGACGAGTCCACTTGTCCGCAACGTTCTTAGGTGTGAGGGGTTCGCCACTAAGTTTGGTGGATTCGATGTGGTACTTTACACCATCCTTCAACAATCTGCCCGGGCCTCGCTTTGTCTTGCTGTCTCTAGAAGCAGATTTGCTCGATCCGGAGGGCTGAAAGAAGAAAGATCGATTCGTTAATATATCTTCAATAAAAAAACATGTGACGATCACCAGGATGCATGCTTATATAAATATATACCTCGCCGGAAGTCTTTGTTATTTGAAGATCAGCATTGTCTGTGTCATCACTAACATTGTGTGTGTCATTATAATCATAGTTCATGACTTCATCAGCTCAGTCGTCGAGATCGAATATCTTCTCATCACCCTCTCCGGTATTGTTCAGATATTGGGAGCCGTCATCTTCATTTAGATCATCTACCCTATGAGGGCTGCGTATGATGTCGAACGATTCCTCTTCTCTCTCTCTGCCGATATTGTCCGCCATAGCTTTTACTTTACTAATTAATACAGAAGAAATATAAAACAATTTAGTATTCAAATTACAATGCATGGATGCAATTAATCAATAAGGAAAAACTGAATCTCGAATACATCATCTCGAATATATAATCTCGAATACATCATCGTCTTAATATATATAATCTTGAATACATCGTCTCGAATATTATATATCAAATACATCACTGGCTAGGTACCTAATAAAGATCGAGTACTGCAGAAGAATCTAGCTAGGGCGCCACTCGCGGTTCCTGGGGCGCGGGCGGTGCACACCCAAAGAGAAGGAACCATCACTGGATCATATCTCCGGTCATCTGCCCAAAGAACCCGCCAAGTAGTGGAGAACCTGATGTCGTCCATAGCAGCCATGTAGCGATGGACGTGCTCATCTTCCTCCCTGACACGGCGACGCACCACCTCCAGCGGGGCGGCTGCCTCTGCACGAATGTGGCCCCGCGAACGCCACCAAAGAAGATCGGGTCGACAGCGGGACCCGAGGTCGGGTTCCTCACCAAGCGGCGCCCCTCGAGTAGCACCTCCCGGTGCCAGCCAGCGGAGCCAGTCCGGACATGGGTCCTCTGAAGCAGGGCGTCGTCGCGAGCGGGTCGACGGCGAGGATGCGGACCGGGCATATCGTCGAGTACAAATACTATATGCCCGCAAAAAGTAACATTTTTTAAATGATTGGATTGTGATAACTAAAATTCTATATATATGCAAATTCTAACAATTTGACATTAATCTAATTCATCTAACTAGAACTAATTCTAAAAAATTCCTGATTATATAACTAACATTTTTCTATAACAATTCTAATATTTATATAACTAAAAAACCAAAAAATTGCTAACATTTCTATAAATATTTCTATAACTAAAAAACAGAAAACATTTATAACATTTCTATATAACTAACATTTCTAATATTTATATAACTAAAAACAGAATAATTTCCTAACATTTCTATAACTAAAAAACAGAAAAATTTATAACAAACAAACTAATAATGTGTGTGTGTGTGTAGTGTGTGTGTGTGTGTGTGTGTGTGGACATGGCGGCCGGGGCAAGCTCACCGGCGAGGCGACGACGATGACAGGCGGGCGGCGACGACAACGGGCGAGGCGGCAGGCGAAGCAGGGCGACGCAGAAGCGACGAGGGACGGGACGACGGCGGCGACGTCGGACGGGCGACGACGAAGGCGAGACGGCGGGATCGGCGACGTCGACAGGGGCCGGCGTCGATCGGGGCAAGCGGCCTTGACGGAGGAGAGAAGCAGAGGGAAGAAAGCAGAGGCAAACTGAATTTTTTAAGTGTTGTATATAGGATGGACCTTTAGTACGGTTGGAGCCACCAACGGTATTAAAATCTGTTTTAACCAAGCCAAGCGGCGGGAAGCGCACCACTTTAGTACCGGGTGGTGGCTCCAACCGGTACTAAAGAAGTCTTTAATACCAGTTGGAGCCACGACCAGTACTAAAGGGGTGCGCTGGCTCCAGGCGGTGCGCAAGTTTAGTCCCACCTCGCTACCCGAGGGGCTACATGGTGGTTTATAAGCCCAGTCATGCGGTAGCTCTTCGAGCTCCTCTCCTAAGCAGGCCCTCTGGGCCTACCTGTCCTCTTCTGCCCTGTGGGCCTACTGGGCCTTTGCGGGCCTGCATCCTGGCCCAACTGAAGGTTGTGTTCCTAGTCGTATGCAGGCCGCTTTGGCCCAGTAGGCGGTCTTTTCTATTATGTTAATTTTTTTCGCTTTATTTATTTTTGTTTTATTTATTTTTGAGTTGTTTTTTGCTGTATTTAGAGTTTCTTTGTGAATATTTTTGCATTAGGTACAAAAAATTACAAACTTTCTGTTAGTGCCGGTAGTTTTCAAATTTGAATAGTTTAAATTTTGAATTATTTGAAATTTGTGTGAATCACTAGTTTGTGAATAACTTAACTTTGAAAAAGTTTTTCAGTGATTCTTTTTCTTATGTTTAATATTAGTGTGTTTTATCATTATTTCAATTTGGTAATGCTTAGGTTATTTAAAAATGAAATGCCTTTGTAACATTTCAGTTTTCGTGAAACCCCGATACTTGAAAGAGATTGTCCATTTTGTACACGAAGTGTATTCAGTTTTGCCGTAACCCTCTCTACTTTTTTGCACATGCTATTTGTATGAAATTATGATACCATGCCAACTTTCAACCTTTTCTAAGTTCATTTCAAATGCTTTCCAATTTCAGGGTCATTTGGCTGGAAAAAATCAGTAAATGCATGAAAAGAATTTGTTTGCACATAAAATTTGTTCGCGTTTCAAATGCCAAAACACATAATTAACTACCCTAACTATTACAGACATTCCCTCCTGGGTGTGAAACACAGAAGAAAGTGATGATAGTGAAGCCGATCACATCCCAGATCTTTGGGTGTGAAATTTTTTCTTCTCGTGTGTCCCTTTGCGCCGTAGCCATGGAAAATCTTCATCATTTAACTGGATGCTCGGGTCAATATTCACTGTGAATGGAGAAATTTCATCAAACTTTTCATAATCTTCTGACATGTTTGTCTTGTCATCCACTCCCACGATGTTTCTTTTTCCTGAAAGAACTATGTGGCGCTTTGGCTCGTCGTATGATCCATTCGCTTCCTTATCTTTTCTTTTTCTCGGCCTGGTAGACATGTCTTTCACATAAAAAACTTGCGCCATATCATTGGCTAGGACGAATGGTTCGTCTGCATACGCAAGATTGTTGAGATCCACTATTGTCATTCCGTACTGCGGGTCTTCCGTTACCCCGCCTCGTGTCATATTGACCCATTTGCACGAAACAAAGGACCTTCAAATCACGATCCATAATTAAGTTCCCATATGTCCTCTATGTAACCATAATATGTTTCCTTTCCCGTGTTGGTTGTTGCATCAAAGCAGACACCACTGTTTTGGTTGGTGCTCTTCTTATCTTGGGCGATCGTGTAAAATGTATTCCCATTTATCTGGTACCCTTTGAAAGTCATTATATTCGAAGATGGTAACTGGGACAGCGAGTACAGGTCATTTTGAATATCGCCATCATTCAGGGCACGTTTCTGCAATCAACCGGCGAAAGTCCTCGTTTGTTCGCGTGTAATTCAGTCGTCAGACTTCTCCGGGTGTTTGGACTGTAGAAAATTCTTGTGTTCCTCCATATACGGAGCCACCAAGGCGGAATTCTGTAGAAGCTGTGTAGTGTGCTTGGTGAGAGAATGCCCGTCCATACATATTATTTGATGCCCTCCTAGCGTGCATTTTCCTTCCAGTCTGCCCTTATGCGCGATTCAGGAACACCAATCGGCTTATGGTCAGGAATAAAGTCAATACAAAACTCAATGACCTCCTCATTTTCATGGCCCTTGAGATGCTTCCTTCGGCCTAGCACGGTTATGAACATATTTCTTCAAGACTCCCATGAACCTTTCAAAGGGAACATATTGTGTAGAAATACAGGACCCAAAAGCGTTAATCTCTTCAAGAAGGTGAACTAGGGCGTGCGTCATGATGTTGAAGAAGGATGGTGGGACCACCAACTCGAAACTGTCAAGACATTGCACCAAATCATTCTGTAACCTTGGTATGATTTCTGGATCGATTACCTTCGAGAGATTGCATTGAGGAATGCACATAGCTTCACAATGGCTAATCGAGCGTTTGGTGAAGCCCCTCAATGCAACGGAAGGAGTTGCGTCATAATCACGTGGCAGTCATGAGACTTTAGGTTCGGAACTTTTCTCGCCATATTTATTATTCCTTTATATTGACGAGAAGCCGACGGTAACTTCATGCTGAGCAGGCATTGAAGAAGATTTCCTTCTCTTCTTTGGTAAGAGCGTAGCTGGCGACCACGATGTATGCCGTCTTTTTCGTGCATCGTTGCTGGTCCTCCGTGCCTCTGGTGTATCTTTTGTCTTCCCATACACGCCCAAAAAGCCAAGCAGGGTCACGCAAAGATTCTTAAATCACGTGCATCACGTCGATTGCGGAGCGGACCTCTAGGTCTTTCCAATATGGCATGTCCCAAAATATAGATTTCTTCTTCCACATGGGTGCGCGTCCGTCGGCGTCCTTCGAACAGGTTGTCCGCGGGACCTTTCCAAATATTACCTTCAAATCCTTGACCATATCATGTACATCAGCACCGAAGACGGTGGTGGCGAGGCTTCGTCCGGTGATCCGCCTCACCTTTGAAATGCTTGCCTTTCTTTCTTACGGGATGCCTGCTCGGAAGAAATCGATGATGTCCGGTACACATTCTTCTTACAACTATTCAAATATATCTTGTCGGTATCATCCAAACAGTGCGTGCATCCGCGGTATCCCTTGTTTGTCTCCGTCACGAAGGTTCTTGAGAGCAGGCCAATCATTGATGGTCACGAACAGCAACGCCTTTAGGTCAAATTCTTCCCCATGTGCTCATCCCACGCACGTACACCTGTTCCATTCCACAGTTGTAAGAGTTCTTCAACTAATGGCCTTAGGTACACACCAATGTGTTGCCGGGTTGCTTAGGGCCTTGGATGAGCACTGTCATCATAATGAACTTCCGCTTCATGCACAACCAAGGAGGAAGGTTATACAAACATAGAGTCATAGGCCACGTGCTATGGTTGCTGCTCTGCTCCCCAAAAGGATTAATGCCATCTGCGCTTAAACCAAACCATACGTTCCTTGGGTCACCTGCAAACTCCTCCTAGTACTTTCTCTTGATTTTTCTCCACTGCGAATCGTCAGCGGGTACTCTCAACTTTCCGTCTTTCTTACGGTCTTCAGCGTGCCACCGCATCGCCTTCGCATGCTCTTTGTTTTGGAACAAATGTTTCAACCGTGGTATTATAGGAGCATACCACATCACCTTGGCAGGAATCTTCTTCCTGGGGCGCTCACCTTCGACATCACCAGGGTCATCGCGACTGATCTTATAACGCAATGCACCGCATACCAGGCAAGCGTTCAAATTCTCGTACTCACCGCGGTAGAAGATGCAGTCATTAGGGCATGCATGTATCTTTTGCACCTCTAACCCTAGAGGGCAGACAGCCTTCTTTGCTTCATACGCACTCTCGGGCAATTCGTTGTCCTTTGGAAGCATATTCTTTATCATTACCAGCAACTTTCCAAATCCCTTGTAAGATACACCATTCTCTGCCTTCCATTGCAGCAATTCAAGTGTGGTGCCTAACTTTTTTTTGTCAGCTTCGCAATTCGGGTACAACAATTTCTTGTGATCCTCTAACATGCGCTGCAACTTCGTCCTCTCCAGATCACTTGTGCAGTTTCTCTTTGCATCGGCAATGGCCCGACCTAGATCATCAGCGGGCTCATCTGATGCCTCTTCTTCAGCTTCTTCCTGCATTGCCGGCTCAGCTTCTTCCCCCATTGTTGTATCATCGTATTCAGGGAACCCATGGCCAGGATAGCCGTCGTCGTCCTCTTCTTCTTCATTGTCTTCCATCATAACCCCTATTTCTCCGTGCTTGGTCCAAACATTATAGTGGGGCATGAAACCGGACTCAAATAGGTGGACGTGAATGGTTCTTGACGTAGAGTAACTGCGACCATTGTTACAGCCAGCACATGGACAAGGCATAAAACCATCCGCCCGCTTGTTTGCCTCAGCGGCAAGCAGAAAAGTATGCACGTCATTAATGAACTCGGGAGAGCATCGGTTATCATACATCCATTGTCGGCTCATCTTCATTACACAACACCGAATAGACCAAATTAATACAGGTTCAAAGTTCATACATAAAGTTCATATACGACACTTAATTAAATGCAACATACAAATAACTCTCTAGCTAAAGAATTTAAATGCAACAACAAATGCGACGAAGATCGCAACTAAGGTAACAATTGATCCAACAGCATAATGATACCAAGCCACACTATCAATGGCATATTTTCTAATCTTTCTAATCTTCAACCTCATTTTGTCCATCTTGATCTTGTGATCATCGACGACATCGACAACATGCAACTCCAATTCCATCTTCTCTCCCTCAATTCTTTTCAATTTTTCTTTTAAATACTCGTTTTCTCTTTCAACTAAATTTAACCTCTCGACAATAGGGTCGGTTGGAATTTCCGGTTCACATACCTCCTAGATAAAAATATCTATGTCAACTTGATGTGCATAATTTGTCATAAACACGAAATGCAACAACTAGTTTTAAAATAGAATATACCACATCCGAATCATAACAAGGACGAGGGCCGACGGGGACGGATATCAAAACCATGGCACTATGTATAACAAACAACATACGGGTAAGATAATTATATGAGTAACTATATATCCAAATCACACAAACATCAATTTGGTAATGTAAAACATTCATGAACAAGAGCCTCACCACAAGGTGGTGCCGCTGACAGGACGGTCTTGAGCGATCGGACGGTGGTTCTGACGGAGATTTAGAAGGCACTAAGTAAACCACACCTACATATGCAAACTAAGTGTTATTTTTGACCTCAAATTGCATATAAATCAAATACTAGCAAATATAATTCCTCCCAAATTAATCACTATACAATGCATTGCAAGAGCTAATCTAGCAATGAGAGTTGAAAGGACAAAGTTGCTAACCTTTGTGATCATTTGAATGGATGGGGGCCTTCAAATCTTGACAAATTTTGGGCAAAATTTGTGAGGAGCTCGAGGAAGAGAGGGGAAGAACAGAGAAAGTGAGGGGAAAGGGGAAGAACAAAGTGGCTCGGGTGGACGAAGGGTTTATGTAGGTCGACCTTTAGTACCGGTTCGTACCACGAACCGGTACTAAAGGTGCTGGAGGGGCCCCAGACTGACAACACGCTGCCACCACTCTCTTTAGTACCGGTTCGTGGCACGAACCGGTGCTAAAGGTTCGTCATGAACTGGTACTAATGAGAATGGCCGGCTAGCCGTTGGAACCGGCACTAATGGACACATTAGTGCCGGCTCAAAATCAAACCGGCACTAATGTGTCTCATATTAGGTCCTTTTTCTACTAGTGGATTTAGCCATTACTTTGTATACACACGTTTCTCGAAAAAAAAATCGTGTACATCTTTGCCTCCTCTTGGTTTTCATCCTGGCTCCGCCCCTGCCCGTTTCACGCCCAGACCGTCGCGACGCTTCTCAATCCCCAACTCTGAGCACCGCCGCCTTTGATCCCGATCCCGCCGCAAAACCCTCCCAATGGCAGCATCCCAGAGGCCAACAGAAAGGGTGGTGTCAGTGTGCACCCCAACGACGGCGCAGACCACGCTCGTGTTAGAGATCGCCGGGTACAGCCTGCACAAGGGCATCGGCGCCGGCAAATTCATCCAGTCCAACCCCGTCTCCGTTGGCGGCTACGAATGGTGCATACGCTACAACCCCGACAGAGACGCAAGCAAGGAGAGCGAGGACCACGTGTCAGTCTGCCTGGAGCTCCTGACCAAGGGTGCCAAGGCCAGGGTGATCTACGACTTGAGGCTGGTCAACCATGAAATCGACCTGTCCACGGGGAGGTGCTGTCCGAAATCGCCGACAGAGTTCGACTCCCTCGACGCCAGCACGAACCCATCCATCCTTGGGAGAAACAAGCAGCTCAAGAAGAAGAGAAGCGAACTAGAGAAGTCTCCGTTCCTGCGGGATGACCGCCTCATGATCGAGTGTGCCCTCACTGTGATCAAGGAACCACTTGTTGAGGAGACCGTTAAAATCCGGGTGCCACCCTCAGACTTGGCAGATAATCTTGGAAAATGGCTAGAGACGGAGGAGGAAACAGATGTGACATTCAATGTTAGAGGGGAGACCTTCCATGCGCATAAGATCATGCTTGCGATGCGGTCACCGGTCTTCAAGGCCCAGCTCTATGGACCGATGGGAGACAGGACGGCGCGGAACATAACCGTGGAAGATATGCAGCCTGACGTTTTCAAGGAATTGCTTTACTTCATCTACTGTGATTTGTTGCCTTCCCTAAAAAACCTTGATGGCGAGAATGACAACATGGTTAAGCATTTACTGGTGGCTGCAGATCGGTATGCCATGAAAAGGATGAAGATGATATGCGAAGCCAGTCTCTGCAAAAGTATTACTGTAGAGACTGTCGCGTCCACGTTAGCTCTGGCTGATCAGTATCATTGCAGCGGGCTCAAAGATGCTTGCATTGAATTTGCCATCTCTTGTAATAGAATGGGTGGTGTGGTTGCAAGCCAAGGGTATGTGCACTTGAAAAGATCCTGCCCTGCTGTCTTAGGAGATATCCTGGAGAGAGTAACGAAGTCTCCCAAAGTTTAGTGTGCTCATTCTGGGGTAAACTTGGATTAGTTAGGTTAGTTTTTTTTTTCGAAACGGAATTAGTTAGGTTAGTTAACATGTAGCCACCTGAGATGAAGTAGTCTTATCCGCACTTGTCACTTTTAGAGATCTTTCCGAGGAGCAACTAAATCTTGGAGATTTTAGTATGCTCATCTTGGATTCATGTGTTAGCTTAATTACCTGTACTACTTGATACATGACCATCTGAGATGAATCTGTTTTATTTATATCTGCTATAGTATTTGATTTCTCTTTTTGTTAAAGGTCGGGACCCTTCGAATTCGTTGTCATTTACTTACTTTTTAAGTATATATATTACATGCGCTACAAACTAATGCACTTACAGAGGCTAAGTGACACTCCCTCCATTCCGAAATAATTGTCTTTCTAGCCATCTCAAATGGACTACAACATACGGATGTATGTAGACATGTTTTAGAGTGTAGATTCACTCATTTTGCTCTGTATGTAGTCACTTGTTGAAATCTCTAGAAAGACAATTATTTCGGAACGGAGGGAGTATATTTTAATGAGAAAATACTACTCCCTTCATTTCAAAAAATAATGCGCCCGCGCTTCCTGAGATCCAACTTTGACCATAAATTTAACCAACGAGACTGACTGCGGCGGGAGAAAAAATTATATAATTAAAAACTTCTTTTGAATACAAATTCACTGGTATAACTTGGTGTTCATACGCAGCCTTGTTGGACCCAGCGGCAATCGATTCAGCTGAAACAACAATCCCTGCAAAGAAGATCTCGCCCCCGCGTCGCTCTCCCAGGAGCGGCTCGGGCGGACCTGCACGCCACCGCGGCCGGCTCCCTCCCGCCCCTTCCCCCACCTCGCCGCCGCCAGAGGGCGCCGCGGGCAAAGCCCGCTTGGCGGTGGTGGCGGGCGCTAGGCTCATGGCTGCGCCCGGCGTGTGCAGGCAGCGGCGGCCCCTGTGCACGGTCGGCGGCTCCTTCTTTGACCCGGACGGCGCGGGGGGTGGCGGCGGCCCGGCGTGGCCGGCAATCTGGATGCGGTTGGGCCGGCGGCTCGCTGGTCTGCCGGAGATCCAGGGGCATCATCGCCTCCGACTCGATCTGCTTCGGTTCGTGCTAGATCCGGTACAGGGAGATAGTCGTCATCTCCCGGTGCTGGCTACATGGATCTGGCGGCGACGGCTGGACCCTTGGTCTAGTCTTCAACAGAGAAGGTGGCGGTCCGTGCACAAGAAGCGGATGGAGTTCTTCAAACAGATCTGGGTGAAAACCTGCTCTTGGCTAGATGCCAAAGCCGGTGATGGCGGCGCTCTACGGTGTCGTTCCCTTCTTGAAGGCATCACCGTAAAGAAGTTCTAGACTACGATCTGCTACCTCCGGGGGAAATCCTAGATCGATAGATCAGAAGATGGCGGCGCGTTTGTGTCGTTTCCCCCTTGGGGGCGTCTTTCTTGGAGGTGTACGCGGGCTCGAGGGACCAGTGGACAACGTGTTTGGTGGAGCGGTGCTTCATCATGCACATGATGGTGACAGATCTCGATGGCTTGGCGCTCTGGAGATTAGGCGTCTGATGTGCGATGATGGACTCGCGCAGGAGGATGACGCTGTCTGGCGTCGTGATGGCATCGACGGCAGCTAGACCGGGCAAGGTAGATGCAGCAGTACAACACTGAAGATGAATTGGTGGCAGATGGCTGTGGCGGCCTCATACTCGGCAGGCGTCCTGGTTGAGGTGCGCCGGACTGATGGATGTCCCATACCCGGCAGGCGTCCTGGTTGGGACCTCGGGTCTTAGATGTTAGGTTTGGCTGCGAGGTCTGTTTGGTATTAGGCCCAGACTATCAGCATCTCTTCATCAACTGGATAGGAGTAGCGACAGATGTTGCCTAGACAGTGGCTTTAGTCTTACTGTTGTATGACTTTATAAAATCTTGTATGAATAATTAATAAAATGGCTGCATGCATTTTTCAGATGCAGAGGCCGGGGGTCCTCCTTCATTTAAAAAAAAACTTTTGTTTTAGTCGCAGTCAGTCTCGTTGATTAAATTTATAATTAAAATTGAAGCATGGGAGTAGAGGAAGCACTTTGGAACGAAGGGAGTAAGAAATCCTTTCTGTACATGATGTGGGAACTACCAACTCTGACTTGGATGATTATAATGTTTGTCAATTGGGTGTACGGTGTACTCTGTTGTAGACATGTAGGTGTACCATCACACGCTATCGCTCGTGGGCTCTAGCGGATTCTCCATATCCGCAGCCTCTTAAAAAGTTGAAGTTCACTCTAAATGATTTTGGAGGCTGCGAAGAGTATGTGCAAATTCGCCTTATCCAGTCTTAAAAAAAACCACCTTATGGGACCCACTCATTGATAGGACGTCTCTCTTTCTTTTCTGTCTTTTTCCTCACCCGCTCTCTCCTGCAGGAACCACACTTCCCTCACCATCATGGCCGTTGCCGCAATCGAAGATTATGGAAGCAATGCCGGTTTCAATGACCGCACATGGTGGTGCGGGAGAGCCGCCAGCAACACTGCACACACACCGGTCCTTGCACCAGCATACACGGGGTACAACGTGGTGCCGTAAATCCGACGGGAGGGAGAGCTGGGGATGACGTCATAGGTCGGTGAGGAGGCCATGGGACGATGAGATGGAGCGGCGGACAAATGGACAATGCGGTGGGGCATACGTTGGACTTCAGTGGCGGCAAGGAGGGGAAGGGTGAGTTGGTTGGGGGCGATGGTGGCAATTTTAGGGTCTACTCCAAGAGTTGAGGATGCACCACCGATTTTAGCTAAACTTCTTTACCACTTCTTGCACACACTTTTTGAAAACAACTTCCTGCTAGCACGGCCTTTTGGTGATTTTGGGGACCAGACACTGCTCATTGGGACGCTATCTGTTTGAGGCCGCGGAGAGGTCATTTCCGCTGTTGTACCGCGTGGCATGGCGGAGCATAGCAGTGCCGGACCAGGGGGAACGAAGATCCCGCTCATTCATGCATGTTTATCGCTCGTGCAAACCCTCGTCTCGGTCTCCCCTCCGACCCTCTTCCCCTATCTCGCTGCCGTTCCCCACTTCCAAACCATGTTGGCGTTTTCTCCCCCAGCTGTCCATCGCTGCTGCTTCCCCGCCCCCAAATTCCCACAATGGCAGCACCCTAGATGCCAATAAAAAGAATGGCGTTGAGGTGCACCCCAACGATGGCGACGGCCACACTCGCGTTAACATAACCGTCTAAGACATGCAGTGTGTTGTTTTCAGGCCATTGCTTCACTTCATCTACACGAATTCGCTGCCTTCCATGGACAACTTTGATGATGAAGAGAACAAAGAAATGCTCAAGCACCTACTAGTTGCTGCAGATCAATATGCGATGGGAAGGATGAGAATTATATGTGAAGGCATTCTTTGAGGAAGTCTTGACGTCGAGACTGTGGTGACCACGTTAGCTCTAGCTGATCAGCATCGCTGCCACTGCCGGAGCTACAACCAGGCCAAATGGGCCATCGCCTGCCCAGACCAGACTGGGCCATGAGAGGAAAAATAGTGGGCTTTCCTTTGTACTGGCCCGCCCGGTTCAGTATTGTAGCTCCGCCACTAATCACAGTTGTAGGCTCAAAGATGCTTGTGTTGAATTTGTCACATCTTCAAATAGAATGGATGATATGGTGCAAGCCAAGTAAATGCGCACTTGAAAAGGTCATGCCCTGTTGTCTTAGTAGATATGTTAGAGAGAGTAACAAAGTCTCGCAAATTCAGTTTAGTAACATAGCCACCGATGATGAGCTTGTTTTTTTCTTTAATTTTGAGAGATCTTTGAGTCTTCTCTCTTCTGGAAGAGAAAACGTGTGCCATGTCCCCTTCAGTTTTCAGATATCTTTTGGTGGCTTTTGGAGTACATATCTTGCATGTAGTGATTGTTGGATGCTCATCCTACTACGTATGAAATTATGGATATTCACGAGTTCACTAGTTTTATATTATGTGCCGTGTGATGCTCTACTTTTCTCTGCTCTTTTTTATTTCCGGCTTTTAAGATTGAAAATTTTGGATTTCACTGCAGTAACATAGTCTGGCAACGTTTAGTAACATAGCTACCTGAGATGAGCTTGGGCTGTTCTTTAGTTTTGAGAGATCTTTTGACTCTCTCCTAGTAGAAGAGAAAAAGCCCTGTTACTCATATCCCTTCAGTTTTCAGATATCTTTTGTTGGCTTTAGGAGGAGTACACATCTTGCATGTAGTGACTGGATGCTCATCCTGTATACATGGTTATTCACGTTTAGTACATAAAATTGTTGCAGATGTTTAGTTGGTACGTCAACATGGAAATTGATTAGCTTAATACATAATCTTGTTTGTGTAAGTGATGCAGGTACAAATCAGCGCAGGAGGGCGCGCCGCGCGGCACTGACTGACGTGCCCCTGAATACCGGGAGATCTTGCGAGGAAGGATCATCCCACCTATGTTTTCGATTCCTTGGTACCTGGAGAAGAGAGGGAGCCAGGGAGGAAGGGGACGGGTGACTGTCCAATTCTCGACAGCTGCTCCTTCAGGCTTTCAGCTGCTGGGTGGGAAGAGTGGAGAGAGAAAAATGAGGCTCACGAGCCCAGGAATTTCGTAGTGCGAGCTCCTGATGGAGTGTCCTTTTGACCCCAAACGTGGCTAGAGCTCTTCACCAGGTACCATTGATGAACATCATGGAAGAAACACTGCAACAGGCCATGGGAAGCTGGGAACCAAACTGGACTGAAAAAATGCAGCTGTGCGAGTCCGCGCATGGAAAAAAAATGTCCACAAAACGAGCTACTCCTACATGAAAAGGTATTAAATAACCAGGCACACAAGGGATCTGCTCGATCAAAACAAAAACCAGCTACACAACGGATCTGCTCCATCAAAACAAAGCTTATTTAGCTTCTTGAGGCATCTTATACGGAGCATTCCTCAGAGCTTCAATATCCTTACGACCGGCTTTTACAACGTCAACGACGCCGCGGCGGTCTGCTCTGAGAAGGTATTTCTTCGCAACTCTGTAGCCATCCACGTAAGAAAACCCGTCTTTTTTCCATGACAGACGACACTGCTCAGCGGCTACCGTTGGCTTTGGATCTATCGTCATTGCCTCCAGCGCGACAGAATTTCTGAGGATATGAAGTGCCAACTCCAGCTGATCTTTCTCACCATAAAATCCCGTAATATCCACCAACTTGAGATGGGAGTGTGGCTTTGGGGGGAGGCTCCTTAGCTTGCCATCAAGCTTGCGGTATCGTACACATTCACAGTCCATCCACATCTGTCAAAGCAACAAGCATGCATCTAAGCATTCCCTCAAAAAAAAAAAGCATGCATCTAAGCACCACTCAAAAAAATAGAGGTTGCTCCCAACTCCCAAGCCCAGACAACCACCCAAGTGAAAACAAATCGACCCCAGAAAATATGTGTCATAATTTCAATTTTTACATACCAAGAAGCAAATAAAAAAAAACTGCTATGCTAAGTGGCTAAGTTATGGTGTGCTGCGTAGTCCACTAACACTGGTTAGGAAGTTCTAAGATGATCTATTGGTTGGACTGGAAAAATAATACTACTGTATATGAGTCGTACAAGAAAGACAAGCCGTGCTGACATAAATGTCTCTTTTGCACAACTTACATACAGTCATTTTTTTTTTCAACCCAACTGACAGATCATCTATATTGTCATCATCATAATCCTCCACTAACTCTCATGATAGTACGCATTATCTAATCTACACCTACATATACACCAAAAAAGCCTTCTCCTTACAAAAGTACAGAGTGACTCACTATATATGGTACCATTTCAGCAAACTTCCCAATCACTGTTAATTTGACATATGGTGGCCACCTTATATGTAACATATATTGCACATCTTTTTTGAATCAATGGGATAATTTATTGTAACAACATATTGCACAGTTAAAGTAAGGGAAATTTCTTTTGCTGAGATCAGCCTAGGTCATATGTAAAAAACATGCATATTACAAATTGAAATGACAGACTTACATGAAACTCCAGCTTTTCCATTAAAGGAGCAGCCTCCAAGAGGGAGGCAAAATCAAGGACATCAGACTTCCTTTTCGTCAGGGATAAAAAGGTTATTTCCAATCTCAGGTGCCTTAGATGGATAAATTTGAGAGGCTTCTCCAGTAAAATAGCTCTCTAACCACACGCAAAATGGAAGTTACATAATAAATCCAGTGAAACAATAGAGATGCATATAAATATTGGAATTCTGAAAGACGAAATGTAGCTCGAACCTCAAGTTCTTCACATTTTAGAGACAGCATCTCTAGTCGACGCACCGTACTGGGCAATCCAGTGGAGATATATGCAAGAGCTGAGCAAACATCTGATGACTCTATGCTTAAGTTTGTCAAAGTTACAGGAGGTGCTATCGGTATTGATGGACCTTCATATCTATATTCAAGTGTTGACAAGCCATAATTCAACTTTATCTCTTGAAGCAAGAGGCAGTGAAAGACACGCAAATGCTTAAAGTGGTCTGAAAGTTGAGGTGTCTTGATGGTTGTGAGCATTCGACAACGAGCAACTCCAAGAAACTCCAAAACATTGCAGTTGGACAACAGAAGTTGAAGTTCTTCGTCAGTAATATTTACATCCATTAACATAAGCTTTTTAAGGTTTAGAAAAGCTTTGAAGTTTGCAGGCTTATTTAGAGAAACAGAACCAAGTGTCAACGATTGGAAGATGGAACTCTTGGTAGCATCGAAAAGCTGAAAAGGGAACTTGTAGTGTTCCATTATAGGATGCACAGATGTAAAATTAAGGATGAGCTGCTTTGTCTTTGCTGTAATAGCAAAGTTCAGCCATCTATCAATGTGATTAGCATGTTCATCGTTTAGTGAAAAATCAACTTCCATTTTCTCAACCCCTACTCCAGAGTGTTGTTTTAAGACTGCATCAATTCTCTTAATAACTTCTTGTATAGGATGGAGAATAAAAGGTCCTGCTTTATAACTCCTTCGCATCACTGATCTAAAAGAAAACTCCAAGTTTGTACGGCTACACCAAACATATCTCCAGTGTTCCGATAAAATGCTTGTCCTCAGAGCCTCTTTTAATGGTAACAATGATATGATGTGGCACAATATATCCTGCAGCAGAGAAACAACCATATTATAATACTAGATTGTTCAAAAGCAACAAGAGAATATGTTCTTAAGGACAATGGAGTATCACTAGTTCACTACTTGATTCCAATTTGGCATTTCTTACCATGGGTAAGTCGCTCAACTGAGAACTTGATCTCTTTCTTTTGACAATTGCTCCATTCGGTTTATCCTTTGAACTTCTCCTTCGCTTTGCCATCCAGGATTATGTCTAAGGAATATTTGCATGAGAATCATATAGCAGCATGCCATCACAAACTACTGCCTACTAGGTGATGTCCCGCGGGTTGCCACGGGACCTGCGCTAAAACAGATGCATAAATAGGTTCCTAAAAACAATTAAAATTAATGGGAAAATAGTAAGAGTATTCTCGGTTTACATTTTATTAGAAACAATAAAACCTACAAAACGATGTATAAAACGAGGAAAAAAAACTTATCTTAAATGGATTGTTTGGAATTTTACCACAAGAATATGACAGCTCACCTGTCACTACTCATTTGTTCTAACCAAAGTAATAATAAACTGGAAAAGCAGATTCGGTATGCTAGCAGCTTCCTTGTGCTTAGTCCCTCCGTTAATATATGTCTTTTTAGAGATTTCAATATAAACTACATACGGATGTATATAGATATATTTTACAGTGTATATTCACTCATTTTGCTCCGTATATAGTCTACATTGAAATCTCTAAAAAAAACTTATATTTAGGAACCGAGGGAGTATTTCTTAAGTCGCCAAGAAGGCAAAGAACAAATTGGAGGATAGAGATCATGATATTAATCTTTGGGTGTTGCTCCATAGTGCTGGCAGAAGGCTACAAGTTTGGGTAAAAAACGCAACGAATAATAACGGGATTGAAGAAAGTACCACTGTATGATTTTTTTTATATAACACAAATACCTATTCAGATTCGTCTAGTGAGGCGGCGCCGCGATGTAACTGGGGTGGGATGAAGCCAGCCGGGTCTCGGGAGGAAAGGAACCGGAGGGAGAGAAGGAGGGAGGGTCGTGGTGGGTAGGTGGTGCGAAGGCCGCTGGGCCGCCAGAGGAGGGCGGGACTCCGGGAGCTGCTGTCGACGACCAAGCAGCCGGAAAAGGGGATTGGACAGAAACGGGATCTCTGACGGCCACGGGGACTGGTGACTGCGGCTCCTCCGACGCCCGACCTGATCGGTAGTGCCCCCTGTCTCTACTCCTAATGTCTCAGTTGGTACATCATGTTTCGGGTTTATTTTTGTCCCACCTTATCCAGTCTTTTTTGGTACTTCTTTGGTACTTCCTCCCACCTCCCTCTCAGCCACGAAAAACCAAGGAAAACCCCGCGATCGAGTCCCGCACACGCCCAACCTCCCGTCTCACGCTAAGCCGCATAGAACCAAAAGAAACCTCAAGCCGAGTCCCCCGCCCGCCCCACATAGTCCAGGCCCTAACATCCCGTCGTACCAAGAGAGACGAACCAAAAAAATCTACGAATAGTCTGCCGGTTATTTTTCGCTGGTTTTTATTTCGCATCACCACTTTCGTTGGTTTATTTCGCTGGTTTTATTCCGTCTCCCTCCCACCTGTCTTTTCGCTTCACCATCCATATAAACCCATCAGATTAGTTACCATAAAAAAAATTGCAATCAATCAAGTATTGATAATCAGATTAGTTACCATATAAAAAATAAATCGCAATCAATCAAGTATTGATGGGATATTTCCTTATATTGATGTGATTTCCCCTTTTTATCATCAATCGTCTCTACTACCTAAAAAATGTGTAGCTTTTCTTTTCGCTTCACCACCCACATAAACCCATCAGATTAGTTACCATATAAAAAATAAATCGCAATCAATCAAGTATTGATGATCAGATTAGTTACCGTATAAAAAATAAATCGCAATCAATCAAGTATTGATGGGATATTTCCTTATATTGATGTGATTTTCCCTTTCTTATCATCAATCATCTCTACTGCCTAAAAAAATGCGTAGCTTTTCCTTTTCGCTTCACCACCCACATAAACCCATCAGATTAGTTACCATATAAAAAATAAATCGCAATCAATCAAGTATTGATGATCAGATTAGTTATCATATAAAAAATAAATCGCAATCAATCAAATATTGATGGGATATTTTCTTATATTGATGTGATTTTATGTAGCTTTCCTTTTTCGCCAACCGACCGCGCCCCGCCTCTCTACATCCGCGCTCGTTGCTCTGCCTCCCGCAAAAAAACCTCTCGTTTGACCTCCCCAAACCCCGCATGATGGAAAAACCCAGCGCTGCTTCCCTCCTCTCGACCGCTCCATACGCCCGGATCGCGCCCCATCCCCATCCTCCTCTCACGCCACGGCGGCCGATGGACTGCCGCCACCACCTCCTACTCTCTCGCCGCCGCCGTCCCCGCTTCGCTCGCCGCCGCCGCCGCCACCAATCCCGTCGAAGGCGCCGTTGTTGCTATGTCGCCTCCTTTCCCCATCCAAGTCGACCATGGCAGCGGCACCTCTCATGTGTCCCGCGGTGAGGTTTGGGAGGCGCGACCACAATCCAAGAGGGATCTCACCGCGGACCCGTCCGTTGGGATGGGTGTTGCCTCCGTTGCGAATGGGATCGAAGGGAGGACTACTTCGTCGTCAAGGTCGATGAGGCAGCGGCCGATTGGGAGCCCGACAGAACATGGGAGTTCGTCCCCATGGAGGCGGCGGCCGTGGAGATTGGATGTGAAGCAACCCCACTTACGGTGGTGGAGGCTTGCCGTCCATGTGATCCTTTCTTCTCCGGTATCCCCATTCCTTGCCTCCCATTACAAAAAGAGAGCATAAATGAGAGCAGGGCTGATTTTCATCACTTCATTTCTCATATTTTTAGTTGCTTTTTGAGATTATACAAGATGCTCTCGATCTGTTTTGTCAAATTACTTGGATCGTCTTATGGAATTGACAGCCATCGCATTTTTCACCTCATGTTATTTCTTAATCTTTGTCCCACTAGGCATCCACTACATGTTTGGTAATGACGTGATGTTGAGGCGGCTAGGAGAAGCTTAGCAGCCAGATCAAGGGCTATCGAGATGGATCTGGGAGCCAAGCAGTAGTTCTTCTGTTAAATTTTGGTTATTATCTTTTCTATTGTTACGATTGTGAGATGGTTGATTTTGACTCGGTGTAACATTTGCATTTGTTTCCCCAGCTTGTTGGCATAGATGTGGCATCGCGGCAACTAATCAAGAGCGAGGGCAGTGCACATCGAGCTACGCTGAATGTAGCGAGCCAACCACGAATTGGGTATGTTCACATGAGGGATGGGAGAGGAGAGGAACATTAACATTTTCATGATTTGGATGAAAATTTCAGTTCATAGTTTCTCCGTGACGTGGCAACACACTAACGGTACTCATGGGTTTAGGATGAAAGTAGCGCCAGCAGAATCAGTAGGTTGGATGGGAAGGCGGTTGTTGCCCTTGTCCCTTGGTGCTAGCCTACCGTGGTGGCCTCACTAACTTGCTCATTGCGAATACGAGTTCGTGGGGTCGCGAGTTGCTGCAGATTTGTTTTTATCACTTTTTACAATATTTATTGATGTATCCCTAACTCATCGAGTCATTTTTAGCTTTGATTTCCCAAATACGCTAGCCTAAATATTCCATGGTCAGAATATTTGCATGGTTAGTGGACATTGTCCCTTTCTTTTTAATGTTTAATATTTTATATTGCCGATAGAAATAATTTTATCTGCTTGATTTAGGAAGTGCACATAGGTAGGTCAACATATTTTGTAGCTCTTTCGGATGTAAAAGCATATGTTGCATAAGAAATTATTATCTTCCAAGCATACTCACATTTGACTAACATATAGGGGGAGGTTCAGACTTCAGAGGAATGATAAAAGGGTTTATTCCTCACTCTTTTGTTGGAATTTTAGTTCCAAGTTAACATGATTTCTTATCCACTTCATAAGTCATGCATCTTCTTAATTA
Organism: Aegilops longissima; assembly: GCA_021605205.1. Taxonomy (NCBI): domain Eukaryota; kingdom Viridiplantae; phylum Streptophyta; class Magnoliopsida; order Poales; family Poaceae; genus Aegilops; species Aegilops longissima. Next base: position 607,891,292 of record CM038677.1, on the reverse strand, counting down.
GGTGATAAGTAGGGCTATTGTGGGGTTTGTTTAAACTCCAGCATAAGGAATTCTGGTTTAAGAAAAAAAAGACTTTTGGCTTCTTTAATTACAAATTGATTGCAACATCGTGTTAGTATATGATTTCTCACATCTGGTTGTAATATTTGTGAAGACGTGCATTGCACGTGCACTTGGAAGCGGGCCCGTGGCCCGCGCCGGACGGCGCAGACGCTGACCCGGGCCACCTCCTCCGCGTATTCTTGGAGCTGTGGCTGGCCGATTTACATGAAATTAATTCCCTCAGTTCTGGTGGCAAATATAATACACATAATCCATATTGTTATGCACTAGCGTGTGTGTGTGAAATAGATGGATTATGGTCCCGTACCCAATAAGATGGATATGTGTGTGTGTTAGAGAGAGGGAGAGGGGGAGAGAGAGTGAGGAAGAGGGAGGGAGTGTGTGCGTGTGAGGATTTGATGGTAAAAAAGGTCGCCAATGTCGTAATATTGAACTCTTTAAGTTAACGTGGCCCCGTTGCAACGCACGGGCGTTCTTCTAGTATTCATATTTTCTAAACGAAATTGGCGCATAGAATTGGAGTATTATACAAGTACAAGTCGGAATATATGACTCAAAAGAAAGAGTACGACTATACATGTACTATGAGATTGGTTCGTTAATAATCACAAGATTGCATCCAATTTCACATGGAGTTTTTGTTTTGAGGGCAATTTTACATGGAGTTAGCATGTTAAGTCACGGCGCATGCAAGTGTAACTAGGCTTTTTGGGTTTGCGGTTGATTGTTTATGTGAAAGTAAATGATGTTACTATTTACTACTCCCTCCGTCCGAAAATACTTGTCATCAAAATGGATAAAAGGAGATGTATCTAGACGTATTTTAGTTCTACATGCATCTTCTTTGTCCATTTTGATGATAAGTATTTCCGGACGGAGGGAGTAGTATTTAGTACTATCTCTATAGCTAAATACTAGATGATACCCCGCGCGTTGCTGCGGGACTTTGTGCTTTCCATGAGCAGATTCAAAGAAAAGCATATATTGTACATTTACATTATAAATTTGGTTTTGGAGATCCAACGGAATATTGATATTTACATTTGAAATGCTGGACAAATATATTTCTACACAAACATAAAGAGAATTATCAGTAACGTGCACCGATTCATCTCCCAAGTAACTATGTTGGATTTTAAGAGCACTGAAGTAATTCTAGTACACTTGGTTAGCATCCAGTTGCTCCAAATGTGACATTTGTTCACCTACAAAAACTTTCAAATTTGTGTGGCCAAATCTTAACAACTTGAAAAATAAAGTATGTGCATATGATAGTACACGTGAAGCACACATGAAAAGTTGGTTGAGATATATGTTTCAAACATCCAGGGAGGCATCATGAATAGCATACATTGATATAGTTCTTTTAATTGCTAAGGAAGCAATATTGTACAGAAACAAAACTAAATTTTATTTATTTATATTGGCATGACAACTTTTTTGAAAGACGTATGTATACCTGTAGGTTCACCTTGTCTAGAAATTCCATACTCATATGATTTTACCTTTTTCATTCCTAGCAAGGCAACAATTAGAAGTTGTGTTCTACTTGGCCTTGCTGATTCCACAAAGAAACTAAAATGGGAGAATAGACTCTTCATATTTTGGTTCATAACCACTCCATTAAGATCGCCGGTGAGTGGAAGCTGCAAGATCTCCTACGAAAGCGAGACACGACAGTGAGCCAACAGGTTTTCCACAACTGGAAGGGAAGTATTAAACATGAAGTGTGTACGATATCCCATAGAGCCAGTGAAACAACCTACAGTGCTCAATAATTTCTCTACAATATGATGTTATCTTTTGGTTTTGTTTTGATGTTGCGCATGGCAAAATTAATAATGAAATTCCAGCCTTCCATGTACCATAACCATCCATGTTGCACTGTCCTGATGTAGGAAATTAGATAGCACAATTTAACAATAATCCAGAAGAACAACCAGTAAAGATGTATCAATAGGATGGCAAATAATGCAAAGATTCATTCTCTGCAAACATAATTAGGCATGGGAAAAGAATAATCAAAAAATTATATAGGATAACTTCACAGTAAGTAGGAAGATTGCGTACCGGCAGGCGGTGGAGAACTCCAAATTTCTCCGAGCACTATAACTTGTATGAGTAACATGAAGGAAATATGCCCTAGAGGCAATAATAAAGTTATTATTTATTTCCTTATATCATGATAAATGTTTATTATTCATGCTAGAATTGTATTAACCGGAAACATAATACATGTGTGAATACATAGACAAACAGATAGTCACTAGTATGCCTCTACTAGACTAGCTCATTAATCGAAGATGGTTATGTTTCCTAACCATAGACATGTGTTGTCATTTGATTAATGGGATCACATCATTAGGAGAATGATGTGATTGACATGACCCATTTCATTAGCTTAGCACTTGATCGCTTAGTATGTTGCTTATGCTATCTTCATGACTTATACAAAGTTCCTGCAACTATGAGATTATGCAACTCCGTTTACGGAGGAACACTTTGTGTGCTACCAAACATCACAACGAATCGGGTGATTATAAAGGTACTCTACAAGTGTCTCCGAAAGTATATGTTGAGTTGGCATGAATCAAGATTAGGATTTGTCACTCCGATTGTCGGAGAGGTATCTCTGGGCCTTCTCGGTAATACACATCACATAAGCCTTGCAAGCATTGCAACTAATGAGTTAGTTGTGAGATGATGTATTACGGAACGAGTAAAGAGACTTACCGTAACGAGATTGAACTAGGTATTGGATATCGACGATCGAATCTCGGGTAAGTAACATACCGATGACAAAGGGAACAACGATGTTGTTATGCGGTTTGACCGATAAAGATCTTCGTGGAATATGTAGGAACCAATATGGGCATCCAGGTTCCGCTATTGGTTATTGACCAAGAATGGTTCTAGGTCATGTCTACATAGTTCTCGAACCGTAGGGTCCGCACGCTTAAGGTTTCGATGACGGTTATATTATGAGTTTATGTATTTTGATGTACCAAGGAGTTGAGTCCGGATGTGATCACGGACATGACGAGGAGTCTCAAATGTTCGAGACATAAAGATTGATATATTGACGGCTATATTCGGACACCGGAAAGGTTCGGAAGTTTCGGAGAAAACCGGAGTGCCGGAGGATTACGGAACCCCGGGAAGTAATGGGCCTTATTGGGCCAAGAGGGGAGAGAGGGCTGCACCAGGAGGTGGCGCGCCCCCCCATGGGGAGTCCGAATTGACTAGGAGGGGGGCGCCCCCTTCCCTCTCCTCTCCCTCTCTTTCCTTCCCCTTCCATCTTCCTAGTAGGACTAGGAAAGGGAGTCCTACTCCTACTAGGAGGAGGACTCCCCCCCCTGGTGCGCCTCCTAGGGCGGCCGGCCCTCCCCTTGCTCCTTTATATACGGGGCAGGGGGCACCCTAGAACACACAAGTTGATCTTCGTGATTGTTCCTTAGCCGTGTGCGGTGCCCCCTCCACCATATTCCACCTCGGTCATATTGTAGCGGTGCTTAGGCGAAGCCCTGCGACGGTAGAACATCAAGATCGCCACCACGCGTCGTCGTCGACGGAACTCCTCCCCGACGCTTTGCTTGGATCGGAGCCCGGGATCGCCATCGAGCTGAACGTGTGCTAAGAACTCGGAGGTGCCGAGTAACGGTGCTTGGATCGGTCGGATCGTGAAGACGACGACTACATCAACAGCGTTGATATAACGCTTCGCTTCGGTCTCACGAGTGCGTGGGACGGACACTCTCCCTCTCGTTGCTATGCCATCACCATGGTCTTGCGTGATCGTAGGAAATTTTTGAAATTACTACGTTTCCCAACATGGTATCGAGCTAGGTTTTATGCGTTGATGGCATATGCACGAGTAGAACACAAGTGAGTTGTGGGCGATACAAGTCATACTGCCTACCAAGCATGTCATACTTTGGTTCAGCGGTATTGTGAGATGAAGCGCCCGGACCGACATTACGCCAGACGCTTACGCGAGACTGGTTTCACCGTTACGAGCACTCGTGCTTAAAGGTGGCTGGCGGGTGTCTGTCTCTCTCACTTTAGTTGAACTGAGTGTGGCTACGCCCGGTCCTTGAGAAGGTTAAACGAGTCTATTTGACGAAGTATCGTTGTGGTTTTGATGCGCGAGGTGAGAACGGTTCTTGCTCAGCCCGTAGCAGCCACGTAAAACTTGCAACAACAAAGTAGAGGACGCCTAACTTGTTTTTGCAGGGCATGTTGTGATGTGATATGGTCAAGACGTGATGCTATATTTTATTGTATGAGATGATCATGTTTTGTAACCGAGTTATCGGCAATCGGCAGGAGCCATATGGTTGTCGCTTATTGTATGAAATGCAACGCCATGTAATTGCTTTACTTTATCACTAAGCGGTAGCGATAGTCGAGAAGCAATAGTTGGCGAGACGACAACGATGCTACGATGGAGATCAAGGTGTCGCTACCGGTGACGATGGTGATCATGACGGTGCTTCGAGATGGAGATCACAAGCACAAGATGATGATGGCCATATCATATCACTTATATTGATTGCATGTGATGTTTATCCTTTATGCATCTTATCTTGCTTTGTTTGACGGTAGCATTATAAGATGATCTCTCACTAAAATTATCAAGAAGTGTTCTCCCGAGTATGCACCGTTGCTAAAAGTTCAGTAGTACCCGGACACCACGTGATGATCGGGTGTGATAAGTTCTCGTCCATCTACAACGGGTGCAAGCCAGTTTTGCACACGCAGAATACTCAAGTTAAACTTGATGAGCCTAGCATATGCAGATATGGCCTCGAACACGGAGACCGAAGGTCGAACGTGAATCATATAGTAGATATGATCAACATAGTGATGTTCACCATTGAAACTACTCCATCTCACGTGATGATCGGACATGGTTTAGTTAATTTGGATCACGTAAACACTTAGATGACTAGAGAGATGTCTGTCTAAGTGGGAGTTTTAATATGATTAATTAAAACTTAAATTATCATGAACTTAGTACCGATAGTATTTTGCTTGTCTATGTTTATTGTAGATAGATGGCTCGTCTTTGTTGTTCCGTTGAATTTTAATGCGTTCCTTGAGAAAGCAAAGTTGAAAGATGATGGTAGCAATTACACGGACTGGGTCCGTAACTCGAGGATTATCCTCATTGCTGCCCGTAAGAATTACGCCTGGAAGCACCGCTGGGTGCCGAACCTGCTGCAGAGCTGCACGAAGTTGTGAACATCCGCAAAGCAAAGCGATGACTACTCTATAGTTCGATGTGCCATGCTTTACGGCTTAGAACCGGGTCTTCAACGACGTTTTGAACGTCATGGAGCATATGAGATGTTCCAGGAGTTGAAGTTAATATTTCAAGCAAATGCCCGGATTGAGAGATATGAAGTCTCCAATAAGTTCTATAGCTGCAAGATGGAGGAGAATAGTTCATCGGTGAGCACATAATCAAAATGTCCGGGTATAATAATCACTTAATTCAGCTGGGAGTTAATCTTCCGGATGATAGTGTCATTGATGTAATTCTCCAATCATCGCCACCAAGCTACAAGAGCTTCGTGATGAACTATAATATGCAAGGGATGACTAAGACAATTCACGAGCTCTTCGCAATGCTAAAAGCGGAGGTAGAAATCAAGAAAGAGCATCAAGTGTTGATGGTCAACAAGACCACTAGTTTCAAGAAAAGGGCAAAGGAAAGAAGAAGGAAACTTCAAAAGAACAGCAAGAAAGTTCTGATCAAGAGAAGAAACCCAAGTCCGGACCTAAGCCTAAGGCGAGTGTTTTTACCGCAAGCAAACTGGACTTTGAAACGGAACTGCCCCAAGTATTTGGCGGATAAGAAGGATGGCAAGGTGAACAAAGGTATATGTGATATACATGTTATTGATGTGTACCTTACTAGAGCTCGTAGTAGCACTGGGTATTTGATCTGGTTCATTGCTCATATTTGCAACTCAAACAGGACTACGGAATAGACGAGCACCGCAAAGGACGAGGTGACGATCTTGCGCGAGGAAATGGTTCCAAAGTCAATGTGATCGCGGTCGGCACGCTACCTCTACATCTACCTTCGGATTAGTTTTAGACCTAAATAATTGTTATTTGGTGCCAAAGTTGAGCATGAACATTATATCTGGATCTTGTTTGATGCGAGACGGTTATTCATTTAAATCAGAGAATAATGGTTGTTCTATTTATATGAGTAATATCTTTTATGGTCATGCACCCTTGAAGAATGGTCTATTCTTATTGAATCTCGACAAGAGTGATACACATATTCATAATGTCGAAGCCAAAAGATGCAGAGTTGATAATGATAGTGCAACTTATTTGTGGCACTCGCCGTTTAGGTCATATTGGTGTAAACGCATGAAGAAACTCCATACAGATGGACTTTTGGAATCACTTGATTATGAATCACTTGGTACTTGCGTAACCATGCCTCATGGGCAAGATGACTAAAACACCATTCTCCGGTTGTATGGAGAGAGCAATGACTTGTTGGAAATCATACATCTGAGATGTGTGTGGTCCAATGAATGTTGAAGCTCGTGGTGGATATCGTTATTTTCTCACCTTCACAGATGATTTAAGCAGATATGGGTATATCTACTTGATGAAACATAAATCTGAAACATTTGAAAAGTTCAAAGAATTTCAGAGTGAAGTTGAAAATCATCGTAACAAGAAAATAAAGTTTCTACGATCTGATCGTGGAGGAGAATATTTGAGTTACGAGTTTGGTCTACATTTGAAGCAATGCGGAATAGTTTAGCAACTCACGCCACCGGAACACCACAGCGTAATGGTGTGTCCGAACGTCGTAATCGTACTTTACTAGATATGGTGCGATCTATGATGTCTATTTCTGATTTACCGCTATCGTTTTGGGGTTATGCTTTAGAGACGGCCGCATTCACGTTAAATAGGACACCGTCAAAATCCGTTGAGACGACGCCTTATGAACTATGGTTTAGCAAGAAACCAAAGTTGTCGCTTCGAAAGTTTGGGGTTGCGATGCTTATGTGAAGAAACTTCAACCCGATAAGCTTGAACCCAAATCGGAAAATGTGTCTTCATAGGATACCCAAAGGAGACACTGGGTATACCTTCTATCACAGATCCGAAGGCAAGACATTTGTTGCTAAAATGGATCCTTTCTAGAGAAGGAGTTTCTCTCGAAAGAAGTGAGTGGGAGGAAAGTGGAACTTGATGAGGTAATAGTACCAGCTCCCTTATTGAAAGTAGTTCGTCACGTAAATCAGTTTCGTAACACCTACACCAGTTAGTGAGGAAGATAATGATGAAGATCATGAAACTTCAGATCAAGTTGTCCTTGAATCAGAGATCAACCAGAATAAAATCCGCACTGAGTGGTACGGTAATCCTATTCGGAAGTCATACTACTAGATCATGGTGAACCTACGAACTATGAAGAAGCGATGGTGAGCCCAGATTCATAAAATGGCTTGAAGCCATGAAATCTGAGATGGGATCCATGTATGAGAACAAAGTATGGACTTTGGTAGACTTGCCCGATGATCGGCAAGCTATTGAGAATAAATGGATCTTTAAGAAGAAGACCGACGCGATGGTAATGTAGCTGTCTACAAAGCTCGACTTGTTGCAAAAGGTTTTCGACAAGTTCAAGGGGTTGACTACGATGAGACTTTCTCACCCGTAGCGATGCTTAAGTCTGTCGAATCATGTTAGCAATTGCCGCATTTTATGATTATGAAATTTGGCAAATGAATGTAAAACTGCATTCTTGAATGGATTTCTAGAAGAAGAGTTGTATATGATGCAACCAGAAGGTTTTGTTGATCCAAAGGGTACTAACAAAGTGTGCAAGCTCCAACGATCAATTTATGGTCCGGTGCAAGCCTCTCGGAGTTGGAATAAACGCTTTGATAGTGTGATCAAAGCATATGGTTTTATCTGACTTTTGGAGAAGCCTCAGATTTACAAGAAAGTGAGTGGGAGCTCAGAGCATTTCGATATTATATGTGGACGACATATTGTTGATTGGAAATGATATAGTATTTCTGGATAGCATAAAGGATACTTGAATAAAAGTTTTTCAATGAAAGACCTCGGTGAAGCTGCTTACATATTGGGCATCAAGATCTATAGAGATAGATCAAGACGCTTAATAGGACTTTCACAAAGCACATACCTTGATAAAGTTTTGAAGAAGTTCAAAATGGATCGTGCAAAGAAAGGTTTTTACCAGTAGTACAAGGTGTAAGATTGAGTCGACTCAATGCCCGACCACAGCAGAAGATAGAGAGAAAATGAAAAATGTTCCTATGCTTCAGCCATAGGCTCTATCATGTATGCAATGCTATGTACCAGACTGACGTATGCTTAGCTGTAAGCTTGGCAGGAAGGTACCAACGTAATCCAGAGTGGATCATCGACAGCGGTCAAGAACATCCTGAAATACCGAAAAGGACTAAGGATATGTTTCGTATATGGAGGTGACAAAGAGCTAGTCGTAAATGGTTACGTCGATGCAAGTTTTGACACCGATCCGGACGATTCTAAATCGCAAACCGGATCGTATTTTTATTAAACGGTGGAGCTGTAAGTTGGTGCAGTTCTAAACAAAGCGTCGTGGCAGGATCTACATGTGAAGCGGAGTACATAGCTGCTTCGGAAGCAGCAAATGAAGGAGTCGGATGAAAGAGTTCATTTCCGATCTAGGTGTCATACCTAGTGCATCGGGACCAATGAAGATCTTTCGTGACAATCTTGGTGCAATTGCCTTGGCAAAGGAATCCAGATTTCACAAGAGGACCAAGCATATCAAGAGACGCTTCAATTCCATTCGGGACCAAGTCCAAGTGGGAGACATAGAGATTTGCAAAATACATACGGATCTGAATGTTGCGAGACCGTTGACTAAGCCTCTTCCACGAGCAAAACATGATCAGCACCAAGACTCCATGGGTGTTAGAATCATTCTTGTGTAATCTAGATTATTGACTCTAGTGCAAGTGGGAGATGAAGGAAATATGCCCTAGAGGCAATAATAAAGTTATTATTTATTTCCTTATATCATGATAAATGTTTATTATTCATGCTAGAATTGTATTAACCGGAAACATAATACATGTGTGAATACATAGACAAACAGATAGTCACTAGTATGCCTCTACTAGACTAGCTCATTAATCGAAGATGGTTATGTTTCCTAACCATAGACATGTGTTGTCATTTGATTAATGGGATCACATCATTAAGAGAATGATGTGATTGACATGACCCATTTCATTAGCTTAGCACTTGATCGTTTAGTATGTTGCTTATGCTATCTTCATGACTTATACAAAGTTCCGCAACTATGAGATTATGCAACTCCGTTTACGGAGGAACACTTTGTGTGCTACCAAACATCACAACGAATCGGGTGATTATAAAGGTACTCTACAAGTGTCTCCGAAAGTATATGTTGAGTTGGCATGAATCAAGATTAGGATTTGTCACTCCGATTGTCGGAGAGGTATCTCTGGGCCTTCTCGGTAATACACATCACATAAGCCTTGCAAGCATTGCAACTAATGAGTTAGTTGTGAGATGATGTATTACGGAACGAGTAAAGAGACTTACCGGTAACGAGATTGAACTAGGTATTGGATACCGACGATCAAATCTCGGGTAAGTAACATACCGATGACAAAGGGAACAACGTATGTTGTTATGCGTTTGACCGATAAAGATCTTCGTGGAATATGTAGGAACCAATATGGGCATCCAGGTTCCGCTATTGGTTATTGACCAAGAATGGTTCTAGGTCATGTCTACATAGTTCTCGAACCGTAGGGTCCGCACGCTTAAGGTTTCGATGACGGTTATATTATGAGTTTATGTATTTTGATGTACCAAGGAGTTGAGTCCGGATGTGATCACGGACATGACGAGGAGTCTCGAAATGTTCGAGACATAAAGATTGATATATTGACGGCTATATTCGGACACGGAAAGGTTCGGAAGTTTCGGAGAAAACCGGAGTGCCGGAGGGTTACCGGAACCCCGGGAAGTAATGGGCCTTATTGGGCCAAGAGGGAGAGAGGGCTGCACCAGGAGGTGGCGCGCCCCCATGGGGAGTCGAACTGGACTAGAGGGGGGGCGCGCCCCCTCCTCTCCTCTCCTCTCTTTCCTTCCCCTTCCTCTTCCTAGTAGGACTAGGAAAGGGAGTCCTACTCTACTAGGAGGAGGACTCCCCCCCTTGGTGCGCCTCCTAGGGCCGGCCGGCCCTCCCCTTGCTCCTTTATATACGGGGGGGGGGCACCCTAGAACACACAAGTTGATCTTCGTGATTGTTCCTTAGCGTGTGCGGTGCCCCTCCACCATATTCCACCTCGGTCATATTGTAGCGGTGCTTAGGCGAAGCCTGCGACGGTAGAACATCAAGATCGTCACTGCGCCGTCGTCTTGTGGAACTCCTCCCCGACGCTTTGCTGGATCGGAGCCGGGATCGCCATCGAGCTGAACGTGTGCTAAGAACTCGGAGGTGCCGGAGTAACGGTGCTTGGATCGGTCGGATCGTGAAGACGCACGACTACATCAACAGCGTTGATATAACGCTTCGCTTCGGTCTCACAGGGTACGTGGACGGACACTCTCCCCTCTCGTTGCTATGCCATCACCATGGTCTTGCGTGATCGTAGGAATTTTTTTGAAATTACTACGTTTCCCAACATAACATACATGAAGAGAACAAATAAATAGCACGGCAAGACTAATTTGAGTGACATAATCAGGGATTAAGGTAAGATAATACTTACTGGTATGTCTCCTAATAAATTCACCCTGTCCCAAAACAAATGTACCCATGTATTCATGTTCTGTGAAAGTCATGTAGCATGGTAACTCTGCGGTATCACTTATAGGACCAGTAAAAGATGTATATAGATAAGAGAAAATGCGTTGATTAACGTCACGAAGAAAAATTACAATTGCCAGCCCAGAGTATGCTCCAAATCTGGTTCGCCTCTGATCTTCATCGTCAGACAATATCACCGCCATGGCTACCGCTCTATGCAATCAGAGATTTCGGCAGCGCGGGAACTTGACAAAAGCATAATTCAGAAGAAAAGAAGAGCTTTAGCAGAGAAGAAACGGGACACGATGAGTGGGCTCCTCCGACTTGCCGTCTTTAGATTAAGGAAGAAGAAGCAGCCTGGTTGGTGGGGAAGGGTGGAGCCACCGACACACGCGGTTGGTCGCGTTAGTGCGAGCGCTGCTCCATGGGCGTAAGGGAGGAGGGTGGGAGCCAAGCCCGGTGGCGCTGAAGGAGATTGGCCAGCAGCGGGAGATCGAATCACGGGGCACTGATCGGTGTTGGGGGAGCTGGATCCGCAACTTAGGATTGGTGAGGCTGTCGGCGTGTCACGCGACATGTAGTTGTGTTGGCGGCAGGGGCTCGGGAATATTGCTAGCGGCGGCACACGACAAAGATTGGGGCAAGTAGCGCATGCATCAGCTTGGTCGAGGGCAGCGCCGACGGTCAGGTGGCTGGCGACGGCGTGCTGGTCGCTGGCAGCGACCTGCATGATTCAGATGGGGAGGCGGGTGAGGGATGGGCAAGGGCGGATGAACCTCGTGGGGTGGACGGCTGGGGGCGGCAGCTATCTAGGCCATACGACGGCCGCTGCGCTTCCAATCGCTGTGGTGAAGACGGAATTTTCTGTTACTCGTGAATTTAGTTGATGGAGAAGATGAATAGGAATAGGTGACAGAAATCAATGGGGAGAGAAGTTAATGGAGGAGATTATGGTGATGGAAATCAAGGGTAGAGGAGTTAATTGTGAGATTATTGGGGGGTGGGAAGAGGCCGAAGAGGAACTGGTGAGAGAGAGTCAAGGATAGAATGTTTGCATCGGTTCTTATCAGTAACTGAAGTGATGACATGAAAATTCCTCAAAAAAAAGGTGATGACATGGAAATACTGAGATGGACTATCTGCATGTCAAGAGAACGCCTTATAGTGGGGAGCAACTTCTTAAGAATGTAAGATAAGACCTTTTTTACAATTTAATTCCGGAAATAAAAGGTGTTATCATTTTGATCAAACTCGTGCGCAAGTCAGATCAAAACAAATTAGGCGAGAGGTAAAATGTTAGACCATGCAAGCTCGACCAGAAATAAGCCTCCATTTTGAAAAGCCATAAAATGTGCCAAACATATGAGCTGTCAAAATAGAGAGAAAACCCGAGCAATATGACCACAGAGACACGAGACTACCCAAGCATTTTGCCCGGTATAAGAGCAGTGAGAGTGGGAAATACCATGATGCACCGGGTGTCAGCGCACCCTATATGCGAAAAATAATTTAGTAACTGCAAAAAAGTCAAAAAAAAAACCCGCATCTTTTTTGGAATTAGATATGATCAAGTATTGTACTTGTATATAAAGATTCGTGAAGGAATGACTTTCATGAGACTCTGGACAAAAAAACAAACAAATCAAAACTCTATATACAAACACTCTTCACGCTACTTTTTTCTCGCATATGCACGAGTGTGCATATCATTCATTAAAGAAGGGAGGGGAAAAGAACCCCGAATCCACGAGTCCACAATTACATGAATATTTACATGCGGACTTCGTCCGACACCACCCCAAATTTACCAAGGACTACTCGCTACTGCCCCGCGCTACCTACTCTACTTCGAATCCTACAGTGTCACCTTTGAACATTCCGGCCTTCGCCCATAATCTACCTTCATCTTGAATGCGTTGAATGGTTTGCGGGACGGACGGCCTCTCCCCCATTAAAGACCACATTATTCCTCTGTTTCCAGATCATCCACGTCCCAAGAAGGCACTTGGCTTTATGGGCACGTCCACTGGCTGAGTTCCCGTCTTGCCTTATCGCCCATTGTTGTATTTGCTCATTTTGCCTCGGCTCAAGGTCCACCCTCCTCGTTAGTCGGCACATGATCGACCAAATCTGCCTCGCGAATACACAATCCAACATCAGGTGCTGCATGGTCTCATCATGTTGGTTGCACAATGGGCATGAATCCTGATGGGGCAGTCCGCGGCGAGCCAGTCTATCCGAAGTCCAGCATCTGTTTCTTATCGCCAGCCAGGAGAAAAAACGGCATCGCCTTGGCGCCTTAGTCTGCCAGGTAAACGTAGCAGTTGGGGATACCTCTCTCCCCATGAATCTCGCCGCATATGCCGAACGAGCCGAGAACTCGCCATTCTGCTCCCACATCCACCTCACCGTGTCTTCTATCCCATCTATCAGGTTCACCTCCGCTACCCTTGGCCAAAGATTTAGGAACTCATCCATAGCCTCCGGTGATAGGTCAGTGCCAACATCATGTGCCCAGTTGTTATTGCCTATCGCCTCCGCCACCAGCTTATTTTGGCGCACTCTCTTCGGGACTCGGCTGTAGATTCGCGGCGCCAGCTCAGCCACCCGAAAACCATCAATCCATCTATCTTCCCAAAAGAGTGTGTTCCGGCCGTTGCCGATCGATGTTCTTGTAGCTGCTTGTACCAGAGCTTGCGAGTCAGGTGGCACCATGATAGTGAATTCTGCCCAGGGCCTTTCCTTGTCTACCCTTTGAAGCCATGGCCATCGTGCCCGTAGTGCTTTATTCATCCAAAACAGGTTCGGTAGTCCCAAGCCGCCTGCCCATTTGGGTGTACAAACTTCGTCCCACGCGACCACACAGGACCCCCATGAGCATCATTCTTTCCACACCAAAGGAAGCCTCTGCAGATCTTGGTTAGCGCCACCAATGTCTTCCTTGGCAGGTCCAGAGCCAGCATCGAGTGCACCGGGATGGCACAGAGTACCGATTGGATCAACAACAATCTGCTACTTTTTGGCAGCATGGCTGCCTTCCACATGGGTAAGCAATCAGCCACTTTGTCCACCAGATCCTGAAGTTGCGCCGCGGTGGGTTTTCTTATAGTGAGCGGCATGCCCAGGTATTTGCACGGGAAGTTGGCATTGTCACATCCAAGGGAAGACGAGACCAGCTCCATCTCCTCCTGAGAGCATCTAATCGGTACGGCCACACTCTTGGCCATGTTGACAACGAGGCCGGAGGCCTGTCCAAATAACGCAAGTATTTCTCTACACGTCCTTATTTCCAGCTCGTTCGGTTTGAAGAACACCACGACATCATCCGCGAACATAGATACACGCTGCTGCAATCCGTTCCGCGCCAGAGGTGTCAACAGCCTCTCTCCATGGCAAACGTGAACATGGCTCTTAGAGGCTCCATACACCGGATGAATAGCATTGGTGATAGGGGATCACCCTGTCTCAGACCCTGACATGCAAGTATTGGTTTGCCAGGAATGCCATTCACCATAATCCTTGTCGAGGAGGTTGCCAGCAGCCCACAAATCCATGCAATCCACTTTTCTCTGAAACCAAAACGCCTCAGAACCTCGATGACAAAAGGCCAGCTGATGGAGTCAAAAGCTTTGGTAATGTCCAACTTGAGGAGTACCGTTGGGGATTTCAACACGTGTAGACGCCGTGCCGTGCTCTGAACAAGCATGAAGTTGTCATGTAAGGAGCGTCCCTTAACGAACGCGCTTTGGTGTTGCCCGATGAGCTTTGGTAGATCCTCCGCAAGCCTAATTGCCAGAACTTTGTCAAAGATTTTAATGGGTCCACTTATGAGGCTAACTGGCCGGTACTCCTTGATGTCCATAGCTCCTTGCTATTTTGTCCTCATTTTTTTGGCCCTGAAAGTCGGGGGGGTGGTTTGACGGCTACAGGTGGACGTTGGAGGCGAGGAGAGGGCCAAATTTTTCATGGATGCGGTCGCTTAAAATTTTTAGGACTTAAACTGGGTAAGGGTTTGGCTAGGTCCGATTTGATATCTCTCCTTGAAAACATTTTTTTGTATTTTTTAAGGGATCAGCTAGAGATGCTCTGACCAAACATAGAAAGAGGTGGGCATGTTTAGTGCCCTGCTAGAGGCTCTAATCCAGCGATAAGTTGTTTATTTCTGCTGAGAGGTTCTAATCTGGTGACAAGTTGTTTATTTCATGATACTAATTTGGTAGCACCATAGTTGTTCATAAAATTTCAGCAAAATTGGTCAAACATTACACCATTTGACCTGAGAGAAAATGTATATATCTTCTTTTTTGAGACGAGAGAAAGTACTAGTTAAGAGCCGTTAATCAAAACAGACGCTGGACAAAGCTGATGTGGTGGACAAGATAAGCGCACTTTATACAGAGAAAACATATCTGACAGTATTAGTTCCTAGTTCCTACATATGCTGCTGCAGTATCACCGCTAAACACTAACTTGCCAAGCAATGGTAAGGCCACTTGGCCGAGTAAAATCACATGTGAGACTCGTCGATCCTGCTCTTGAGCAACTGGAAAGCCGGGATCACCCACGCTCCGCAGCAGCACTGCATGCCTGCCCAGTCGAACGATCCCAGCCGGGTCTTGCATCCCATGCACCACAGCTTGTTCGAAACGTACCCCTCTTCCACTGCAAACGTCACGGGATAGCCCAACGCATCAGGTTTTTGCATCAAAAAAATAAAATACGCTGAACCGAGAAAGGAGGTAAGAAACAAGCAAACGGAGCTAAAGTTGAGCAACTCACCAGCCTGCATCCACTTCATGGGCTCCACGAAGATGCAGGCACTGCATTCAGGCTTCTTCTCATCCGCATCGTTTCTGCGCTTTAAGAAGCCTGCCTCTCCTAGGCCTACCTCGTGCGTGACGACGTACTCTTGTGTCGCTACCATCCTCCGGCATTTTTTGCAGCGGTAAATGATGCCTGGATTAGCAGCAGCCTGCTGCTCTTCTGGCTTAACATTGGCTTCCACAACTGTGCACTGCCTGATAGTTTCTGCAGGCTTTTGATCAACCTCCGATCTTGCCTCTTGATGAGATTGCTTTTCTTGGTTAATATCAGTTCCCACAGCAGTGTCTAGGCACATTTCAGCAAACTTCTGATGAACCTCCAATCTTGCCTCTGGATCATCTTGCTTTCCTTGAACAATGCCAGCTTTCACAGCAGCGTCGTCTAGGCACATTGCCGTGAACTTTTGATTAACCTGCAATCCTAGCATCTCATCAGTTTGCTCTGGTCCTGACTTCTGTTCAGCTCCAAATCCTTGTTGCTGATTCGCTTCCATCTGCTTTACACTACATACTATTAGCCATGACAAGTTTACATGCAGGCAAGTTACAACCATACAGAACATAAAATTAGCCTACCATGCTGTTGAAAATTAAAGCCTTCAGAAATGTGCTGAGAACTAACTGGGTTCAGTTCCCCCTCTAATTTAACAGGCAAGCCATAAAACGTCGCATATAGCCCTAGTCAGCTTTAACAGGCAAACCATAAGAAGTCGTGTATAGTGCTAGTAGACAGACTCATATAGGTGCCCCCACAGATTGCACATAAAACAGACAAAAGCTTCTATAAATGCATTTTTTTTATCAACAAATATGATTGCCTAATGTACATTAAGGTGTGTAAATCAATGTCTATGTATTCAGCTATTCATCAGTCCCTCTAGAATCTCAAAATTGCTAGTAGTGCAAGCAACTCCTAAATTAAAGAACTTAATTTTAGGATTTGACTGAGAATAATCATTTCATTGTGCCTTACCTATTACATTCTACATTTATGTAGTATCTCTCACAGAACTAGTGGCTACAATTAAGAAATGTGTCCAGAAACACTCTTTCTGCCAACTCCTTTTTAACACACATTCAAGTTCATCGATATGGTTGTGGTGTTTAAATAAAGTTACAGGTATCTGTCAGAAAAGTTCCTGGATATGACAATGACAGACACAAGACATAGTATGTTGACTAGTAGCGGCAACATATACATGGACTGTAGAGGGCTATCACATATCCCAAACTCAACCCAGTCCTTGCTTGAATCCCCTGTGCCAACTAACAAAAGCCAAAACAGATACCCCCCAATACACACCCACCCATAACTAATATCCGGAAGGCTCTGAATGGGCAACAACTCTCTAACATGAACTCTGTCAAGCATTGGGTGGTATCCCTGTAAATCTCCCACCATCTACAGCATTTGACAGTGTTTTGGTTTAAAGTGATAATCTGTTCTCCTTTGGCAAGGTATTTTGGTTTAGGAAGCCCTATTTTGGATCATAGTACATATAAGTGTAGAGGAATCCACATAGTAACTTCATAATTTCTACCAATGTCTAATTAAAGAAACATACGGATGCACCTAAGAGCATTTACATTGCAAGTGCTTGGAGAGGTGCTTGTTAAATTAAAACGGTTTTTTCTTGCCACTTAAGATGGGGCTGGTGCTTGTTTGAAGCATGAGTGCCTGATCAGACAGCAATGCTTAAGAGGTACCCATTTATTTAAGGGCACTTTATTTAATTAGGACGAATTTATATATGCTAAATCATCTAAGCACCAACAAAGAGAAAGCTTGCATTGGAGTAGATAAACTTTGCATAGATGCTTGATGATGTATGTTCTCTCCCTTTAAGCGCTCGCGTCTAAGCACCCCAAATTGTACATGCCCTCATAATATGGGAACCAAACGGCGTTTGTTCTTAAATCCTTCCGGGATGAAAACACATCTAGTATTGTCACAACGTCCCCAGAATCACAGATACAATGCACCAAAGCCATCACACCTAGGCTGCTAAACCTGCAGTCCCAAACTCCCAAACAGATCACACATCAAGAGAAGGTAAATCGAACCAGAATCGTAGATTTCCACCCAACATAGATGTGGGGCAGTTCCAGGTTGGCCATTCTTCCCACCAATCAAACCAAAATCCTCTGTGGGCATTGCGAAATACTAACAAAAAAAGGCTGAAAAGGCGACCTTAATAGCGAAGCCGGTCGCCGAGACCAGAACCGAAACAGGCCGGCAAAGCCCCCTCAAAACCCTAGGGTTCGGTGGGTTCTGGCAGGAGTGAAGGGAGCAAATTAGTGGGATTCTAATCGAGCTCACCTCCGGTGGATGAAGCCGGGTCCAATGGCTCCACCTGGCTCCCTCGGCTCGTCTCGCCGCCGCGCCGCTGCCGACGGGAGGGATACGGCGCTTCCGGTTAAGTTTTTTTTCCCCCCTTTTCTGATCTGATAGAGAGAATCAGAGAACCTTCCGGTTGAGGTGGGGTGTGAGAGTGGCCGTATCCGACGCCCATTGCGTCTTATAATCGATGAATCGCACAGGCGGGCGTGGTCGGGCGGCCCAGTTCGGTGTCTACGTTGTTCGTTACGGGAGCGTTCCGGGTTTCCGAGCGGGTTTATCTCTTTTCTTTCGTTTTCCTGGTTTTCATCGGTTTATTTGTTTTTCCCTGTAAACTCAAGTAGTATATATTTAAAAAAATGCAGGTTTCTTAACAAAAGTCTATATCTTTTCTAAACCTGTGTGCACATTTTTTAAATTGGTTATTTTCAAAAACAATGTGTGATTTTCTATAAAAAGTGTGATTTTCTATTAAAAAATGTGAACAATTTATTACAAATATACACATTTTTAAATACATGAAAATTCTTTAAAATTCAATAAGGTTTTTAAATCATATGATTGTTTTTAGTTTGTGACTAGTTTCTAAAATAAGTCATTTAAAAAATTCATGAACTTTTATAAGTCATGACCATTTTCTAAATACAAAGATTTTTTAAAATTTGGATATTTTTTGAAATTTATGAGATTTTTTTAAATGCATGAACTTGCTAATGATATCACATGGGATATCATGGAAGAATTGGTTCTATAGAACCTAAAATAGAATCATCATTATTTTTCTAGTGTGTCAATTTGGGAAGGCGATGTTTTCATTTTTGGAGCGAGAGCAAAACTACCAAATGGAACAGAAATATTTTTGAAACTAGGAAACCGATTTATCATTTTCATTATTTTAGAATAAAAGGGTTGCTCGGTTAATTGGCGAGAAATCGGGTGAAAACCATCACACCCCACTAATCAGGCACACAACAAATAGATTACACACACAGTTGCGAAGAAACATCGTCGAGTTTGCACATTAGAGTCACCGACATCACTTCCCTGCAGCAAGTGAATCCGACTTCACTACGAACGGCCATCAACAAAGTCCACACCACAAAGTTCGGGATCAGCCATATGAAGAACCATGCTAACCACTTAGCCACACGCAACAACCGACGTGCAACTCTAATTCTGATGGCAAGCTATGACGGGGGAATGCGTAAGGTTGGTGGCACAGAACATCACAAAATGAACCACCGTTGCATGTCATTGTCGCCATCTAGTCCTTGTGGCCACAATTCTGACTTCACAGCAAAAACACCCCGAGACAAATCTTGCTACTCACTACAGCAACTTTGTCCCGACCTTAACATCGATCGCCTCCACTGTCATTGTCGTGTAAGACCCCACACAAACATTGTCATCATCTCCTCGTCCCTCTGGCTAGTGCAGATCTCACGAAAATGATTTGGCCGACGAGGAAGACGACTTAAAAGTGCTGCCATCTTCTGATCACATTCATCTAGGGTTTTCCCCAAAGTTGCCGAGGGTGGAGGAAGTTGTGTATCACCTCGATGATGCCTTCAAGAAGGGAGTGGTGATGGAGTCAAATCTAGCAGACCTCAGGTAGGGGTCCCGAGCTGGTAGCCTTGACATGATGGTAAGAGGGACACAAGATTTACCCAGGTTCAGGATTTCTCAAAGAGATAATACACCAGGGTGGCTCACCGAGGGGAGCCAGGTAGACGGCCTGCTGGATGGCCCACGATGCCAAGCGATGATGGGCGGGGGGAGAAGATAAACACCATGCGGCCAACTTGACCTCCAAGTTGGTGTTGTGGCAACCCTAGATATGTTTCCTCCCTCTGTAAAACCCTAGCCTCTTCGAGTATATAAGGGGAGGGTAGGGAGCTCTCATTCCCATCTACTCCCGTAGAAACAACTCTCGGTAGTCATCTCTCAAACACCGTTGTAAACCCCTCGCATGAGGTATCCCTCCACCATGAATAAAAAATACGAGCATGATGTAGGGTATTACTCTTCGGAGGACCGAACCTGGGTAAAAAAACCCGTGCGACCTCCGCTCTGAGACTTCTAGATACGCCAGGACCCCTACCGAGGGATCTGACGGTTTTCTGCACCTCAGTTGGCGCGCCAGGTAAAGGTTGCGTCGGCTGGAGGTCGATCTCAAATCTGATATTCCCTAATCTCTGGTGGCCTCCCATCGGGGGAGAGCCTCACCTTTGGTTCTCTCACTTTTACCGTCGACGGGGCAGGCCGGGTTGACATCAACCCACCGGTCGACCATGTTCGTACGATCTACATCGGCGCCATGGCTTTCACGGTTAACTACCATGGCGATTTCCGCATGTGCATACCACCGATCCAACGACCGCGCAGACACATCTGTCATCAACAACGGCATATTCACCGCCGACCTCCAACTCCAAGGATGGCGGCACACTAACACCCCATGTGCTCCCAACCTGGGCATCAGGGGCTAGGCGTTGCGGCGACCCCACGCATTTCCACCAGCCCACCCCGATCTCACACTTCGTCGCCATGGTCTGCAGCAACTGCTTCATCACACACACACACACACACACACACACACAGAGAGAGAGAGAGAGAGAGAGAGAGAGAGAGAGAGAGAGAACTGCGTCATCGATGGCTCCAACTCCGATGAAGGAACAAACCTAGTCGACGTCGTTTCACTCTCGGACTGCGAAAGCAATGAGGTTGGGATAATCTTCCTCGCCAATGAAGATGAATGCGCCAGGCTACACACTATTCAAGAAACCCCGGGATCAAGCTCATGGAGCGAGTTAGAACCATCTGAGGAGACCGGAGACAGTTAGCCCATGAGGCCATGACTGAGGAGACCTTTTCGCCCAATGCTACGGAAGGAGTATCGCTGTAGCAGGTCATGATGAAAGAACCAGTGGGAACAACCACAGCTGCGATGTCGTAGATACCACCCGTGACGACAACAACGGCAGGGCTGCAAGCCCCACCGGTCTCCGGGCCAAAGGACACCACGACGCAGGCTCCTACGGCGCCCATTGTTTTCACCATGTTTTGACATTTTGAAAATGACCATTTTGCCCTTGCGCTTAATCAGCCCCCTCCGAGAATGAACGTTTTCCGGCGATTCTTTTCGCGAGCCTCTCGCACTCTCTCCCGGTGTATCCTTCCACCCCAGGCAAGCCACACTCTCCATTTGCATGATTGCAATGTAGTGACTTGGTTTATTCATTTGAACTTGTTTAAAATGTTGCATTAGCTATGTATAACTAGTTCATGGCATTTCCCGGAGTATTGTTTTGATCGTGATATTGCCATGATGTTGCTTGGAGTTCTAGGATTAATATTTTGATGATTATGTGGATGAAATGTTCCTTTGGATTCTTAGTGGCTATTATGATTATTTTTTCATGATGGTATCTGGTATTATTTTGAAGTATTACTTTGGATATCATGCTGGCTTTGGATTATTAGTGGTTAGTATGATTATTTTCATGATGCTATTTAATGTTCTGTTGCTTGGAGTATTATTTTCGGAGATGATGTTTACATGTGGATCTTAGCCGAATAGCTTTATTCTTGTTATTGGAGTAGTAGGATTATTGTTTTCAGATTCATCATAACAGTAGTGTTGTGCTACCCTTGGAATATTTTGAGATGATGATATTATGCTTGGATTATTTGTTGGATATTGCTATGACTTGGCTTATAGTTTGATAGTTGATATTGGAGTATCAGTTACCACAGTTAAATTTTTGGGGATAAATTCCGTCATTAAGTTGGTCAGGTGCCACCGAACCAGGCTCTTCCAGTGCAACCACATTTGCCTTATGGGAAGGCCCTAATGCGATCTATTTTCATGTCTCTCGCCGGTGCCTCCAACGAGGGAAGGTTATGGGCGTGCGTACCCTGGCCCGGTAAGCAGACATAACCTTGTGTTCCCATAGTTGTTAGGCGCCTTTTTGTCCCCGTTGGGACGTTTATGTTTTGTTCACGACGGGTGTCGTTGTGTCTTTGGTAGACACGGGGCCACCCAGGACTAAACCCAGAAGGGGTGTTGGTCGGAGTGGCCGGGAGAGTGTCATGGCAGTAGATCGGTTTTGTCGGAACACCGTTGGTCCACCCGAATGGGAGTACGAGGCCATGGGTTCTGTTGTCTGGGTAAAGTGCGCTACCTCTGCAGAGTGTATTTGTTTAAACTATCGATAGCCGCGTCCTCGGTCATGGGCATGGGTTCATATTAGGTCCCACCGTTCGATCAACACTCACATGACGGAATGGCTTATAGGTGATTTATATGTGGATATGTTGATATGTTGAGTAGTACAGATTGGCAGGATGTTGATGATGACGTTTGAGACCAAGTGTTGGTCATGGTAGTGATCGCCGGAAGGATCACGTTTGAGACCAAGTGTTGGTCGTGGTTGTGATCGCTGGAACAATCACTGTTTGGATTTGATCACGAGGTGATCGAGATGGTATATTGCTTGGCCGGTTAGCCAAGAGAGATATGGTTATGGAGATCTGAGATGGTGATTTACTAGTATTGTATCAGTTTCGTACCAGGCTTAGTAGTTGTTTCATCATAATAGTTGTTAATTTAATTAACCTATTAAACGCTATGTTATTGTCTTGCCCTGATGTTTATGGTTGTTGTGAGCTTGCAAGTACATTCAATGTACTAACCTCGCGTGTCATGCCAGATTGCAGGTGATGCCGTGATTGCTTGATTGCTTGTCGATGGTTGCCGTGCGTGCGAGGTAGATCGTGTCCCAACCAGAGTTCCTGCAGAGTGGAGTTCACCACCTTCGTCGTTGTTCCGCTGCTAGAAGTATTCGGCTGCTACGAGTTGTTTCGCTGCTAGCATAGAGCAAGTGTAGTATCGCAGGCGTAATGTCGCCATGTTGATGTGCTTCTTTGTAACATCAGACCCTTGTATTATTATTCTTGTAATAAGAGATGATTTGTTCTATGCCTAACAGTGTCGTATTCCAGAGACTTCTCCTCGATCTACGGCTGGAATCTGGGCGTTCCGTTTCTCGAGCCGGGTGCCACAGCTTGGTATCAGAGCAGGTCTGGCTGTAGGACGCCCTAGTCAGCGCGAGCGGTAGAAACCGGTAGAAATCGGTAGTTTAGAGGTGGTCTTGTTTGTCGCATTTGGTTGTTGCATAGCATGCATATAGTCTTAGTATTTTTACTAACAGTTTAATCTGGTGAGTGTAGATGGCATCGGTTTGGATCCACTATAGCTCAGCCTTTGCATTTCTCTAGTTTTCTTTTCTTGCTCATTCTGCGGTGTTTGGCGTCATTTCTGTCCCAGCAGAGTGCTGCCAAGTGATCCTGACACTGTTTGCAAAAATGGTGCTCAAGTATCGCGCCGAATTATTTCCTTCAGCCCCACATTTTGTTTTGGTGGTAGACATGCTTCTATCACGGATCGTCCTTTTTCTTGTCATTTTGGCAACCCCTAATGATCGTAGTTACCAAGAAAGGGCAGTGCCAGCAGCCTCAGTTTTCCCCGCTATCCTATTTCTTGGACGAGTACGGATCTTTTTCCGTCCGCTTGATAATAATGTGGTTGCGACCTTCGTGTCCCGCTACATGAGTACCGAGTGCGTCCTCACCTCCGAGCTAGTCCAGGTTGGTACCTGGCTAAGCTAGCACTTGGTGTAGCGCTGTTTACACCAATTCTTCCACACATTTATTCGTACTCGTGCACAACGTCACATCATGCTAGATTGTAGAGCCGGAGATTCCGTGAGATTTGTGTGATTAAGTAGGCATGCATATTGTGTGACTAGCAGTAATGTGTGATATTGATTGTGTGAATTGATTGTTGTTGTGTGTTTTTATTTAGTTGAGTTTTCTTTTGCTTCTTTCTTTTTGGGCCCCGGTGTTACATTATATTTCCCCTATAAAGAGTTGCTCATCAACTGACACCGGACTCGAAGAAGTAATAAGTATTTCAAATATTTGGAAGAAGCTCAGCTAAACATTATGGCCTTCTCAGTCAATCGCATGATATAAGGAATATCTGCTCAGAATGCCAATTGTGTCTTGGATTGATTATCCGCATCAATTCTACAACAGTAATGATCCAGCCAGCAGAAAGACAAGTCAGATGCAAGACCAATGGTATATTTTTCAGTCAAAGGTATGGATCATAGGAAAAGTGTTGGCTCAGCAATAAATGGTACTTGAAATATGTTATACTCCAAGAGAAAGTCGGGATGTGATATGCTCAAGGAAGACAGTCAAACAAATTTTCTCATGCAAATAATCAACCACAAAATATTATGGAAGTGTGCATGGATTTCAGTCTGCATATCAGTATGAAGTTTTGGACATAAGAAACCCAGCATTATTCCACACGCTATCAGAAGAAATTTATGAGGCAAGGCTCCTCAAATTTTTCCTCACCATGATATGTGAACAATTTCTGGCCCACGGTACCCGGTCTTTCTCTACAAGATACCTCGATAAAATTTTCTGACAGACGGAAATGAATTTTTCTCAACAAGCAAACCCGAGGAGAAGCTTCTCAAGTACGGAACTCAAGTTTCTCCAACACAATAATCCGACCAAGCTTCGTGTGTAAGTTATCAAGATTTCTTCTGCACGCTACCCAGACAAAAGCCTCGAGAAGAATATAAGAGTCTTCCTCAGCAAGCTACTCGGATGGCTTCCCTCGTAAGCCACCCAGTCCGCGTCAGTACCACACTATGCACCGTTCTCAGAGATTATATGATGAGTTGGTAGTATATGGCAGTACATCTCAAGGATCAGATTCACAATAATTTTGTCAGAGAAATGATCCGTCTCCAACGTATCTATAATTTTTGATTGCTCCATGCTATATTATCTATTGTTTTGTACTATATTGGGCTTTATTTTGCAATTTCATATTACTTTTGGGACTAACCTATTAACCGGAGGCCCAACCCAGAATTGCTGTTTTTTTGCCTATTTTAGTGTTTCGAAGAAACAGAATATCAAACGGAGTCCAAACGGAATGAAATCTTCGGGAACGTGATTTTCTCATCGGATAAGACCCAGGAGACTTGGACCCTCCGTCAAGAAAGCCATGAGGCGGCCACGAGGGTGGAGGGCGCCCCCCCGTAGGGCGCTCCCCTGCCTCGTGGGCCCCTCGAAGCTCCACCGACGTACTCCTTCCTCCTATATATACCTACATACCCCCAACGGATCAGATACGGAGCCAAAAACCTAATTCCACCGCCGCAACTTTTTGTATCCACGAGATCCCATCTTGGGGCCTGTTCCGGAGCTCCGCCGGAAGGGGTTTCCACCACGGAGGGCTTCTACATCATCATCATAGCCTCTCTGATGAAGTGTGAGTAGTTTACCTCAGACCTTCGGGTCCATAGTTAGTAGCTAGATGGCTTCTTCGCTCTTTTTGGATCTCAATACAATGTTCTCCCCCTCTCTCGTGGAGATCTATACGATGTAATCTTATTTTTGCGGTGTGTTTGTTGAGACCGATGAATTGTGGGTTTATGATCAAGATTATCTATGAGAAATATTTGAATATTTTTTGAATTCTTTTATGTATGATTGAGTTATCTTTGCAAGTCTCTTCGAATTATCCGTTTGGTTTGGCCAACTAGATTGGTAGTTCTTGCAATGGGAGAAGTGTTAGGTTTGGGTTCGATCTTGCGGTGTCCTTACCCAGTGACAGAAAGGGTTGCAAGGCACGTATTGTATTGTTGCCATCGAGGATAACAAGATGGGGTATTTATCATATTGCATGAATTTATTCCTCTACATCATGTCATCTTCCTTAAGGCGTTACTCTGTTTTCATTAACTTAATACTCTAGATGCATCTTTGGATAGCGGTCGATGAGTGGATTAATAGTAGTAGATGCAGGCGAGTCGGTCTACTTGTCTCGGATGTGATGCCTATATACATGATCATACCTAGATATTCTCATAAGCGTGCTCGATTACATCAATTGCTCAACGAAGAATTGTTCACCCGCCGTAAAATACCTATGCTCTTGAGAGAAGCCACTAGTGAAATCTATGGCCCCGGTCTATTTTCATCATATTAATCTTCCCACGCTTTATTATTGCTTTGCTCTTTACTTTGCCTTTTATTTTACTTTGCATCTTTATACCAAAAATACCAAAATATTATCTATCATCTCTATCGATCTCACTCTCGTAAGTGACCGTGAAGGGATTGACAACCCCTATTCATGTTGGTTGCGAGGAGCTATTTGTTTTGTGTAGGTACGAGGGACTTGCGTGGCCTCCTCTTGGATTGATACCTTGGTTCTCAAAAGCGGGGAAATACTTACGCTACTCGATGCATCATCCTCTCCTCTTCGGGAAAACCAGCATAAGCTCAAGACATAGCAAGAAGGATTTACAGGCGCCGTTCTCGGGAGTCTACATAAAAGTCAACATACCAAGTACCCATCACAATCCCTTATCTCTCGCATTACATTATTTTCCATTTGCCTCTCGTTTTCCTCTCCCCACTTCACCCTTGCCGTTTTATTCGCCTCTCTTTCCCAATCTCCTCCTCTCTTTTCACTTGCCTTTTTCATTTGCTCGTGTGTTGGATTGCTTGCTTGTCACTATGGCTCAAGATAATACCAAATTGTGTGACTTTACCAATACCAACAATAATGATTTCCTTAGCACTCGATTGCTCCTCTTGCCAATCTTGAATCATGAGAAATCAATGCTGCTTTATTGAATCTTGTTATGAAAGATCAATTCGCGGCCTTCCTAGTGAAGATGTCGCTACTCATTTAAATAGCTTCGTGGATTTGTGTGATATGCAAAGAAGAAAGATGTTGACAATGATGTTGTTAAATTGAAGCTATTTCCTTTTTCGCTTAGAGATCGTGCTAAAACTTGGTTTCGTCTTTGCCTAAAATAGTATTGATTCTTGGAACAAGTGCAAAGATGCTTTTATCTCTAAGTATTTTCCTCCCGCTAAGATCATCTCTCTTAGGAGCGATATTATGAATTTTAAGCAACTTGATCATGAACATGTTGCACAAGCTTGGGAGAGAATGAAATTAATGATACGTAATTGCCCTACTCATGGTTTAAATTTGTGGATGATTATACAAAAATTTATGCGGATTGAATTTTGCTTCTAGAAATCTTTTAGATTCGACATGGGAGGCACTTTTATGGAAATAACTTTAGGATATGCTACTAAACTTCTAGATAATATTATGGTTAATTATTCTCAATGGCACACTGAAAGATCTACTAATAAAAAGTGAATGCGATAGAAGAAATTAATGTTTTGAGTGGAAATATGGATGAACTTATGAAATTATTTGCTACTAAGAGTGTTTCTTCTAATCCTAATGATATGCCTTTGTCTACTTTGATTGAGAATAATAATGAATCTATGGATGTGAAATTTGCCACTGTCCTACAAATCTCTGCACTTGGAGGCCCAACAACGTCTACAAGAAGAAGGTTGCGTAGTAGACATCAACATGCGGAATACTTGGGTTAAACTTGACGAGCTTGGCATGTACATACATGGCCTTGGAACACTGGAGACCGAAAGGTCGAACGTGAATCATATAGTAGATATGATCAACATAGAGATGTTCACCATTGATGACTACTCCATCTCACGTGATGATCAGACATGGTTTAGTTGATTTGGATCATGTATCATTTAGATGACTTGAGGGATGTCTATCTAAGTTGGAGTTCTTAAGTAATTTGATTAACTGAACTTAATTTATCATGAACTTAGTCCTGATAGCTCCCCGTTTATTTTTTATATGTTCCTAGAGAAAAAATAGTTGAAACATGATAGTAGCAATGATGCGGACTTGGTCCGTGATCTGAGGATTGTCCTCATTGCTGCACAGAAGAATTATGTCCTTTATGCACCGCTATGTGACATACCTATTGCAGGAGCAGATACAAACGTTATGAACGTTTGGCAAGCTCATAATGATGACTACTTGATAGTTTAGTGCACCATGCATTACGGCTTAGATCCGGGACTTCAAAAATGTTTTGAAACGTCACGGAGCATATGAGATGTTCCAAGAGCTGAAATTGGTATTGCAGACTCATGCCCGTGTCGAGAGGTATGAGACCTTTGATAAATACTTTGCCTACAAGATGGAGGAGAATAGCTCAGCCAGTGAGCATGTACTCAGAATGTCTGGGCACTACAATCACTTGAATCAAGTGGGAGTTAATCTTCCAAATAAGATAGTGATTGACAGAGTTCTCTAGTCACCATCACCAAGCTACTAGAACTTCGTGATGAACTATAATATTCAAGGGATGACGAAAACAATTCCCGAGCTCTTCACAATGCTGAAATCGGCGAAGGTAGAAATCAAGAAAGAGCATCAAGTGTTGATGGTTAACAAGACCACTAGTTTCAAGAAAAAGGGCAAAGGTAAAGAAAGAGAACTCCAAGAAGAATGGCAAGCAAGTTGCCACTCCCTTTAAGAAGCCAAAAGCTAGACCTAAGCCTGAAACTGAGTGCTTCTACTGCAAAGGGAATGGTTACTAGAAGCGGAACTGCCCCAAATAATTGGCGGATAACAAGGATGGCAAAGTGAACAAAGTTATATTTGATATACATGTTATTAATGTGTACTTTATTAGTGTTCATAGTAACCCCTGGGTATTTGATACTGGTTCAGCTGCCAAGATTACTAACTCGAAATAGGGGTTGCAAAATGAACAGAGACTAGTTGAGGGCGAAGTGACGATGTGTGTTGGAAGTGATTCCAAGGTTGATAAGATCACCATGGCACACTCCCTCTACCTTCGGGATTAGTGTTGGACCTAAATGTTATTTTGTGTTTGTGTTAAGCATGAATATGATTGGATCATGTTTATTGCAATATAGTTATTCATTTAAATTAGAGAATAATTGTTATTCTGTTTACATGAATAAAACCTTCTATGGTCGTACACCCAATGTAAACGGTTTATTGAATCTCGATCGTAGTAATACACATATTCATAATATTGATGCCAAAAGATACAAAGTTGATAATGATAGTGCAACATATTTGTGGCACTGCCGTTTAGGTCATATTGGTGTAAAGCGCATGAAGAAACTCCATGCAGATGGACTTTTGGAATCACTTGATTATGAATCATTTGATACTTGCAAACCATGCCTCACGGGCAAGATGACTAAAACTCTTCGAAACAATGGAGCGAGCTAATGACTTATTGGAAATAATACATACTGATGTATGCGGTCCGATGAGTGTTGAGGCACGCGACGGGTATCGTTATTTTCTGACCTTCACAGATGATTTGAGCAGATATGGGTATATCTACGTAGTGAAACACAAGTTTGAAACATTTGAAAAGTTCAAAGAATTTCAGAGTGAACTGGAGAATCATCATAACAAAGAAAATAAAGTTTCTACAATCTGATCGCAAAGGCGAATATTTGAGTTACGAGTTTGGCCTTCATTTAAAACAACGTGGAATTGTTTCACAACTCTCTCCACCTGGAACACCACAACGTAATGGTGTGTCCGAACGTCGTAGCCGCACTTTATTGGACATGGTGTGTTCTATGATGTCTCTTGCTGATTTACCACTATCATTTTTGGGGTTATGCATTAGAGACAGCTGCATTCACATTAAATAGGGCACCGTCTAAATCCGTTGAGACGACACCGTATGAACTATGGTTTGGCAAGAAACCTAAGCTGTCGTTTCTTAAAGTTTGGGGATGCGACTCTTATGTCAAAAGGCTTCAGCCTGATAAGCTCGAACCTAAATCGGAGAAGTGCATCTTCATAGGATACCCTAAGGACACTATTGGGTACACCTTCTACCACAGATCCGAAAGGCAAGATCTTTGTTGCTAAGAATGGGTCCTTTCTAGAGAAGGAGTTTCTCACGAAAGAAGTGAGTGGGAGGAAAGTAGAACTTGATAAGGTAATTGTATCTTCTCTCAATTTGGAAAGTAGCACATCAGAGAAATCTGTTCCCATGATGCCTACACCAACTAGAGAGGAAGCTAATGATGATGATCATGAAACTTCAGATCAAGTTACTACTGGACCTTGTAGGTCGAACAGAGCATGTTCCGCACCAGAGTGGTATGGTAATCCTGTTCTGGAAGTCATGTTACTAGACAATGGCGAACCTACAAACTATGAAGAAGCTATGATGAGCCCAGATTCTGACAGATGGCTTGAAGCCATGAAATCTGAGATAGGATCCATGTATAAGAACAAAGTGTGGACTTTGGTGGACATGCCCGATGATCGGCAAGCCATATAGAATAAATGGATCTTCAAGAAGAAGACTGACGCTAATGGTAATGTTACTGTCTACTAAGCTCGACTTCTCGCGAAAGGTTTTTGATAAGTTGAAGGAGTTGACTACGATGAGACTTTCTCACCCATAGCGATGCTTAAGTCCGTCCGAATCATGTTAGAAATTGCCACATTTTACGATTATGAAATATGGCAAATGGATGTCAAAACTGCATTCCTTAAAGGATATCTCTAAAAAGAGTTGTATATGATGCAACCAGAAGGTTTTGTCGATCCTAAAGGTGCTAACAAAGTGTGCAAGCTCCTGGGATCCATCTATGGACTAGTGATGACCCACAAGTATAGGGGATCTATCGTAGTCCTTTCGATAAGTAAGAGTGTCGAACCCAACGAGGAGCAGAAGGAAATGATAAGCGGTTTTCAGCAAGGTATTCTCTGCAAGTACTGAAATAAGTGGTAACACATAGTTTTGTGATAAGATAAATTGTAACGAGCAACAAGTAACAAGAGTAAATAAAGTGCAGAAAGGTGGCCCAATACCTTTTGTAGCAAAGGACAAGCCTGGACAAACTCTTATAATAGGAAAAGCGCTCCCGAGGACACATGGGAATATCGTCAAGCCAGTTTTCATCACGTTCATATGATTCGCGTTCGGTACTTTGATAATTTGATAAGTGGGTGGACCGGTGCTTGGGTGTTGTTCTTACTTGAACAAGCATCCCACTTATGATTAACCTCTATTGCAAGCATCTGCAACTACAACAAAAGTATTAAGGTAAACCTAACCATAGCATGAAACATATGGATCCAAATCAGCCCCTCACGAAGCAACGCATAAACTAGGGTTTAAGCTTCTGTCACTCTAGCAACCCATCATCTACTTATTACTTCCAAATGCCTTCCTCTAGGCCCAAATAATGGTGAAGTGTTATGTAGTCGACGTTCACATAACACCACTAGAGGCTAGACAACTTACATCTCATCAAAATATCGAACGAATACCAAATTCACATGAACACTAATAGCAAGACTTCTCCCTTGTCCTCAGGAACAAACGTAACTACTCACAAAGCATATTCATGTTCATAATAAGAGGGGTAATAATATGCATAAAGGATCTGAACATATGATCTTCCACCAAATAAACAAACTAGCATCAACTACAAGGAGTAATCAACACTACTAGCAACCTACTAGCACCAATCCCGGACTTGGAGACAAGAATTGGATTCAAGAGATGAACTAGGGTTTGGATATGAGATGGTGCTGGTGAATATGCTGACCGAGATTGCCCTCTCCCGATGAGAGGAGCGTTGGTGATGATGATGGTGATGATTTCCCCCTCCCGGAGGGAAGTGTCCCCGGCAGAACAGCTCTGCCGGAGCCCTAGATTGGTTCCGCCTCGTGGAGGCGAAGTTTCGTCCCAAAAGGTTGTTTTTGGTTTTTCCTCATCGAAAGACTTCATATAGGAGAAGATGGGCGTCGGAGAGCCACCATGGGGCCCACGAGGTAGGGGGGCGCGCCCCCCACCCTCGTGAGCAGGGTGTGGGCCCCCTGGCCTTCATCTTTGGCGACGATTTTTCCTTATTTATTTTAAGATATTCCGTGGAGTTTCAGGACTTTTGGAGTTGCGCAGAATAGGTCTCCAATATTTGCTCCTTTTCCAGCTGCCGGCATTCTCCCTCTTCATGTAAACCTTGTAAAATAAAAGAGAATAGCCATAAGTATTGTGACATAACGTGAAATAACAGCCCATAATGCGATAAATATTGATATAAAAGCATGATGCAAAATGGATGTATCAACTGGTGCAAGCATATCGGAGTTGGAATATACGCTTTGATGAGGTGATCAAATCATATGGTTTTATACAGACTTACGGTGAAGCCTGTATTTAGAAGAAAGTGAGTGGGAGCTCTGTAACATTTCTGGTATTATATGTGATACATATTGCTGATTGGAAATGATATAGAATTTCTGGATAGCATAAAAGGATACTTGAATAAGAATATTTCAATAAAAGACCTCGGTAAAGCTACTTATGTATTGTGCATCAGGATCTATAGAGATAGATCGAGACGTTTAATAGGACTTTCACAAAGTACATACCTTGACAAGATTTTGAAGAAGTTCAAAATGGAACAGTAAAGAAAGGGTTCTTGCCTATGTTGCAAGGTATGAAGTTGATTAAGACTCAAAACCCAACCACGGCAGAAAATAGTGTGAGAATGAAAGTCATCCCTATGCCTCAGCCATAGGTTCTATAAAGTATGCCATGATGTGTACTAGACCTGTTGTGTACCTTGCCATGAGTTTGGGAAGGGGATACAATAGTGAACCAGGAGTAGATCAGTGGACAGCGGTCAAAATTTATCCTTAGTTACCTAAGAGGACTAAGGAAATATTTCTTGGTTATGGAGGTGATAAAGAGTTCGTCATAAAGGTTTACGCCGATGCAAGCTTTGAAACCAATTCGGATGAGTCCGAGTCTCAATATAAATACATATTGATAGTGGGAGCAATTATCTAGAGTAGCACCATGCAGAGCATTGTAAAAATAGAAATTTGCAAATATACATACGGATCTGAATGTGACATGCTTGCAGACTAAACTTCTCTCACAAGCAAAACCAGATCACACCTTAGTACTCTTTGGGTGTTAATCACATGGCGATGTGAACTATATTATTGACTCTAGTATACCCTTTGGGTGTTGGTCACATGGCAATGTGAACTATGGGTGTTAATCACATGACGATGTGAACTATTGGTGTTAAATCACATGTCGATGTGAACTAGATTATCGACTCTAGTGCAAGTGGGAGACTGAAGGAAATATGCCCTAGAGGCAATAATAAAGTTGTTATTTAATATTTACTTATTCATGATAAATGTTTATTCATGCTAGAATTGTATTGATTGGAAACCTTAATACATGTGTGAATACATAAACAAACAACATGTCCCTAGTGAGCCTCTAATAGACTAGCTCGTTGATCAAAGATGGTTAAGGTTTCCTAACCATGGACATGAGTTGTCATTTGATAACGAGATCACATCCTTAGGAGAATGATGTGATGGACAAGACCCATCCGTTATCTTAGCATTATGATAGTTCAGTTTTATTGCTATTGCTTTCTTCATGTCAAATACATATTCCTTCGACTATGAGATTATGCAACTCCCGGATACCGGAGGAATGCCTTGTGTGCTATCAAACGTCACAACGTAACTGGGAGATTATAAATATGCTCTAAAGGTATCTTCGAAGGTGTTTGTTGAGTTGGAATAGATCAAGATTAGGATTTGTCACTCCAAGTATCGGAGAGGTATCTCTGGACCCTCTCGGTAATACACATCATAATCTTGCAAGCAAACGACTAAGGAGTTAGTGATGAGGTGATGTATTACGGAATGAGTAAAGATACTTGTCGGTAACGAGATTGAACTAGGTATGAAGATACCGACGATCGAATCTCGGGCAAGTAACATACCGATAGACAAAGGGAATTACGTATGTTGTCATAACGGTCCGACCGATAAAGATCTTCGTAGAATATGTAGGAGACAATATGAGGATCCATGTTCCGCTATTGGTTATTGACCGGAGAGGTGTCTCGGTCATGTCTACATAGTTCTCGAACCCGTAGGGTCCGCACGCTTAACGTTCGATGATGATATAGTATTATATGAGTTATATGATTTGGTGACTGAATGTTGTTCGGAGTCCCGGATGAGATCACGGACATGACTAGGAGTCTCGAAGTGGTCGAGAGGTGTGTGTGTGTGTGTGTGTATATATATATATATATATATATATATATATATATATATATATATATATATATATATATATATATATATATATATATATATATATATATATATATATACTAGAAGAACGCCTGCGTTACTGCAAGGCCACGTTAACTTAAAGAGTTCAATATTACGACATTGGCGACCATTTTACCATCAAATCCTCACACGCACACACTCCCTCCCTCTTCCTCTCTCTCTCCCCTCTCCCTCTCTCTAACACACACATATCCATCTTATTAGATGCAGGACCATAATCCATCTATTTCACACACACGCTAGTGCATAACAATATGGATTATGTGTATTATATTTGCCACAGAACTCGAGGGAATTAATTTCATGTAAATCGGCCAGCCACAGCTCCAAGAATACGCGGAGGAGGTGGCCGGGTCAGCGTCGGCGCCGTCCGCAAGGGCCCTGAGCCCGCTTCAAGTGCACGTGCAATGCGTCTTCACAAATATTACAACCAGATGTGAGAAATCATATACTAACACGATGTTGCAATCAATTTGTAATTAAAGAAGCCAAAAGTCTTTTTTTTCTTAAACCAGAATTCCTTATGCTGGAGTTTAAACAAACCCCACAATAGCCCTACTTATCACCTAATTAAGAAGATGCATGACTTATGAAGTGGATAAGAAATCATGTTAACTTGGAACTAAAATTCCAACAAAAGAGTGAGGAATAAACCTTTTTATCATTGCTCTGAAGTCTGAACCTCCCCCTATATGTTAGTCAAATGTGAGTATGCTTGGAAGATAATAATTTCTTATGCAACATATGATTTTACATCCGAAAGAGCTACAAAATATTATGACCTACCTATGTGCACTTCCTAAATCAAGCAGATAAAATTATTTCTATTGGCAATATAAAATATTAAACATTAGAAAGAAAGGGACAATGTCCACTAACCATGCAAATATTCTGACCATGGGATATTTAGGCTGGCGTATATGGGAAATCAAAGCTAAAAATGACTCGATGAGTTAGGGATACATCAATAAATATTGTAAAAAGTGATAAAAACAAATCTGCAGCAACTCGCGACCCCACGAACTCAGTATTACGCAATGAGCAAGTTAGTGAGGCCACCACGGTAGGCTAGCACCAAGGGACAAGGACAACAACCGCCTTCCCATCCAACCTCACGATTCTGCTGGCGCTACTTTCATCCTAAGCCCATGAGTACCGTTAGTGTGTTGCCACGTCGGAGAAACTATGAACTGAAATTTTCATCCAAATCATGAAAATGTTAATGTTCCTCTCCTCTCCCATCCCTCATGTGAACATACCCAATTAAGTGGTTGGCTCGCTACATTCAGCGTAGCTCGATGTGCCTGCCCTCGCTCTTGATTAGTTGCCGCGATGCACACATCTATGCCAACAAGCTGGGAAACAAATGCAAATGTTACACGAGTCAAAATCAACCATCCCACAATCGTAAGAATAGAAAAGATAATAACCAAAATTTAACAGAAGAACTCTGCTTGGCTCCCAGATCCATCTCGATAGCCCTTGATCGGCTGCTAAGCTTCTCCTAACCGCCTCAACATCACGTCATTACCAAACATGTAGTGGATGCCTAGTGGGACAAGGATTAAGAAATAACATGAGGTGAAAAATGCGATGGCTGTCAATTCCATAAGACGATCCAAGTAATTTGACAAAACAAATCGAGAGCATCTTGTATAATCTCAAAAAAGCAACTAAAAATATGAGAAATGAAGTGATGAAAATCAGCCCTGCTCTCATTTATGCTCGCTTTTGTAATGGGAGGCAAGGAATGGGGATACCGGGAGAAGAAAGGATCACATGGACGGCAAGCCTCCACCACCGGCAAGTGGGGTTGCTTCACATCCAATCTCCACGACCGCCGCCTCCATGGGGACGAACTCCCATGTTCACAACCGGGCTCCCAATCGGCCGCTGCCTCTCGACCTTGACGACAGTAGTCCCTCCTTCGATCCCATTACATACGGAGGCAACACCCATCCCAACGGCCGGGTCCATGGTGAGATCCCTCTTGGATTGTGGTCGCGCCTCCCCAAACCTCACCTTGGGACACATGAGAGGCGCCGTTGCCATGGTCGAGCTTGGATGGGGAAAGGAGGCGACATAGCAGTAATGGCTCCTTGGCGGGATTGGTGGCGGCAATGGCGGCGAGCGGGAGGACGGCGGCGGCGAGAGAGTAGGAGGTGGTGGCGGCAGTCCATCGGCCGCCCGTGGCGTGAGAGGAGGATGGGGATGGGGCGCGATCTGGGCGTATGGAGTGGTCGAGAGGAGGAAGCAAGCGGCTGGGTTTTTCCATCATGCGGGGTTTGGGGAGGTCAAGCGAGAGGGTTTTTAAATGCGGGAGGCGAGCAACGAGGCGGATGTAGGGAGATGGGGCGCGTCGGTTGGCAGGAAAAGGAAAGCTACATAAAATCACATCAATATAAGAAAATATCCCATCAATATTTGATTGATTGCGATTTATTTTTTATATGATAACTAATCTGATCATCAATACTTGATTGACTGCGATTTATTTTTTATATGGTAACTAATCTGATGGGTTTATGTGGGTGGTGAAGCGAAAAGGAAAGATACACATTTTTTTAGGCAGTAGAGATGATTGATGATAAGAAAGGGAAAATCACATCAATATAAGGAAATATCCCATCAATACTTGATTGATTGCGATTTATTTTTATCGGTAACTAATCTGATCATCAATACTTGATTGATTGCGATTTATTTTTATATGGTAACTAATCTGATGGGTTTATGTGGGTGGTGAAGCGAAAAGGAAAGTTACGCATTTTTAGGCAGTAGAGGCGATTGATGATAAAAAGGGAAATCACATCAATATAAGGAAATATCCCATCAATACTTGATTGATTGCGATTTATTTTTATATGGTAACTAATCGATCATCAATACTTGATTGATTGCGATTTTTTATGGTAACTAATCTGATGGGTTTATGTGGGTGGTGAAGCGAAAAGACAGGTGGGAGGGAGACAAAATAAACCAGCGAAATAAAACCAACGAAAGTGGTGAGGCGAAATAAAACCAGCGAAAAATAACCGGCGGACTATTCAGAGATTTTTTGGTTCGTCTCTCTTGGTGCGACAGGATGTTAGGGCCTGGAGTGCGTGGGGTGAGCGGGGACTCGGCTTGAGGTTTTGGTTCTATCGGCTTAGAGTGAGGCGGGAGGTTGGGCGTGTGCAGGACTCGATCGCGGGGTTTTCCTTGGTTTTCGCGGCTGAGAGGGAGGTGGGAGGAAGTACCAAAGAAGTACCAAAAAAGACCGGGTGAGGTGGGACGAAAATAAAACCCGGAACGCGACCTACCAACTGAGACATTAGGAGTAGAGATATATGTATATATAGGAAGATGGTATTCAGACACCGGAAGGTACCGGGTACTTATCGGGTCACCCGAAAGGAGTTTCGGGCACCCCGGCAAAGATATGGTGGGCCTTATGGGCCAGAAGAGGGAACACACCAGCACACAAGGGGCTGGTGTGCCCCCTATAGACGCTGGCCTATGAGGAGGAGAAGGAAAGATGGGTGGGAAAGGAAAGTGTGGAGTAGGACTCCCCCTTCCTCCCCTCTCCCCTCTCTTTCCTCCCCCTTCTTCATATAAGGAAGGGGGCGCAGGGCAAGGCAGCAGCCCTAGGGCTGCTGCCAGGTCTCTTGGGGCGCCCTAGGGGCTGCCTTCTCCCCTCCCACCTATATATATATATATATATATATGTGTGTGTGTGTGTGTGTGTGTGTGTGTGGGGGGGGGGGGGCGCCACACAAGGACACACAACATTGTCTTAGCCGTGTGCGGTGCCCCCGTCCCCTGTTTACTCCCTCGGTCATATCTTCGTAGTGCTTAGGCGAAGCCCTGCGGAGATTGCATCACCATCACCGTCATCAGGCTGTCGTGCCGAGGGAACTCATCTACTACCTCGACACCTTCCTGGATCAAGAAGGCGAGGGACGTCACCGAGCTGAACGTGTGCAGAACTCGGAGGTGCCGTACGTTCAGTGCTTGATCAGTCGAAACAAGAAGAAGTTCGACTACATCAACCGCGTTGTCAAACGCTTCTGCTTTCGGTCTACGAGGGTACTTAGACACACTCTCCCCTCTCATTGCTATGCATCTCCTAGATTGATCTTGCGTGAGCGTAGAATTTTTTTTGAAATTGCATCCTACGTTTCCCAACACCCCAATACCATCACAGCGCTCTTGTCAAAGCTGATCTTGAGACCGGACATCTGCTAAAAGAAGAGGAGGAGGAATTTCACCATGAATAGTGTCGTCAGCGTACTGTAGGAGGGAGACCCCACCCCCTCCCACTAAGTGTGGCACTGCTACCTCTTGAGCACTGCGTTGGTTTTTCCCTTGAAGAGGAAAGGGTGATGCAGCAAAGTAGCATAAGTATTTCCCTCAGTTTTTGAGAACCAAGGTATCAATCCAGTAGGAGGCCACGCTCAAGTCCCTTGCACCTACACAAACAAATAAGTACCTTGCAACCAACGCGATAAAGGGGTTGTCAATCCCTTCACGGCCACTTGCAAAAGTGAGATCTGATAGAGATGATAAGATAATATTTTTGGTATTTTTATGATAAAGAGTAAAAGCAAAGATTGCAAAATAAAAGTAGATCGGAAACTTATATGATTGAAAATAGACCCGAGGGCCATAGGTTTCACTAGTGGCTTCTCTCAAGATAGCATAAGTATTACGGTGGGTGAACAAACTACTGTCGAGCAATTGATAGAATTGAGCATAGTTATGAGAATATCTAGGTATGATCATGTATATAGGCATCACGTCCGCGACAAGTAGACCTACTCCTGTCTGTATCTACTACTATTACTCCACACATCGACCGCTATCCAGCATGCATCTAGAGTATTAAGTTCATAAGAACGGAGTAACGCTTTAAGAAAGATGACATGATGTAGAGGGATAAACTCATGCAATATGATATAAACCCCATCTTGTTATCCTCGATGGCAACAGTACAATACGTGTCGTTTCCCCTACTGTCACTAGGATCGAGCACCCCAAGATTGAACCCGAAGCTAAGCACTTATCCCGTTGCAAGAAAGATCAATCTAGTAGGTCAAACCAAACTGATAATTCGAAGAGACTTGCAAAGATAACCAATCATACATAAAACAATTCAGAGAAGATTCAAATATTGTTCATAGATAATCTGGATCATAAACCCACAATTCATCGGATCTTGACAAACACGCTGCAAAAGAAGATTACATCGAATAGATCTCCAAGAAGACCGAGGAGAACTTTGTATTGAGATCCAAAGAGAGAGAAGAAGCCATCTAGCTAATAACTATGGACCCGAAGGTCTGAGGTAAACTACTCGCACATCATCAGAAAGGCTATGGTGTTGATGTAGAAGCCCTCCGTCATTAATGCCCCCTCCGGCAGAGCGCGGGAAAAGGCCCCAAGATGGGATCTCATGGGTACAGAAGGTTGCGGCGGTGGAATTAGGTTTTCGTGGTGCCCCTCGATGGTTTGGGGTACGTAGGTATATATAGGAGGAAGAAGTAGGTCGGTGGAGCAATGAGGGGCCCACGAGGGTGGAGGGCGCGCACAGGGGGGTAGGCACGCCCCCTTCCTCGTGGCCTCCTCGTTGATTGCTTGACGTCCACTCCAAGTCCTCTGGATCACGTTTGTTCCAAAAATAACTCTCCCGAAGGTTTCATTCCGTTTGGACTCCGTTTGATATTCTTTTTCTGTGAAACACTGAAATAGGCAAAAAACAGCAATTTGCACTAGGCCTTGGGTTAATAGGTTAGTCCCAAAAATAATATAAAAGTGTATAAATAAGCCCATTAAACATCCAAACGAAATATATAATAGCATGGAGCAATCAAAAATTATAGATACATTGGAGACGTATCAAGCATCCCCAAGCTTAATTCCGGCTCGTCCTCGAGTAGGTAAATGATAAAAATAGAATTTTTGATGTGGAATGCTACTTAGCATATTTTTCAATGTATTTCTCTTTATTTTGGCATGAATGTTCAGATCCAAAAGATTCAAGATAAAAGTTTATTATTAACATGAAAATAATAATACTTGAAGCATACTAACAAAGCAATCATGTCTTCTCAAAATAACATGGCCAAAGAAAGTTGTCCCTACAAAATCATATAGTCTGGCTATGCTCTATCTTCACCACACAAAGTATTTAAATCATGCACAACCCCGATGACAAGCCAAGCAATTGTTTCATACTTTTGATGTTCTCAAACTTTTTCGATCTTCATGCAATATATGAGCGTGAGCCATGGACATAGCACTATAGGTGGAATAGAATGGTGGTTGTGGAGAAGACAAAAAAGGAGAAGATAGTCTCACATCAACTAGTTGTATCAACAGGCTATGGAGATGCCCATTAATAGATATCAATGTGAGTGAGTAGGTATTGCCATGCAACGGATGCACTAGAGCTATAAGTGTATGAAAGCTCAACAAAAGAAACTAAGTGGGTGTGCATCCAACTCGCTTGCTCACGAAGACCTAGGGTATTTTGAGGAAGCCCATCATTGGAATATACAAGCGAAGTTCTATAATGTAAAATTCCCACTAGTATATGAAAGTGACAATATAGGAGACTCTCTATCATGAAGATCATGGTGCTACTTTGAAGCACAAGTGTGGGAACAGGATAGTAACATTGTCCCTTCTCTCTTTTTCTCTCATTATTTATTTTCTTTTTTATTTGGGCCTTCTTTATTTTTTTGGCCTCTTTTCTTTCTCTTTTTTTTCGTCCAGAGTCTCATCCCGACTTATGGGGGAATCATAGTCTCCATCATCCTTTCCTCACATGGGACAATGCTCTAATAATGATCATCACACATTTATTTACTTACAACTCAAGAATTACAACTCAATACTTAGAACAAAATATGACTCTATGTGAATGCCTCCGGCGGTGTACCGAGATATGCAATTAATCAAGAGTGACATGTATGAACGAATTATGAAGGTGGTTTTGCCACAAATACGATGTCAACTACATGATCATGCAAAGCAATATGACAATGATGAAGCGTGTCATAATAAACGGAACGGTGGTAAGTTACATGGCAATATATCTTGGAATGGCTATGGAAATGCCATAATAGGTAGATATGGTGGCTGTTTTGAGGAAGGTATATGGTGGGTATATGATACCGGCGAAAGGTGCACGGTATTAGAGAGGTCAGCAATGGTGGAAGGATGAGAGTGCGTATAATCCATGGACTCAACATTAGTCATAAAGAACTCACATACTTATTGCAAAAATATATTAGTTATCGAAACGAAGTACTACGTGCATGCTCCTAGGAGGATAAATTGGTAGGAAAAGACTATCGCTCGTCCCCGACCGCCACTCATAAGGAAGACAATCAATGAATAAATCATGCTCCGACTTCATCACATAACGGTTCACCATACGTGCATGCTATGGGAATCACAAACTTTAGAACAAGTATTTCTCAAATTCACAACTACTCAACTAGCATGACTCTAATATCACCATCTTTGTAATTCAAAACAATTATCAAGTATCAAACTTCTCTTAGTATTCAATGCACTTTATAGTTTTTATCTTGGATTCCTATCATATTAGGACTAATTTTATAACCAAAGCAAATTACCATGCTGTTCTAAAGGACTCTCAAAATAATATAAGTGAAGCATGAGAGATCAATAATTTCTATAAAATATAACCACCACCGTGCTCTAAATGATATAAGTGAAGCACTAGAGCAAAATCGTTTAGCTCAAAAGATATAAGTGAAGCACATAGAGTATTCTAACAAATTCCGAATCATGTGTGTCTCTCTCAAAAGGTGTGTACAGAAAGGATGATTGTGGAGAACTAAAAATCAAAGGCTCAAATCATACAAGACGCTCCAAGCAAAACACATATCATGTGGTGAATAAAAATATAGCTCCAAGTAAAGTTACCGATGGACGAAGACAAAAGAGGGGATGCCTTCCGGGGCACCCCCAAGCTTAGGCTTTTGGTTGTCCTTGAATTTTACCTTGGGGTGCCATGGGAATCCGCAAGCTTAGGCTCTTGCCAATCCTTGTTCCATAATCCATCAAATCTTTACCCAAAACTTCAAAACTTCATAACACAAAACTTAACAGAAAATCTCGTGAGCTCGGTTAGCAAAAAAAAAACAAAACACTACTTCAAGGTAGTGTATAAAATCATTCTTTATTTATATTGGTGTTAAATCTACTGTATTACAACTTTCCTAGCCATAGATTCGTCAAAATAAGCAAATAACACACGAAAAACAGAATCTGTCAAAAACAGAACAATCTGTAGTAATCTGTAACCAACGCAAACTTCTGTAACTCCAAAAAATATAAAATAAATTGCTGTACGTGAAGAATTTATCTATTAATCATCTGCAAAAACAATCAACTAAATAGCACTCTCCAGTAAAAAGTTGAAGCTAATCTCGTGAGCGCTAAAGTTTCTGTTTTTTTACAGCAAGATCGCGAAGACTTTCCCCAAGTCTTCCCAAAGGTTCTACTTGGCACAAACACTAATTAAAACACAAAACCACATATGAAAATAAGCTAGATTGATTATTTATTACTAAACAGAACCAAAAAGCAAAAAACTAAAATAAAATTGGGTTGCCTCCCAACAAGCTCTATCGTTTAACGCCCCTAGCTAGGCATAAAAGCGAGGATAGATCTAGGTATTGCCATCTTTGGTAGGTAATTCTTCAATAGGGCATCTATAACCCTTAGGAGTTTCTTTCCTTTTATTAATTATCAAACTCCACGACATCGAGAAAATCATTTGTATCAAAAGGTTCCTTAAGGATAGCGAGAAAGTTGGGGTGAACACTTATGGATTTGGGGTCTGCATTTCCCTTACTACAAGTTTCACACTTATTTTTAGGAACATACATCAATTTGGCAATCTTAGCATTAGAAGGAGTGTTTTTCATTGAAGAAAAGCCAGACCCTAGGTTGGTAATAATATCCTCAATTTTATCAATTCTACTGGAATCTTGATCTATCTTTTCGTTAACCATGGGTTCCTTTTCTTTGAAAATTTTAAGAGCAACTCCTACCTTAGATCCGTATTGGGTAATTTGGTTACGGATCTTTCTATCCAAGTTTTCAATCAACTCTACAGTGGCAACTTTATTTTCAATAATTTCAAGCCTTTGCATCACATGTTCCAAAGTTAAAATAGTTCCATTAACCAAAAGAGGTGGTGGGCCAAACAAATCTATCATAGCACTATAAGAATCAAAAGTATGGCTACCCAAGAAATTTCCTCCGGTAATGGTATCAAGAATATATCTATTCCAAGGACTGATGCCTAAATAAAAATTGTGAAGAAGAACGGAAGTAGATTGCTTCCTAGTAGATCTATTTTGCGCATTGCAAATTCGGTACCAAGCATCTTTTAGATTTTCTCCCTCCCTTTGTTTAAAATTAAGAACTTCGTTCTCGGGAGACAATGGAGTAGATAAAGGACTAGCGATAACGACAAAGCGAGCGAAAAAGAGGCGAACAGAAAAAGAGGGCGAATAAAACGGCAAGGGTGAAGTGGGGGGGGGGGAGGAAAATGAGAGGCGAATGGCAAATAATGTAATGCGAGGGATAAGAGTTTGTGATGGGTACTTGGTATGTTGACTTGTGCGTAGACTCCCCGGCAACGGCGCCAGAAATCCTTCTTGCTACCTCTTGAGCACTGCGTTGGTTTTTTCCTTGAAGAGGAAAGGGTGATGCAACAAAGTAGCGTAAGTATTTCCCTCAGTTTTTGAGAACCAAGGTATCAATCCAGTAGGAGGCCACGCTCAAGTCCCTTGCACCTACACAAACAAATAAGAACCTTGCAACCAACGCGATAAAGGGGTTGTCAATCCCTTCACGACCACTTGCAAAAGTGAGATCTGATAGAGATGATAAGATAATATTTTAGGTATTTTTATGATAAAGAGTAAAAGTAAAAATTGCAAAATAAAAGTAGAGCGGAAACTTATATGATTGAAAATAGACCTGGGGGCCATAGGTTTCACAAGTGGCTTCTCTCAAGATAGCATAAGTGTTACGGTGGGTGA
The DNA here is from genome assembly GCA_021605205.1 of Aegilops longissima. Taxonomy (NCBI): domain Eukaryota; kingdom Viridiplantae; phylum Streptophyta; class Magnoliopsida; order Poales; family Poaceae; genus Aegilops; species Aegilops longissima. The sequence continues at coordinate 607,847,008 of CM038677.1, read as the reverse complement.
ACAAATTACTGTCGAGCAATTGATAGAACTGAGCATAGTTATGAGAATATCTAAGGTATGATCATGTATATAGGCATCACGTTCGTGACAAGTACACCGACTCCAGCCTGCATCTACTACTATTACTCCACACAAAGACCGCTATCCAGCATGCATCTAGAGTATTAAGTTCATAAGAGCAGATGGCGCTTTAAGCAAGATGACATGATGTAGAGGATAAACTCATGCAATATGATATAAACCCCATCTTTTTATCCTCGATGGCAACAATACAATACGTGTCGTTTCCCCTACTATCACTGGGATCGAGCACCGCAAGATTGAATCCAAAGCTAAGCACTTCTCCAATTGCAAGAAAGATCAATCTAGTAGGCCAAACCAAACTGATAATTCGAAGAGACTTGCAAAGATAACAAATCATACATAAAACAATTCAGAGAAGATTCAAATATTGTTCATAGATAATCTGGATCATAAACCCACAATTCATCGGATCTCGACAAACACACCGCAAAAAAAGATTACATTGAATAGATCTCCAAGAAGATCGAGGAGAACATTGTATTGAGATCCAAAGAGAGGGAAGAAGCCATCTAGCTAATAACTATGGACCCGAAGGTCTGAGGTAAACTACTCACACATCATCGGAGAGGCTATGGTGTTGATGTAGAAGCCCTCCATCATCAATGCCCCCTCCAGCGGAGCGCCGGAAAAGGCCCCAAGATGGGATCTCACGGGTATAGAAGGTTGTGGCGGTGGAATTAGGTTTTAGTGGTGCTCCTTGATGGTTTGGGGGTACGTAGGTATATATAGGAGGAAGAAGTAGGTCGGTGGAGCAACGAGGGGCCCACGAGGGTTGAGGGCGCGCTCAGGGGGGTAGGCGCGCCCCCTGCCTCGTGGCCTCCTTGTTGATTGCTTGATGTCCACTCCAAATCCTCTGGATCACGTTTGTTCCAAAAATAACTCTCCCGAAGGATTCATTCCGTTTGGACTCCGTTTGATATTGTTTTTCTGCGAAACACTGAAATAGGCAAAAAAAAAAAAACAGCAATTTGCACTGGGCCTTGGGTTAATAGGTTAGTCCCAAAAATAATATAAAAGTGTATAAATAAGCCCATTAAACATTCAAAACAGAATATATAATAGCATGGAGAAATAAAAAATTATAGATACGTTGGAGACATATCAGGCACTACGCCGCGAATATGCCCCTCGGCTAGGGATGGCAACGGGGCCCCATACCCGCTAAACCCATGGGGATTTCATATTAGGGGGTGGGGATGGGCGAAAAACATCCCCATGGGGATATTTACCAAACTATTTTATTCCCCATAGGGTACAACGGGGACGGGGACGATATCCTATTCCCCAGACCCAATACCCATCGGGGACCCGGTGAGTAACTGTGATACTGCGGTCAACCTTAAAATATTCACAAACAAACTTGTGAAAACAAAACAAAAACTCCAAAAAAAAAACCTTAAACCTTTCTCACATCCTCAACTCAGCTGCCACCATGACCAAGAAGTCAATACGACCTAGAAAGGCATTAGCAGGACAAGGTGAACACATGTATGTATGTTGATTATAGGGTGTCATATTATGTATATGAGTATTTGTTTATGGGGATGGGGACCCTAATGGGGCCCCGTTCCCTAGTGGGGCATGGGTATGGGGAAATTTCATCCCCAGTCATGTAAACGGGGATGGGGATTGGCTGATAGGGAATAGATGGGGATGGGGATTTTGTAGGTATCCCCATAGGGGATTGTCCCCATTGCCATCCCTACCCTCGGCCTTGGCCTTGTCTAGGATGGTAGCTAGGGCGTCACCATCATGTTAAATAGAAGGGGGGTAGGGGTCACCCTGCCTAACCCCACAAAGCGTGGGGAAGTAGGGCCCAAATTCCCCGTTAATGTTAACCACGGTACACCCATAGGACACCATTTGCATGACACGAGAGACCCAACGGTCATTGAACCCATTAGGGAGTAAGACTTCCCGAAGGAAGGACCAGCGGACCGTGTCATAGGCTTTATGGAAGTCAAGCTTCAGGAAGACCACCTTCTGATGTTTACCCTATTGGCATACCCCTTCGATAAGATGCGGAAAATCACGTTGATCACGGTGATTGGTCGAAATTGGCGAATGTCCGAAGCCCCAGGAACCTTGGGGGTTAGCTTGATGATCCCATGGTTTAGATTGGCAACATCAATGGATCCTACATAGAACTCCTCGAAAAGAGCAATCATCCGACCACCGCCGGTCCGAGGCCTTCCTCGCCGAGCTCTAGGGCAAAGTCTCGACACACTCTATATAAGCTGGGAGGAGGGCACCTGGCTGAGGGTGGAACTCTCTCATATTCTACCTTACACCAAGAGTTAAGAGCATCACAAGAGTAGGGTATTACCTCCACCGAAGAGGGCTTGAATCTGCATAAACGCTAGTGCGTACTACCATCCACACTGTGTGATAGATACGATTGCCTCTACATACACACCCCTATAGTATTCTACAGATTATATCCATGACATGAGCAAAAATGCATCTCCATTATACCATAGTTTGTCTTGATGATTTATGAGAAAACCACTTGAGAGGACTAATGATTTTAATGACTTTATTTCAGGACTTTTAACTAGTTTTCATATACATGTCATTGGCTATAAGTGGAAGATCATTGATGACCCTAACTAACAAATTTCAAAGTTGGTGTCCTCATCAAACTGTGAACATGTCCTCTTACTTTTTTGGGCTTTTAGTGAATCCAAGATTCACACTGGTTACACGGAAAAACATATTAGGAAGAGGCACATTACTTTCTAATATCCTCAGAAATTTGTTATGGATGTTCAGTGAATATCATGGGCACTAAATCGCAAGGGTTTGCAGTACTATGAACTAGTATGAAGCAAGTTTTTCCTGAAATTGAGAACCAATGCACCAATGCATGGAGTTCTTTCTGCGTGTTTTTTGGACGCTGATAACGCCCACACATGTGGTGGGAGCGACATCCACCCGCACACCCTATAACACACAGGCTACGCCACGTCACTGCATGCATGCATGTGGGAATATTTTTGGATTTCCAGTTTTTAAACTGTTTTATCTTTTTAATGAAAAATTCAATTGAAGGTCCGTTTTCACCATTAAATCCACCGTGACGTGATCTTCGAAACTAGATCTCATATCAATATGTTTCGACGACTTTTAAAAGTTGTCATGTCTATCGCACATGAATTGCCATTGTGTTTACACTGAAGTTGCCATGATATGTTTCAGCTATTTTCTTGCACATTTAAAAGTAAATTTTGACATATTATAAAACAGGGAATTAAGAAACTAGACTTGCCATGAACCATAAACTAAAATTTCCATGATACATGCACTTAAAATTGCCATGGTTCATACAAAACATAATTTTCATGGTCAAAATACTAAAATTGTCATGCTCTATGATACATGCACATAAAATTGCCATGGTTCATACAAAACATAATTTTCATGGTCAAATCCTAAAATGGGTTAATTATCCTTTTGCCCTCAGTGGTGTCCATGTGCTCAGTTTTTCCCTTAGATGCGAATTGTGCTCGGTTTTGCACAACAACTATGACGAGGCCAAACGGCCATATTTGAGTCCATTCCGTCCACCGGCGTTAGTGGTTGTGGGTCCGGAGCTCACACGTGGGACGTCGTGGACGTGGGTCCGGAGCTGACATGTAGGCCCGTGCAACTAAATCCCCAAATCATTCATAGGATTCTAGCTCATTCTGCCCATCCGCCGTCCGGCTGTCCTGCGCCGCGGCCAGCACCTGCCCCGCCACCAGCTGCATGGCCTACTCCGCCGCTACCGTCCTGCGCCTACGCTCCACGGCTACCTGCGATGCCCGCCACCTTCCTGCAATGCCACGGGTAGGGCGCCCGCCACCTGCTCGACCCGCTGCGCGGCCTCCTTCCATGCGCCCGGCCGGAGCGCTCAAAGGTGGGGGTGTCGGTGTCAAAACCGGCGGATCTCGAGTAGGGGGTCCCGAACTGTGCGTCTAGGCGGATGGTAACAGGAGACAAGGGACACGATGTTTTTACCCAGGTTCGGGCCCTCTCGATGGAGGTAATACCCTACTCCTGCTTGATTAATATTGATGATATGGGTAGTACAAGAGTAGATCTACCACGAGATCAGAGAGGCTAAACCCTAGAAGCTAGCCTATGGTATGATTGTTGTTCGTCCTACGGACTAAAACCCTTCGGTTTATATAGACACCGAATATGGTTAGGGTTACACAGAGACGGTTACAATGGTAGGAAATCTACATATCCGTATCGCCAACCTTGCCTTCCACGCCAAGGAAGGTCCTATCCGGACACGGGACGAAGTCTTCAATCTTGTATCTTCATAGTCCAGGAGTCCGGCCAAAGATGATAGTTCGGCTATCCGGACACCCCCTAGTCCACGACTCCCTCAGTAGCCCCCGAACCAGGCTTCAATGATGATAAGTCCGGCGTGTTGATTGTCTTCGGCATTGCAAGGCGGGTTCCCTTCCGAATCCTGTGTTGAATAGTGTCCGACTTTCTTGTGAATATCGCGCTTCTCGGCTTCCACGCCCAATAATGGCCATCTTCCACGTGTCGAACAAATGTGAAAAGTCAGGGTATCTTTACATTTACCCCCCTTGCTGTGCAAATGAGCCGTATATAAAAGAGACGGGGATCCAGATCCGGATCACACCATCCTCCCTTTGAGCCTTCATCAGGCGCCTTTGACAAAAACCCACTCCACCATGGACGGTCGACGCGGCTCCTCCTCTCGCGTTCCCAGCCCTCAGCCGGAGATTGGGGAGATGCTCGATCCCTTACAATAATTGGTGGTGCTCCAAACCAAAGGATTCCTTCCCCGACCTTCATGGTTCCGGTGCGTTCGGACTCGCCACTTATAAGGGCGGGAAGCGGCGGAGGCGTCCCGATCCTCTAAGGAGAAGCGGTATGCCGTCTCTTACCTAATGAGAGGACTCAGATTTCCAATCCATTCGTTTCTCCGGGGCTTCGGAATTCTCGGCCTCCACCTGCACAACCTTACGCTGCCTCCATCTCGCATATAGCGGGCTTTGTGGCCCTTTGCGAGCTGTTTACGGCGTTGAGGCCCATTTAGATTCGTGGAAGAGATTGTTCTGCCTTGTGCCTCGTTCTCATGAAGGGTCAATATATCAAGTGGGCGGAGCCGAACTATGGCGCATCGCTAGGACCGGATACTTATCCGAAACCCCAAAGAAGGCGTCCGAGGACTGGCCCTCAGAATGGTTTTACATGGAGGACGTCCCGCTGCCAGATCCTGTTCGGATCGGCCTTCCGGAGTTCAGCAATGCTCCTCTGAAGAAGCGCCTAAGCTGGCGCCCGCGGATCCCCCAGAGGGAAAATGACCGGGACGTCCTTTACTTGCTGAGCCGAATAAGATTACTGGCTCATGCCGGATTGACCGTGATTGGAGTCATGGCAATCTGCATTATGAGGGGAGTGCAGCCGCCCAATATAGGGGCCACCCATGTGGGACTTCAGCGGGAGGGCGATGCCACCCGCCATGGCCGCAAAGGGCCGGGATCGGTTACCGAACTGGTGAAGACCTTGTCCGCCATGTACAAAGGGGAAGAGGAGGTTTTCTCCGCGTCAGTCCACTGAACGGGTTTTCTTCGAATAATCCTCGAAGTTGGGTAAGAAAATATCTTTTTGGCCTGTCCGATCCATGTTCCCGTGGTTAAATATCTCATTTCATGGTTTCTACGCAGGAACTGCGCCGGGCCATGGAGAAGATACACAGCCCGCTCCCACAACCCGAGGATCCAGAACGGTCCCTCGATCCGGCCTCCGAAGAGGACCCGGATATAAAGGTGGAGCTGATCGATGGGGTGTTCCCCCAACTTAGCATCGACAATGCTTTGGTTGCCATTATGGCCGACTACCCCGGATTATTTCCGGCCTCCCAGGTAACCGTGACCGAAGTCCGGATACCATGACCCACCCGTGCTTTACCTCTAATCACCACGTATTTGATGGTGTTTCACAGGGGGTGCCTTCAGAACGGGAAGCCGAGCCTGCCGCGGCCGTCCAACAAGGGCAGCTTCGGCCCAAAGAGCGGAAAAAGAAGTGCGGTACGACTCGAGGCGTCGCCGCAATGGTATGATGTGCCATCGTGTTTTAAGGAGAGGTTCCTAGGAGGCACACTGACGCTCGTGGTTTTTTCAGGAAAAAGAGCGCTCGCCGGACTGAGTCCAGAGAAGTTGCCAATCGGACCTCCGCCAACCAGGGTCAAAAGCCGAGTCCGGAAGGGGGTACAAACACGAGGCGTGCGTCGGATGCTCCTCCAATGGAGGATGCCGACAGACTGTCCGCCACCAAGTCGGAGGTGGAGAGCGCCATGAATTATAGGCGCCGCGGACTATTCTACGTGGCGCATGTTTCTCCCAAGAGGCGTTGGGCGCCTTTAGTTGGGAGAAACGCACCTCCGTGCCGCTTCGAGATGGCCTAGCGAGCCACGGAGCAAGTATGTGAAAGACATACGGGTAAGGAATTTTGACAGCTTTATATGCCAAGAGTGCCCCGAGACTTAAAATAGTTAGGATAACAGATTTAAGGATCATTTGGAATGCAGGTTCTTACCGAAAAGAATACCCGTTTGTCCCAGGAGCTTGAAGAGTGCAAGGCCCAACTTGAGGCCGCACTGGCCGCGACCGGGGAAGCCATGAAGACTGTAACGCCCTCGATGCGGCTATATCTCCCACGTGTCGAGGCACGACTTAGAGGCATAACCGCATTGAAAGCAGTGTCGCAAGTTAGGTAATCTTCACACAGCCCATGTAATACATAAGGGAAAGAGATACATAGTTGGCTTACAGTCGCCACTTCATACAGTACATAAATAAACATCCATCATTCAGAGTACACTCAAGGTCCGACTACGGAACCAAAATAAAAGAAGATACCCCAAATGCTACACAGATCCCCGATCGTCCCAGCTGGCACCACTCCGATCATCAGGAAAAGACACATAATAACGACCACGTTCCTCGTCGAACTCCCACTTGAGCTCGGTTCGTCACCCTTTGGCATCGTCGGCACTGCAACTGTTTTGGTAGAATCTGTGAGTCACGGGGACTCAGCAATCTCACACCCGCGAGATCAAGACTATTTAAGCTGATAGGAAGGACAGGGTTGTATGGTGGAGCTGCTGCAAGCGACTAGCATATATGGTGGCTACATCCGCAAAAGAGAGCGAGAAGAGGAGCAAAGCACGGTCGTGAAACTAGTAGCGATCAAGAAGTGATCCTGAACTACTTACGTCGGACATAACTCCAACACCGTGTTCACTTCCGGACTCCGCCGAGAAGAGACCATCACAGTTACACCGCCGTTGATGTGTATTTTATTTGAGGTCAACTTCGGGTTTTCTACAACGGACATTAACAAATTCCCATCTGCCTCATAACCGCGGGCACGGCTTTGAAAGATATTACCTGCAGGGTGTCCCAACAGCCCATTATAAGCTCTCACGGTCAACGAAGGATATTCCTTCTACCGGGAAGACCCGATCAATCTCGGAATCCCGGACTACAAGACATTTCGACAGCAATAAAACAAGACCAGCAAAGCCACACGAATGTGCCGACAAATCCCGATAGGAGCTGCACATATCTCGTTCTCACGGCACACCGGATGAGCCAGACGTCGGGTTGGCATAGACCTGATTGCCCAAAGGCGCGGACATCGCTCAAGTTGGACCAGCACTCGAAGGAGAACTGGCCCGGGGTTAAAATAAAGATGACCCTCGGGCTCGCATGAAAACCGGGAAAAGGCTTAGGTGGCAAATGGTAAAACCAAAGTTGGGCCTTTTGGGCGAGTCTTATTCAAAGCGAACTGTCAAGGGGTCCCATAAATCACCCAACCGTGTAAGGAGCGCAAAATCAAGGAACATAACACGGTATGGCGGAAACTAGGGTGGCAAAGTGGAACAAAACACCAGGCATAAGGCCGAGCCTTCCACCCTTTACCAAGTATATAGATGCATTAATTATAGCAGATATATATTGTGATATCCCCAACAAGTAAACATGTTCCAACAAGGAACAACATCTCCATGTTCAACAAGGAACAAACTTCAACTTCACCGCAACTAGCAACGCTATAAGAGGGCTGAGCAAAGTGGTAACATAGCCAATCAGCGGTTTGCTAGGAAAAGGATGGTTAGGGGCTGACATGGCAACATGGGTGGCATGATATAGCAAGTGGTAGGCATCGCAGCATAGGCATAGCAAAAGAGCGAGCAACTAGCATAGCAAAGATAGAAGTGATTTCGAGGGTATGGTCATCTTGCGCAATGTTCTCGAGTTGTCGAAAGCTTGATCCTCGTAAGCGTTCTCAACAGGTTCCTCGTTCCGTACTCGTCTCCGGCTCTACCCAAAGCAAAAACACAAACAAAGGAACCACAATAAATCACGGTGCAATGCACAATCAACATGATGCAAAACATGACATGATATGCGGGATGTGATATGCAATGCGTACAATGCGCCCGGAAGGAAAATGATGAACCAGGCATCAACTTGGCAAACCAAGTATGCCACTGGAAAGATGAGATGATTTGGTTGAAATCGATATAAAGATCACGGAATCGGATGCACGGTTTGCAAATGACAAGCAAAACAAGAATGGCACAAATCTGCCATTAACAGCATGATGCCACTTAGCAAGTAACAAGAAATTAAGCTACTGCACCCAAACGTACCAACAAAGTATATGGCAGTGATCTACACAAGATGCTTGACAAAAGATGAGCACTGAGCTACGGCTAAATCACATCATAATAGGTTCAAACAAGCATGGCAAAAGAGCACAAAATATCAGGCTGGACATGGCAAAAACAGCATCAGGTTGCAATGTTCAGAGCAACAAAACTACATGCTACAGGAACTTATAATAGCAAAACATGGCATGGCATGAATCTACTCAAAGCATAGAACAAAAGTCCCTTACTGACCATAAGCCAAAAAGGATCAGAAAATATAGTAACATCCATGTCAATATCGAAAGTTTCGTTAACAGATTCAGCAACATGGCATGTCAAAAACTGATAACAAGTAGGCATGTTTACAAGCTCAATGCACTCACTACAGAGCCTTATATGATAAACTAAGCATACATACATCAAGAAGACATGGCATAGAAGACATACATGGCAAGAACAATAACATAGCATACATGGATCAACCACAACAACCTAGGCAAAATTGAATAACATGTAAACAATCTGCCGGAAACATTTGATAGCAAAAGTAGAGCTCGATTGACTCAAGCTATGGCACTCCATAATTGCAAACAAAGGCATGGATGGATAGATCAAGACATGTTTAACAAAACATCCTTACTGAAGTATCTCAAAATATGCATAGATCTCTCGGTAGCATCAAGTTAACATGGCATCAAAATATCAGCTAAACAGGGCTGAAAACAGCAACATCAGGACACCTACTTTGCATGCTTGTGCTAGTCACCACATAGATCACAAAAATACATGGCATACACCCCTGGAAAGATGGCATGGCATATTACAAAACACATGTAGGACTCAAATTCATAGGGTGCACACATCAATCATAGCAAAAATAACAAAAGTGCAAGTTCTGTTAAGAAACAGAAACTAACATCACATAGCCCTCTTCTAACAGCATTTCGGGCATCAAGATGAGCTCAAATGAAAATGATGCAATGAGATGAAATGATCTACTCTTCGAGGCGAACATTTTGATATATTATACGCGCAAAATGGATCTCAGATGCAAAGTTACGCTACGTTGAAAATGCCACGAAATAACATTGGATGAAAATACTTAGAAGAAATGAGGGGGGAAGAAAGTCAACGGGATCGGGATCCGGTCGGGATCCGGATCGGGCGAGGCGGTGCGGCGGCGCCGGAGTGGGAGGAGGCGGGCGGGCAGGGGCCTCACGGAGGGAGGCGATGGCGGGACGGGAGAGGCGCCAGGGGCCGGAGTGGGAGGAGGAGGCGGCCAGGCGAGGAGGACGGCGGCGGGGGCGCGACGGCGGGAGGCCCGGTGGTGGCGGTGGGGCGAGGCCCGGGCGGCGGCGGGCGGAGGAGGAGGCGGGCGCGCCGGTGGTGGCGGAGATCCGCCGCTGAGGCTGGCAGGCGCGGCTGCTTGGCGCTGGGCGTGCTGTGTGTGTGCGCGCGGGGCGGGTGTGGGACAGGTGGCGTCTTTGTGAGTAAGCAGACGAGCGGCAGGAGGCAGCGTCTGTGGCGCTGAGGATGAAATTTAGAGTTTCGGGGAAGAAGACCCGGATTTGGGGGGAGATGTTTAAATAGGCATAGAGGAGCTAGGAGAGTCCAAATGAGGTGTAGTTTTCGCCCACACGATCGTGATCGAACGACGGAGAGCATGGAAGTGACTTAGATGGGTTATTGGGCTGTTTTGAAGGGTGTTGGGCTGCAACTTAAAAGATGCCTTTTTGAGAGTGCGGTTAACCGTTGGAGTACCAAACGAGCTCCAAATGACCCGAAACTTGACCGGTGGTCTACGGGTGGTATACCAAGGCCACTTGACAAACCTCGGTCCATTCCGAGAAAGTTTAGTACCCGCACACGGAAAAAGCGTAAAAGGGCGCGGGGAGATAGGAGTGTCGGATTGCAAAAGCGGACAATGGAAAAATGCTCGGAATCATGAGGCGAACACGTATGCAAATCGATGCACATGATGACATGATATAAAATGCATGACATGGACAAAATGCAAAAGGAGAAAAACCCAACCACGGAGGAATATCATATCACAATGCGAAAATGGCAAGAGTTGGAGTTACAAATATGGAAAGTTACTTCCGGGGTGTTACAACACTCCACCACTACAAGAGGATCTCGTCCGAGATCTAGGACTGAAAGAACTCCGGATATTCGGAGCGGAGGTGATCCTCGCGCCCCGGTAGCTTCTCGTTGAATGGTGTGACCACTTCACTTTCAGGAATTTGATTGACTTGTTGCGAGTCTTGCGCTCGGTTTCTTCAAGAATAGCAGCGGGTGCTCATGATAAGAAAGATCTTCTTGAAGGTCAATCTCTTGAAGTTGATAGTGCGTTCAGAGTCTTGAAGCACTTGCGAAGCTGTGACACGTGGAACACATCGTGCACGTTTGCAAAGTTGGATGGAAGCTCAAGTTGATAGGCGAGATCGCCTCTTTTGCCAATGATCTTGAAAGGACCCACGTATCTAGGGGCAAGCTTCCTTTGATACGAGCGGACGAGTGCCTTTCATTGAGAGACGCGGAGGTAGACATGGTCTCCGATTTCAAAAGCCACATCACGGTGCTTATCATCATAATAGCTCTTCTCCGCGCGATTGCGCGGCTTTGAGATTCTCACGAATGACTTTGCACATTTCTTACATACGTGATCAAGTCATTGCCAAGAAGTTGGCGTTCACTGTCTCGAGACCAATTGAGAGAGTACGACACTTTACGCCATAGAGAATTTCGAATGGGGCCTTGCCGAACTCGCTTGGAAGCTGTTGTTGTAGGAGAACTTCGGCATATGGAAGACAATCTTCCCACTTCATACGAAAGAAATGACACAAGCCACGAGCATATCTTCAAGGATTTGATTAACTCGCTCAACTTGGCCACTTGTTTGAGGATGGAAAGCTGTCTTTGAAAGCGAATGTTGGTGCCCATGGCCTTACGAAAAGAATCCCAAAACTTGGAGGTAAAAATGCTGCCACGGTGCGAAGAGATCACTTGTGGAATGCCGTGCAAGGAGACAATCACGGAGGTGTATAGCTCGCCTTGGCGAGCTGCTGTGATAGATTCTTTGATAGGAAGAAAATGAGCCACTTTAGTAAGCTTGTCAATGACAACGAAGATAGCATCATTTCCACGCTTGGACTTTGGAAATCCAGTCACGAAGTCCATTTCAATATGATCAAACTTCCATTCTGGAATAGCAAGAGGTTGGAGGAGACCAGCTGGTCTTTGGTGTTCGCTTTCACTCTTCCGCAGACATCACATTCATTCACGAATTGAGCAATTTCTCGCTTCATTCGAGTCCACCAATATGACTGCTTGAGGTCATGGTACATCTTCGTACTTCGGGATGAATGGATAGAAGCGAATTGTGAGCCTCGTTCATAATGACTTTTCTCAGATCACCCTTAGGAACCACAATCCGGTCCTCAAAGAAAAGAGTATCTTTGTCATCAATGTGGAAGCACTTGTACTTGGAAATGCCCTTGTCGATACCACGTTTCACCTTTTTCACCATGGTATCCAGAAGTTGAGCCTCACGAATCTGATCTTCCAAAGTAGGAGAGACTATGAGGTTGGCAAGAAAGCCTTGAGGAACAACTTGAAGATTCAGCTTATGGAAAGCTTCACAGAGATCCGTTGGAAGGGCTTGAGGATTAGGCATTGCGATAAGCCTTCTGCTCAAAGCATCTGCAATGACATTGGCCTTGCCCGGAGTATATTCAATACTTGGGTTGTACTCTTGAATCATTTCGACCCATCGAGTCTGCCTGAGGTTGAGGTTGGGTTGAGTGAAGATATACTTGAGACTCTTGTGATCGGTGAAAATGTCCACTTTCCTTCCCAACAAGAGATGTCTCCATGTTATCAATGCATGGACAACTGCCGCCAACTCAAGATCGTGAGTGGGGTAGTTCTTCTCGTTGGGCTTCAACTGGCGAGAGGTATAAGCCACAACTCTCTTCTCTTGCATTAACACAGACCGAGACCTTGAAGAGAAGCATCACGAGAAAACTTCAAATGGCTTGGATTCATCGGGAGGAGTCAAGACAGGAGCTGTGACGAGTTTCTCTTTGAGGGTATTGAAAGCAACATCACACTCAGGAGACCAGACATACTTCACATGCTTCTGGAGAAGGTTGGAAAGAGGCTTTGCAATCTTGGAGAAGTTCTCAACGAATCTTCGGCAATAGCTTGCAAGACCAAGAAAACTCATGGAGCTGCTTGACATTACGAGGAGGTTCCCAATTCACAATTGCGGACACCTTCTCGGGATTAACAGCGATGCCCTTGGCGGAGATGATATGACCAAGATAAAGCACTTCATCAAGCCAAAATTCACATTTGGAGAACTTAGCATAGAATTGATACTCTCGAGCTTGTCTAGCACCAATCGCAAATGTTTGGCATGATCCTTCTTATTCTTGGAGAAGACCAAAATATCATCAAGATAGACCAAGGCGAATTCATTGGTGTAGGGGTTGAAGATGAAATTCATCATCCGAGAGAATGTTGGAGGAGCATTGACAAGGCGAAAGACATGACAAGTATATTCATAAGAACCAAAGCTTGTACGAATCTTTGTCTTGGGAATATCTTGTTCACGAATGCGAATCTGATGATAACCCATCTGAAGGTCAAGCTTGGAGAACACTTTAGCACCTTTGAGTTGCTCGAAAAGCTCATTGATGTTGGGAAGTGGATACTTGTTCTTGATTGTCTTCTTATTCAATGGACGGTAATCGGCGCAAAGTCGGTCCGTGCCATCCTTCTTCCGGACAAAAGAACACCACAACCCCAAGGAGATGAACTCGGTCCGATCAAACCAGACGCTCTTGTTCATCTAGCTGCTTCTTCAATTCCTTCAGCTCATCAGGTCCAAGCTTGTATGGATGCTTGCAAAGCGGGTTCGATGCGGCTCAAGATCGATAACGAACTCAAGCGGCCGATGAGGAGGCATACCCGAAGCTCTTACGGAAAAACATCTTGGTACTCACAAGCGATGGAATCGAGAGATAGCATCAATTCGCCCTTCTCATTGAGAGAAAACAACCGAATGGTTTCATCACGAAGCGGCATAGATGATCACATCATTAGAAGAGTGAGTCAATTGAATTTCCACAGCAGCACAATCAAGCTGAGCTTTGTGCTGATAAAGCCGATCCATTCGAGAATAAGATCAATATCCGAGTCACCAAGGACAATTGGTTTAGCCGTAAATCTATAATCGCCCATCTTGATAGAAACATCGGAACCATGGAGCTTGCATGCATGAATTTACCCGGAGAGACAACCGATAATGGTTTAGGCAAATCTTGAAAACCAACTCATGCTTAGATGCAAAAGGTCTTGAAATGAAAGAATGCGATGCACCAAAGATCAAATAAGACTTTTGCAGAATATCATTAAGCGAGAGATTACCCATTATCACATCGGAAGATTCTCCGCTTGAGCTGCATTCATCATGTTCACCTTTGCAGACTTGGGATTATGCTTGACCTTTGCATTGCTGGAAGATTTCACAGAGGAGGAGGCGGAAGGCGCCTGGTTGAAGCACTTGTTCGCATAGTGACCTTTCTGCGACATTTGTTGCAAGTCACCTCGAGAGCGGACGGTGGTAAGGAGCATTTGACCTTGGAGCTTGAGAATTAGACTTGTTCGATAGCTTGGGTTGGGTGGGTGGGAAGATCCACGGCCACCTGAGTTCTTCTCACTGATAAGGCCGATGAGCGGAGGAGGAGGAAGGTAGAACTTCTGCTGCTTAGCTGCCACTTGAGAGGAAGAAGAAGACTGAACTGCATCCCCGATTCTCTTCTTAGAAGCCTCACATTTGAGCTGGGCAGCTTCTTGCTTGATGCCATGTTGTAGAATTCATCATACTTTTCTCGCTCAAAAGCACAAGAGCTAATTGCAGATCTTCTCTCGACCACCTCCGAATTGATAGATCATACTCTTTTCATCGAGCACGTCTTGCTTAGCAAAGCGAGCGAGTTTCGAACTGGATATTGTATTGATACACAGACATGTTGCCTTGCTTGAGATTGCGGAACTCCTCACGCTTGCTCTCAACAACACTTTTCGAATGTGGTGAGCTCTGAAATCTCGGCGGAACTCATCCTGTAATGACATGACCTCCTCTGGAATCTTTGTATTCTTTGGTACCACTCAAGCAGCTTGATCCTTGAGTTGAAACGATGCAAACTTGACAAAGTCCTCGTGTCCGACATTGCTACAATCAAAATGCTTGCAGATGTCCACAAGCCAATCGTCGGCGTCTGTGGCCTCGACACGTAAACCGAAAGACTTCGCTGATTAGCGAGGAACCGACCGAGAGTAGCAAAGTGCGGCTGATTGTTGCCTTGACCTTGATTTCCTTGATTGCCTTGCCCTCGAGTACGTTCTTGCAAGAGCTGCAAAAATCATCGAGCATTGGCATTGGTGGCTGCCATGATAGCTTGCCGGGCCTCGGAGGCGGAGGTGGAGGTGGAGGTTCGGTGATCCCCATCATTGCGATCCGGATTGACGCGCGTTGGCGGAGCCATCTCAAGAGGGTGACATCCGTTAGTCCTTTGATAGACAAATAGTCAAGTTGAAATCAGCGGATAGAAATTGCAACATATAGTCTTCACAATAAACATTGAACAAGGATGAGCGAATGAATTCCAAAGTTAATCATCACACGTCCATTAAGGTGAGAAGCCACTTAGATAAAGATATGGAAACAACATCATCTTAGAAACAAATCGAATATCACTGGCGAAAACAAAAGATTGGCTTCTAGAATGAGCGGAACAAACACATGATAGAGATTTACGCCCAAAGTGTTCGTGGTGGGGCCCACACGGACACGACGTATAGCGGACGTCACGAATGACAAACAAGACGTCCCGAATGATCATAGCCAAGGATTCTTTAAGGCGCCTCGCGACCATCAGAATCGACCGTGAATGGGCGGACCACTAGACGTTGAACCCCAATCTCAAATCATACATCCATCGGAAAGATATCCTGTAAGCTACTAGAATTCCCACCTATAAACTCCGAAACTTTCGGTTATGCAATCTGGTGTTGGGGATACAGGGGACACAAAATATATCACCCAAACTAACAATACCTAGATCCAGCTGTATCCATCCGTCAACACATAACCAAGAAATCCTCGGAAATCGTGTACCTCGACCTTCGAAAAACATCCGTTATACAAGTCATGGCAATACTCCCGAGCTCGCCTCAGTACTGGGTTATCGGGGTTATCTCACCAACAACTGCACAAAAGAGATTTCGATGTCGGCAAAACTCAGGTATTCCAAAACTGCAGCGATAAAATTGTGGCGACAACACCTCGGAGCTCAACTCCCGGGACACCGCCACAACCCCTAAATGTCGGGAGGCACCAAGAACAATGTTCTCGTCACAAAACCATCGAACGATCCCAAGATACCAGCGTGATCCTAAATTTTTTTAGTGAAATTTGAGAAGAGGAGAGTCAAAACTCTCGTCGGGAGACCTCACAGAGCGGCAGAAGGACTGGGAGTAAAAAGAATCCTACTCTCCGATATATATAATCCTAAGACTCAAAACATTTTCCATTCTAGACTCAACAACGCCATGACAAACAATCAAGTAGGGGCTCCTAAGTCGGGAAGGCTCGATTACCAACATAGCGCCCTCGATGCGGCTATATCTCCCACGTGTCGAGGCACGACTTAGAGGCATAACCGCATTGAAAGCAATGTTGCAAGTGAGGTAATCTTCACACAACCCATGTAATACATAAGGAAAGAGATACATAGTTGGCTTACGATTGCCACTTCACACAATACATAAATAAACATCCATCATTCAGAGTACACTCAAGGTCCGACTACGGAACCAAAATAAAAGAAGATACCCCAAATGCTACAGATCCCCGATCGTCCCAACTGGGCACCACTCTGATCATCAGGAAAAGACACATAGTAACGACCACGTTCCTCGTCGAACTCCCACTTGAGCTCGGTTGCGCCACCTGACCGCATCGTCGGCACCTGCAACTGTTTTGGTAGAATCTGTGAGTCACGGGGACTCAGCAATCTCACACCCGCGAGATCAAGACTATTTAAGCTGATAGGAAGGACAGGGTTGTATGGTGGAGCTGCTGCAAGCGACTAGCATATATGGTGGCTACATCCACAAAAGAGAGCGAGAAGAGGAGCAAAGCACGGTCGTGAAACTAGTAGCGATCAAGAAGTGATCCTGAACTACTTACATCAGACATAACTCCAACACCGTGTTCACTTCCGGACTACCGAGAAGAGACCATCACGGTTACACACGGTTGATGTGTATTTTATTTGAGGTCAACTTGGGTTTTCTACAACGGACATTAACAAATTCCCATCTGCCTCATAACCGCAGGCACGGCTTTGAAAGATATTACCTGCAGGGTGTCCCAACTTAGCCCATTATAAGCTCTCACGGTCAACGAAGGATATTCCTTCTACCGGGAAGACCCGATCAATCTCGAATCCCGGACTACAAGACATTTCGACAAAGCAATAAAACAAGACCAGCAAAGCCACCCGAATGTGCCGACAAATCCCGATAGGAGCTGCACATATCTCGTTCTCGTGGCACACCGGATGAGCAGACGTCGGGTTGGCATAGACCCTGATTGCCCAAAGGCGCCGGACATCGCTCAAGTTGGACCAGCACTCGAAGGAGAACTGGCCCGGGGTTAAAATAAAGATGACCCTCGGGCTCATGAAAACCGGGGAAAAGGCTTAGGTGGCAAATGGTAAAACCAAAGTTGGGCCTTGCTGGACGAGTCTTATTCAAAGTGAACTATCAAGGGGTCCCATAAATCACCCAACCGTAAGGAACATAAAATCAAGGAACATAACACCGGTATGACGGAAACTAGGGTGGCAAGTGGAACAAAACACGGGCATAAGGCCGAGCCTTCCACCCTTTACCAAGTATATAGATGCATTAATTATAGCAGATATATATTGTGATATCCCCAACAAGTAAACATGTTCCAACAAGGAACAACATCTCCATGTTCCAACAAGGAACAAACTTCAACTTCACCTGCAACTAGCAACGCTATAAGAGGGGCTGAGCAAAGCGGTAACATAGCCAATCAACGGTTTGCTAGGAAAAGGGATGGTTAGGGGCTGACATGGCAACATGGGTGGCATGATATAGCAAGTGGTAGGCATCGCAGCATAGGCATAGCAAAAGAGCGAGCAACTAGCATAGCAAAGATAGAAGTGATTTCGAGGGTATGGTCATCTTGCCTGCAATGTTCTCAGAGTTGTCGAAAGCTTGATCCTCGTAAGTGTTCTCAACAGGTTCCTCGTTCCCGTACTCGTCTCCCGGCTCTACCCAAAGCAAAAACACAAACAAAGGAACCACAATAAATCACGGTGCAATGCACAATCAACATGATGCAAAACATGACATGATATGCGGGATGTGATATGCAATGCATATGTGCGCTCCGGAAGGAAAATGATGAACCAAGCATCAACTTGGCAAACCAAGTATGCCACTGGAAAGATGAGATGATTTCGGTTGAAATCGATATAAAGATCACCGGAATCGGATGCACGGTTTGCAAATGACAAGCAAAACAAGAATGGCACAAATCTGCCATTAACAGCATGATGCCACTTAGCAAGTAACAAGAAATTAAGCTACTGCACCCAAACGTACCAACAAAGTATATGGCAGTGATCTACACAAGATGCTTGACAAAATATGAGCACTGAGCTACGGCTAAATCACATCATAACAGGTTCAAACAAGCATGGCAAAAGAGCACAAAATATCAGGCTGGACATGGCAAAAACAGCATCAGGTTGCAATGTTCAGAGCAACAAAACTACATGCTACAGGAACTTATAATAGCAAAACATGGCATGTCATGAATCTACTCAAAGCATAGAACAAAAGTCCCTTACTGACCATAAGCCAAAAAGGATCAGAAAATATAGTAACATCCATGTCAATATCGAAAGTTTCGTTAACAGATTCAGCAACATGGCATGTCAAAAACTGATAACAAGTAGGCATGTTTACAAGCTCAATGCACTCACGACAGAGCCTTATATGATAAAATAAGCACACATACATCAAGAAGACATGTCATAGAAGACATACATGGCAAGAACAATAACATAGCATACATGGATCAACCACAACAACCTAGGCAAAATTGAATAACATGTAAACAATCTGCCAGGAAACATTTGATAGCAAAAGTAGAGCTCGATTGACTCAAGCTATGGCACTCCATAATTGCAAACAAAGGCATGGATGGATAGATCAAGACATGTTTAACAAAACATCCTTACTGAAGTATCTCAAAATATGCATAGATCTCTCGGTAGCATCAAGTTAACATGGCATCAAAATATCAGCTAAACAGGGCTGAAAACAGCAACATCAGGACACCTACTTTGCATGCTTGTGCTAGTCACCACATAGATCACAAAAATACATGGCATACACCCCTGGAAAGATGGCATGGCATATTACAAAGCACATGTAGGACTCAAATTCATAGGGTGCACTTATCAATCATATCAAAAATAACAAAAGTGCAAGTTCTGTTAAGAAACAGAAACTAACATCACATAGCCCTCTTCTAACCGCATTTCGGGCATCAAGATGAGCTCAAATGAAAATGATGCAATGAGATGAAATGATCTACTCTTCGAGGCGAACATTTTGATATATTATACGCGCAAAATGGATCTACATATGCAAAGTTACGCTATGTTGAAAATGCCACGAAATAATATTGGATGAAAATACTTTGAAGAAATGAGGGGGGAAGAAAGTCAACGGGATCGGGATCCGGTCGGGATCGGATCGAGGCGGATGCGGGCGGCGCCGAGTGGGAGGAGGCGGCGGGCAGGGCCCTCACGGAGGGAGGCGGTGGCGGGACGGCGAGCGAAGCGGGCGGGCCGGGAGTGGGAGGAGGCGGCCGGGCAGGCAGGTGGGACGGCGGGAGGCGGCGACGGCGGGAGGCCGGTGGCAGGGCGGCGACGGCGCTGCCGGTGGCGGTGATGGCGGGGGGGGCCGGCCGGCGGCGAGGCAGCGGAGGAGGCGGCGCGCGCCGCTGGCAGCGAGATCCGCTGAGGGAGCGGGCGGCGGCGGCGGCGGCGGCGCGATGGCTGCTGGGCGGGCCCGCTTTGGGCCAGCAGGCGGGCGGGCGGCGTGGTGGCGGCGCGGGACAGGTGGCGTGCTGTGAGTGGCGCGGACGCGGCGGCGGCGGACGCGTCCGGTGGCGCGGGGATGAAATTTAGGGTTTCGGGGGAAGAAGACCCGGATTTGGACGGGGGAGATGTTTAAATAGGCATAGAGGGAGCTAGGAGAGTCCAAATGAGGTGTAGTTTTTGCCCACACGATCGTGATCGAACGACGGAGAGCATGGAAGTGACTTAGATGGGTTATTGGGCTGTTTTGAAGGGGTGTTGGGCTGCAACTTAAAAGATGCCTTTGCGAGAGTGCGGTTAACCGTTGGAGTACCAAACGAGCTCCAAATGACCCGAAACTTGACCGGTGGTCTACGTGTGGTATACCAAGGCCACTTGACAAACCCCGGTCCATTCCGAGAAAGTTTAGTACCCGCACACGGAAAAACGTAAAAGGGGCCGCCGGGGGAGATACGAGTGTCGGATTGCAAAACGGATAACGGAAAAAATGCTCGGAATCATGAGACGAACACGTATGCAAATGCGATGCACATGATGACATGATATAAAATGCATGACATGGACAAAATGCAAAAAGGAGAAAAACCCAACCACGGAGGGAATATCATATCACAATGCCGAAAATGGCAAGAGTTGGAGTTACAAATATGGAAAGTTACTTCCGGGGTGTTACAAAGACTCCCTCTGGTAATATATGCCCTTCAAAGTAGAAGTAGTTTCGCAAAGTGCGGCGTGTGCATAAATCTGACATTAACATTGCAGATAGCGCCGGGATGGATCCGGACAAGCAACAGCTCCTGCGCCAGCTAAAGGCCGGCGAGAGCGTGCTTACGAGGGTGCGGCAGGAGAAAAATAACCTCCAAGATGCCAACACCCAACTGGGTGAGGAACTAAAGGATGCTCGTGCCCAGTTGGCTGACTCAGAAGGAGAATCGACGGCCAGCGGTGGCATTTTCGATAAGTGCTTAAACGAACTTTGAAAGAGTTCGCGAGGAAGGCGACTAACATAAACATGTATGTAGGTTTGCTCACTGTGTCGCCCCGAGGAGGAGATGCCCGATCCTCGGGTGATCTTCTTCCCGAATCTGCGTCCGCACGAACGAAGTTCGGCGGTGATGAAAGGCGCCGCCAGGCCTTGTGGCCATCTATCTCCCTGCTCAAGGCATTGGGGAGCTGGCAGAGCGGCTTCAAGGAGAACGGCGCTTCCGACTATGGAAGATATAGGCTCTGCCGTCAAGGCGCCAGGAGGCTGGGCCATGGTAAAGACGCAGACACGGTTGTTGACCCAAACCACATGGCCGAGGTCGGACCTGTGGGTCTTGATGGGAAGGAGATCCCTGTAAGCTTAGTGTACGACCAAGTAGAATTGGCCGCCAAGTATTCCCAGCAAGATTGTAAATTAGATAGCCTATTAGACGGCATTAAGGAGGAATACAATGAGGCGAGTTGACTATGTAATTGAATATGACATGAAAAATGTCTTCTAGCCAGATTGTAGATCGTTTTTCATAGCGGACCTTTTCGCTTCGACCTCGGGACCCAATAGTCCGAAGTGTGTCCGAATACCCTCGCGGTTATGTAAGAACCGGGGCATGCATGGAGACAAGGCGTAGGGGTCATTATTGCTGTATCAGACAAGTGCCCAACTAGTTATGTTATATTACATGGATAGTAAGAAACATCTTCCAGGAGAATAGTTCCGTTAAGGGTTCCTTTCTCAGGAGGCATGCCCTAAAGTGCATGTCCAAACTGCTAAGAAAGCGTAAAATCATCGGGGCAGATGGATAAATAGTTAAAATCATCTTTCAGTTCACCGACCGAATATTCCCTTAAGAACGCTAGCTTTTGGCTTCACCCACCGAGGTACACATTTGGCTGACCGGCAAGAATAATCGCAGAGGTGCTCCTTTACCACCTAGCCGAACAATCGGGAACGAGGGGTAAGCACAGAGCCAGCAACCCAGCTTGGCCAAAACTTAAGTCATATCGATGCATATAATGGTGAGTAAAAGGTACATGCGGAAGTTTGACACATATGTTGGGCATGAAGCCGATAAATAAGCTTCATTAAAGAAGCCCCGGTATAATGGAGCGGACAGCGCGTCAAGTATGTGCTAACAAAGCGCAAACGAGCCTCTAAAGGCTTCAAGAAGAAGGAGGAGGAAGGAGAGAAATAAAATACAGTGAAAATAGAAAATGTGGACGGAGGAAGGAGACGAACTCGGAGTCCGGCGCTTAGGCGTAGAATCTTCATAGACAGGCTGCGTTCCATGGGTTCGGCTCGAGTCGGTTATCCGATGCGTTTTGCAGACGGTATGCTCCGCCGGTCAGGACCTGGTCGATGATGAAGGGACCTTCCCATTTGGGCTTGAGTTTGTCCTTTTTCTTGTCCGGCAGGCATAGAACTAGTTCGCCAACGTTGTAAGCTTTGGCCCGCATTTCCTGCTTTGATATCTTCGAGCTCGCTGTTGATAAAATGCGGAACGAGCTTTTGCCACGCCGCGCTCCTCCTCCAATGCGTCCAAACTGTCCTGCCGATCGAGCTCGGCTTCTCTTTCTTCATACATGCGCACGCGAGGTGAGTCATGCATTATGTCGTAGGGCAAGACTGCCTCTGCGCCGTACACCATAAAAATGGTGTGAATCCGTAGTACGATTCGGGCGTGGTCTGCAGCCCCAGTAGTACGGAGTCGAGCTCCTCAACCCAAAGTCGTGTTAGATTCCTTGAGGACCGCACTAGTCCGGGTTTAATGCAGCTCATGATTAGACCGTTTGCTCGCTCGACTTGACCGTTGGTTTGAGGGTGATAGACTGAGGCGTAATCGAGCTTGACGCCCATGTTTTTGCACCATAGTTTGACCTCATCGGCCGTGAAGTTGGTGCCGTTATCAGTGATGATACTGTGGGGGACGCCATAACGGTGCACTACCCCTGATATGAAGTCTATCACCGGCCCGGATTCGGCCGTTTTAACAGGCTTGGCCTCTATCCATTTGGTGAATTTATCTACCATTACCGATAGGTATTTTTGCTTGTGGGTTCCTCCCTTAAGGGGTCCAACCATGTCAAGCCCCCAGACCGTAAACAGCCAGGTGATGGGTATAGTTTTGAGGGCGGTGAGTGGCATGTGGCTTTGGTTAGCAAAAAGCTGGCAACCGACGCATCATTGGACTAAATCCTGCGCATCTGCCCGGGCCGTCGGCCAATAAAATCCTGTACGGAAGGCCTTGCCTACAAGGGCTCGAGCTGCGGCGTGGTGCCCACCCAGTCCGGCATGAATTTCAGCCAGGAGGTTTCGCCCTTCCTCTTCGGAGATACACCTTTGAAGGACTCCTGTTGTGCTTTTCTTATAGAGCTCTCCCTCATGGACTTTATAGGCTTTGGATCGCCGTACTATGTAGCGAGCCTCATTTTGGTCTTCGGGAGTTCTGCCTAGTTAGGTAGGCTAGGAATGGTTCCGCCCACGGGCGATAACCGCCATTATTTCGTGGGCGGAGGGTGTTATCTCGTTGGCGAGCCTCCGATTGTGTCGAGTGTTGGTCGAGGCGGTGCGATTGGGTCCGGATTGTTATTTCGGACTCCCTTCCCATAATACGGATGGCTTGAACAGCCGTTCGAGGAAGATGTTGGGCGGATGGCATCGTGTTTTTTGCGCCGATGCGTGCCAATACGTCCGCCTCCTGGTTGTTATCCGGGCTATATGATGAAATTGAGCCCTTCAACCGTCTTGACATTTTAGGACCGCATTACGATGCGCTGCCATTTTCGGATCTTTGGCATCAAAGTCTCGTTTATTTGAGATATCGCGAGGTTCAAATCCCGCGCACCTCTAGGCATTTAATGCCCATGGAGACGCCATCCGGAGGCCGTGCGAAGGGCCTCGATTCGCTGCGTTGTTGGAGTCCGTATACATTATCTCGAAGGGCGTATTGGATTGTGTCCCGGTTGGGGACGTTGGGACGACGCCAGACCCCAGTGCCGCCAACATTTTGGAGCCGTCAAAGTGCATGATCCAATTGGAGTATCGCCGTACTCTTTAGGGAGTTCGGCTTCGGTCCGTTCGGCCACGAAGTCGGCCAAAACCTGCGACTTAATAGGTCGTCGTGGCTTATAGGTTATGTCGAATGGAAGGAGCTCTATGGCCCATTTAGCAATCCGGCCCGTCGCGTCGCGGTTGTTTATAATGTCGTTAAGAGGTACTTCGGAGGCTACTATGATCGAACACTCTTGAAAGTAGTGTCGCAGCTTCCGGGATGCCATGAACACCGCGTATGCTATATTTTGATAATGTGGGTACCGGGACTTGCATGGAGTTAGGACAGTGGACACATAGTAAACCGGTTTTTGAAGAGGGAACTGTGTCCGTCCGTTTCTCGTTCGACGACGAGCACCGCTACCGACAACTTGATGTGTTGCGGCGATATATAATAGCATTGGTTCGCCCATGTTGGGCGCGGCCAGGACCGGATTTGTTGCCAATATGGCTTTTATTTCTTCTAGTCCGGCCGTGGCGGCGTCCGTCCACTCGAAGTGTTCGGTGCACCGGAGGAGGCGGTAAAGGGGTAACGCCTTTTCTCCCAAACGGGAAATAAAGCGGCTTAGAGCCGCCACGCATCCAGCCAATTTTTGTATTTGTTTGAGGTGTTTTGGAATATCCAATTGTGACAGAGCTCGGATCTTGGCTGGGTTTGCTTCAATTCCTCTACCGGACACAATGAAGCCCAAGAGCTCTCCGGCTGGAACGCCGAAGACGCATTTTTCCGGATTGAGCTTAATGTCATATTTTCGGAGATTGTCGAATGTGAGCCTCAAGTCGTCTACTAGAGTTTCGACATGCTTGGATTTGACGACCACGTCATCTACATATGCTTCCACTGTTTTGCCGATCTGGTTTTTTGCCAGACATGTCTAAATCATGCGCCGATATGTTGCTTGCCGGCGCTTTTGAGCCCGAAGGGCATTGTGTTCAAGCGAGAATGGGTCGATGAAGTGATGCATGCTGTTGCGGCTTGGTCTGCTCCGCCATCTTGATTTGGTGGTAGCCGAGTACGCGTCGAGGAAGCACAATGAGTCGTGTCCTGCTGAAGCGCCGATAATTTTATCAATGCGAGGGAGGGGAAGGGATCCTTTGGGCAAGCCTTATTAAGGTCTTTGAAATCAACACATAGGCGCCAGGATTTATCCTTCTTTGGTACCATCACCAGATTTGCTAGCCAATCCGGATGTTTTATATCTCGATGAATCCGGCTTCGGAAGTTTGGCTAGCTCCTCTCCCATGGCTTTGTCTCTTGGGTTCGGAAAAGCGCCAAGAGCCTGTTTGGTCGGCTTGAATCCTTTTAGGTATTTAGGCTGTGCTCGGCCAGCCGACGTGGGATTCTGGCATGTCGAAGGGTGCCAGCAAAATGTCCCATTTTCTCGTAGAAATTCTCGTAAAGCGGCATCTACATCGGGTTTAATTGTGCCCCAAGGAGGCCGTCTTTGCGAGGTCCGTTGGGTGGACTTGGAATTTGACTATTTCATCCGCTGGTTTAAAAGAGGTGGACTTGGATCTTTTATCAAGTATCACATCGTCCCTGTTCACCGTGGAGCGATCGCATGAGTTCCTCGGCGGCTAGGGCTTCGGATAGTGCCTCGAGGGCTAGTGCGGCTGTCTTGTTTTCGCAAGAAGTGTGCTATGTTCGGATCACTAGCGAGAGTGATGATTCAGTTAGGTCCGAGCATTTTAAGCTTCATGTACCCATAATGGGGTATAGCTTGAAAAATTGTGAATGCCTCTCGCCCTAATAAAGCGTGATATCCGCTGCTGAACAGGGCCACTTGAAATGTGACCTCCTCGGACCTGTAATTGTCCGCAAGCGAACACTACGCCCGGTGTGATTTTTCTTGTGCAGCATGCTTCCGGCTAGGGATAATTCCTCTAAAGGTTGTGCTGCTTCGCTCAATGCGGTTCCGATCTATTTCCATTTTTCGAGGGTTTCCTCGTAGATGAGGTTTAGTCTGCTGCCGCCATCCATGAGTACCTTAGTAGGCGAAAGCCGCCCACTATTGGACCGAGGACCAATGCGGTGGTGCTCGGGCTGTTCGAATTTGGGTTAAATCACGGCATTAAAGGTAATAGCCATGTCACCCATGGATTTATTGTGGCTACTTGGTAGACTTCGCAAGGTTATGGAGTGTTCGTTTCGCATGTTATTTGATCGAAAGTCTCAAGACTATTAATACCGTCTTGGTGTTGCTGGGCTGGGATTCTGAGGCTAAAAGCTCTTCGCCACTTTTGGCCACCTGCCGTAGTATCCAACATGCTCGAAGGCTATGAGTTGGAGTGGCGCCCTCCGTGCTATGAATTTTGCAGGGTCCGTTTAGCCAACCCTCCAGTACGGTTCTGTGCCCTTTAGGGGGTTTTTGTTTTTTGATGTTTAACCCAGGTGCTTGGTGATGATGCACCCTTTTATTTCGGACTAGGGCTGTATTCGGGGCCGGATTATCCCAAAATTTACTTTCGGTTTTCCAAGCACTCTCCATCGCATAGTACTTTGTACTATGGTCACCAAGTCAGCAAAGCGTGTAATTTCGCGATGACTTATGGCGTTTAGGATTCCCTTGTTCGTGCAATTATTGCAGAAAAGTGAGATTGCGTCCTCCTCTCGGCAGTCCTTTATCCTGACCATAACCAGGAGGAATCTGGCCCAGTAATGGTGTACTGTTTCAGCGGGCTCTTGCCGATTTCGGGATAGATCGCTAATGTTTGGGTGGGCGGGTGGAACTAGATCCGGAACCCCGTCCAATTTAAGACTCAGGGGCCGAGAAGTTTCCGAACTTGGAAGTTTGGATTTTTGAATGCCATCCAATGAATCCAACCCGCCGCCTGACTTTAAGTTCAGGGCTTGATCAACATCCGCCCCTCTCTGCGGGAATCCGCATGGAAGGATCGGGAACCGGACGTAGCTAGTCCTTAAGATAGAAGAAGAATCGCCGATTGCTCCTCTACCACAGCAACATGATGGGTAGCACGGGAGAGTTGATCTCTCAGATCGGTTTTAGGCCCGATCTGGTCGTAGTCTGTGGCGACTCCCAGGGCGGCGATGTGATCCAAGAGCTCATTTACAGAGGAGAGCTCGATCGGATCTAACTGCTCGGCAAGTTCCGAGTTAACGTGAAGATTGGTTTTGATGACCCGAGAAGTCATCGTCGGCGTGGTGGCCGAACTGGCGGTCATAAGAAAACCACCTAACCAAAGAGTCTGACCAGTGGCCAAGGCTCCTTTGGCATAGTATCGTCTTTAAAGACGGGATGAGGCATCCTTCCTGACGGCGACGGCATTGCAGGAACTCTCAATGAAAGCACCAATGTCGGTGTCAAACCGCGGATCTCGGTAGGGGGTCCCGAGCTGTGCATCTAGGCGGATGGTAACAGGAGACAAGGGACACGATGTTTTTACCCAGGTTCGGGCCCTCTCGATGGAGGTAATACCCTACTCCTGCTTGATTAATATTGATGATATGGGTAGTACAAGAGTAGATCTACCACGAGATCAGAGAGGCTAAACCCTAGAAGCTAGCCTATTGTATGATTGTTGTTCATCCTACGGACTAAAACCCTTCGGTTTATATAGACACCGAATAGGGTTAGGGTTACACAGAGTCGGTTACAATGGTAGGAAATCTACATATCTGTATCGCCAAGCTTGCCTTCCACGCCAAGGAAGGTCCTATCCGGACACGGGACGAAGTCTTCAATCTTGTATCTTCATAGTCCAGGAGTCCGGCCAAAGATGATAGTTCGGCTATCCGGACACCCCCTAGTCCAGGACTCCCTCAGGGGGGCTGCTGGAGCTATTTGAACTAGGAGGAAGAACCCTAGGATGAAATGGCGAGCAGCGGCGAACCCGGAGTATTTAGCGAGGCAGGCATCGTGCCGGAGATCCGCCGCGTCCACGACTGGGTTCCCGAGGGGTAAGTCTTGCCTCTTGTTTAGATTGAGCTTATTTGTGCATTTGAACACTCGATTCGAGTAGGTTTTCCCAATTAGTGTGCTGATTGCGTCTCTGTTTTTCGCCGGTTAGGATGGAGTTGCGGTTTTCTTTCATTGTGCACATTATAAGGGACCGGTACATGTTCGATGCAAAGGATAATAAGAAATACCAAGGAGGTTTTGATTATCGGTTGCCAATGGCTAGTAGTTGGAGTTTCAGACAATTTGGGGAGGTAATTTGTAGCCAATATACTTGGGATTTGCTTGATGAAGTGGTATACAAATACTATGATGGGGAAAAGAAATGGGTGACAGTTAGTAATGATGAAGAGCTAGCTACCATGTTTGTTAGGCATAAAGAGAAAGATAATTTTCATGTGAGGCTGCAAGTTGATGTGCTTGAGCAGGCATTTGGACCTAGGATGACGGGTGCAACATCTCGGGGAGAACCAAGTCGTCGTAATGGCATCTCTAGCCAGAACAGTTCAGTTGGTGCACGACGACGTGGTGGCTCGACAAGTGTGGGCAACAGCAGTAGGGTCCCCCTTGAAGTGGAGCCTGATGACTACAATTCTAGGGTTGATGAAGAGAAGCTATATTCTGATGTTATTTGGAATTTACGACGGGCACCTCGGACTGAAAACCAAGATGAGGCTCACAATGCAGTCCGTGTGGATGATGACATGGTGGGTGAGGACGAAGACCTTGCAACTGTTGAATGGGACCCTTTGAACCCTCATATGGAAGAAGGTACAGTTTTTGCATCCATGAATGAGTGTAGAAATGCACTTGTGACATACTGCATCAAGGTAGAACGTACTTTCAAAGTTGACAAGAGCGATCAAGCACGCTACTGAGTGCAATCGTCCGACCGAGGGTTGTCCATGGAGGCTGCTCGCATCTAAAATGCGAAATAGCACTAATGTTTAGGTCAAAGTGAACCCTTTTAAGCACACATGCCAGGAATCAAACCTTAGGAAGGATACAATCAGAGAGCCAAGTCAAGATGGGTGGCGAAGAAGTAAAGAAGTGGGTGAAAGAAAACCAGCAAGTGGGTCCAAAGGAATTGCGAGAAGAACATCAAAGATAAGTTCAAGATAGATTTACCATACATGAGGTTGTTCAATGGTAAACAACATGCTATGGATTCTATTTATGGTAGCTGGCAGGAAAGTTTTCAATTGTTGTATTCATTCAAAGGTGAAGTGGAGAGGACAAGCCCGGGTAGTATTGTAGATATTGATCACCACACCGTGGAGTACACATTCGTGGGAGTGACAAAGACCAAGGAATGCTTTAGGAGGGTTTTATGCCTTTGAGGCTTGTCGCGGGGTTTTTAGCAGGCTGCAGGCCTTATTTGGCTATTGATGCCACTTTTCTCACAGGGAGGTTTAAAGGACAGTTAGTAGCAGCTTGTGCATTTGATGCACAGTTTTGTATTTCCGATTGCCTATGATGTCTTTGGAGACAGAGTCGAGGAGAGCTGGACTTGGTTTTGCATAATCATGACGGGCTATTGCACATCCCAATGGGTTGGTCATTCATACAGAGATGTCGCAAAGGTTTAGAAGTAGTCGTGGACAATGTGTTCGCTGGAGTAGAGCATAGGGAATGCATGCGTCACCTTGCTGCAAATTTCATGAAGAAATTCAAAGGAAAGGTGTATACCGACAATTTATGGCCAGCATCTTTGACTTGCAGTGTGAAGATGCACAACTACCACTTGAGGCAGTTATACATGAATCCCAAAGTGAAAGAATACTTGGAAACACACCACTCCAAGTTATGGGCCAGAAGCCAATTCAGTGAAGTGAGCAAAGTTGACTATGTGCACAATAATCTAGCAGAGTCTTTCAACTTAATGATCCGGAAACTAAAGGGTCATTATGTGATGGATTTGCTTGACATGATAAGGATAGAATGCATGCAGAAATTTCATTATCGTGCAGGAATAGCCGAGGCAAAATTCATGGGCCACATTATCATCCCTACCGTGATGAATGAACTGAAGCAGAAGACAACAGGCTTGGAAATGAACATGAATCTTTGCTCGGGTACCACAACAGAGATATCATATTTGGATAAAGAGAAGAGGCAATGGGGATATCCAGTGGATTTAGAAGCTAGAACTTGCAGTTGTAGGCAATGGCAGATAACTGGGTTGCCATGCACTCATGCCTTGTTTTCATCACTTCTCTCCTGTGTCCAGCGAGGAACATACAATAGTATGTGCATGATTACTACTACATTGCAAGGTTCAAAGCCACATATGCTTATGCCTTGCCTGCTATGGAGGGAAAACAACAATGGGACATGGTGGACCCTGGATTCAAGCTTTGCGCTCCAGTTCTGAAGAGAGTAGCAGGTAGACCAAGGAAGAGTCGAATCAGACCTCGCAGCGAAGGAGTTAGACTTGGAGCGAGGAAGCGTAAGTGCACAAGGTGTGGTGGGTCTGGTAATTTCGGTAAGTATTGTGATAACACAGTAGATCCAGCATTCGGAGAGAGTTTCGATGAAAATGTTGGTCAGCAGCCGGTTGCCGCAACAGATGATGAAAATGATGGTCAACAGCCGGTTGCATCAGATGAGGATTTTGACGAGGTTCCAAATGATGATGGTCAACAGCCGCATGATTTTGACGATGATCCAAAATTTCCTCCAAATAATGATTCATGTGAGGCTCCAAATGGTAATCCAAGTGAGGCTCCAAATAGTGATCATGGTGATCCAAGTGAGGCTCCAAATGGTGATCATGGTGATCCAAGTGAGGCTCTAAATGATGATCCAAGTGAGGCTCCAAATGGTGACAAACCTTCTGTTGTTGTGAGTTCTGCTAGGTATGTAAATCTTGCAAGGGTCAAATTGTTGGGGAACGTAGTAATTTCAAAAAATTTCCTACGATCACGCAAGACCATGGTGATGGCATAGCGAGAGGGGAGAGTGTCCGTCCACGTACCCTCGTGAGACCGAAAGCGAAGCGTTATAACAACGCGGTTGATGTAGTCGACGTCTTCACGATCCGACCGATCCAAGCACCGAACGACGGCACCTCCGAGTTACGCACACGTTCAGCTCGATGGCGATCCCGGACTCCGATCCAGCAAAGTGTCGGGATGAGTTCCGTCAACCGACGGCGTGGACGATGTTGATGCTCCACCGACGAGGGCTTCGCCTAAGCTCATGACGATATGACTTCTCCGGCGCAGGGCTTCGCCTAAGCTCCATGACGATATGACCGAAGTGGAATATGGTGGAAGGGGCACCGCACGGCTAAGGAAAGATCCGTAGATCAACTTGTGTCTTATGGGGTGCCCCTGCCCGTATATAAAGGAGCCAAGGGGAGGTGGCGGCCCAAGGGGAGGCGCGCAAGGAGTCCTACTCCCTCCGGGAGTAGGATTCCCCTCAATCCTAGTTGGATTAGGATTAGGAGGGAAAGAGAGAGAGGGGGCGGCCCACCTTTCCTAGTCCTAATAGGACTAGGGGAGGGGGGGCGGCCACCTAGGGCTGCCCCTTCTCCTTTCCTCCAAGGCCCACTATGGGCCCATGAAGTTCCCGGGGGGTTCCGGTAACCTCCCGGTACTCCGGTAAATTCGATTTCACTCGGAACACTTCCGATGTCCAAATGCAGGCTTCAATATATCAATCTTTATGTCTCGACCATTTGAGACTCCTCGTCATGTCCGTGATCACATCCGGGACTCGAACAACCTTGGTGCATCAATACTTATAAACTCATAATGAACTGTCATCGAAGCGTTAAGCGTGCGGACCCTACGGGTTCGAGAACTATGTAGACATGACCTAGAACCATTCTCGGTCAATAACCAATAGCGGAACCTGGATTCCCATATTGGTTCCTACATATTCTACGAAGATCTTTATCGGTCAAACCGCATAACGACATCGTTGTTCCCTTTGTCATCGGTATGTTACTTACCCGAGATTCGATCGTCGGTATCCAATACCTAGTTCAATCTCGTTACGGTAAGTCTCTTTACTCGTTCCGTAATACATCATCTCACAACTAACTCATTAGTTGTAATGCTTGGAAGGCTTAAGTGATGTGTATTACCGAGAAGGCCCGAGATACCTCTCCAGAGCAATCGGAGTGACAAAACCTAATCTCAAATCGCCAACCCAACAAGTACCTTTGGAGACACCTGTAGTACTCCTTTATAATCACCCGAGCACGTTGTGACGTTTGGTAGTACCAAAGTGTTCCTCCGTAAACGGAGTTGCATAATCTCATAGTTATAGGAACATGTATGGGTCATGAAGAAAGCATTAACATACTAAACGATCAAGTGTTAAGCTAACGGAATGGGTCATGTCAATCAGATCATTCAACTAATGATGTGACCTTGTTAATCAAATAACAACTCTTTGTTCATGGTTAGGAAACATAACCATCTTTGATTAACAAGCTAGTCAAGTAGAGGCATACTAGTGACATACTGTTTGTCTATATATTCACACATGTATTATGTTTCCGGTTAATACAATTCTAGCATGAATAATAAACATTTATCATGATATAAGGAAATAAATAATAACTTTATTATTACCTCTAGGGCATATTTCCTTCAGTCTCCCACTTGCACTAGAGTCAATAATCTAGTTCACATCATCATGTGATTCAACACTAATATTCACATCTGTATGTGATTAACACCCATAGTTCACATCATCATGTGACCAACACCCAAAGGGTTTACTAGAGTCAATAATCTAGTTCACATCGCTATGTGATTAACACCCAAAGAGTACTAAGGTGTGATCATGTTTTGCTTGTGAGATAATTTTAGTCAACGGGTCTGTCACATTGAGCCGTAAGTATTTTGCAAATTTCTATGTCTACAATGCTCGCACGGAGCTACTCTAGCTAATTGCTCCCACTTTCAATATGTATCAGATTGAGACTCGAGTCATCTAGATTAGTGTTAAAACTTGCATCGACGCAACCTTTTACGATTTAACCTTTTTCACTTCCATAATCGAGAAACATATCCTTATTCTACTAAGGATAATTTTGACCGCTGTCCATTGATCTACTCCTAGATCACTATTGCACTCCTTGCCAAGCTTAGTGGTAGGGTATGCAATAGATCCGTACACTGACATGACATACTTTATAGAACCTATGGCTGATGCATAGGAATGACTTTCATTCTCTTTCTATCTTCTGCCGTGGTCGGGTTTTGAGTCTTACTCAATTTCATACCTTTGCAACACATGCAAGAACTTTTCTTTGACTGTTCCATTTTGAACTACTTCAAAATCTTGACAAGGTATGTGCTTATTGAAAAAACTTATCAAGTGTCTTGATCTATCTTAATAGATCTTTGATGCTTAATATGTAAGCAGCTTCACCAAGGTCCTTCTTTGAAAAACTCCTTTCAAATACTCCTTTATGCTTTGCAGAATAATTCTACATTATTTCCGATCAACAATATGTCATTCACATATACTTATCGAAATCTTTGTAGTGCTCCCACTCACTTTCTTGTAAATACAGGCTTCTCCAAAAGTCTGTATAAAACCATATGCTTTGATCACACCGTGTCAAGCGTTTATTCCAACTCCGAGATGCTTGCACCAGTCCATAGATGGATCATTTGGAGCTTGCACATTTTGTTAGCTCCTTTAGGATTGACAAAACCTTTTGGTTGCATCATATACAACTCTTCTTTAATAAATCCATTAAAGAATGTAGTTTTGACATCCATTTGCCAGATTTCATAAAATGTGGCGATTGCTAACATGATTCGGACAGACATAAGCATCGCTTCTGCTTGAGTAAATCTCATTGTAGTCAACACCTTGAACTTGTCGAAAACCTTTCTGCGACAAGTCGAGCTTTGTAGATAGTAATGCTGCTATCCGCATCTGTCTTCCTCTTGAAGATCCATTTATATAATATGGCTTGCCGATCATCGGGCAACTCCATCAAAGTCCACACTTTGTTCTCATATATGGATCCCATCTCAGATTTCATGGTCTCAAACCATTTCGCGGAATCTGGGCTCATCATCGCTTCCTCATAGTTCGTAGGTTCATCATGGTCTAGTAACATGACTTCTAGAATAGGATTACCGTACCACTCTGATGCGGATCTTACTCTGGAAGACCTACGAGGTTTGGTAGCAACTTGATCTGAAGTTTCATGATCATCATCATTAACTTCCTCACTAATTGGTGTAGGAATCATGGAACTGATTCTGTGATGAACTACTTTCCAATAAGGAGAAGGTACAATTACCTTATCAAGTTCTACTTTCCTCCCACTCACTTCTTTCGAGAGAAACTCCTTCTCTAGAAAGGATCCATTTTAGCAACGAATGTTTTGCCTTTAGATCTGTGATAGAAGGTGTACCCAACAGTTTCTTTTGGGTATTCTATGAAGACGCACTTCTCCGATTTGGGTTCGAGCTTATCAGGTGAAAACTTTTTCACATAAGCATCACAACTCCAAACTTTAAGAAACGACAGCTTAGGTTTACTGCTAAACCATAGTTCATACGGTGTCATCTCAACGGATTTAGATGTTGCCCTATTAAACGTGAATGCAGCTGTCTCTAATGCATAACCCTAAAACGATATTTGGTAAATCGGTAAGAGACATCATTGATCGCACCATATCAAATAAAGTGCGGTTATGACGTTCGGACACATCATTACGTTATGGTGTTCCATGTGGCGTGAGCTGTGAAACTATTCCACATTTGTTTTAACTGAAGGCCAAACTCGCAACTCAAATATTTTTCCTCTGCGATCATATCGTAGAAACTTTTATTTTCTTGTTACGATGATTCTTCACTTCACTCTGAAATTCTTTGAACTTTTCAAATGTTTCAGACTTGTGTTTCATCAAGTAGATATACCCATATCTGCTCAAATCATCTTGTGAAGGTCAGAAAATAACGATACTTGCCACGAGCATCAACACTCATTGGATCGCATACATCGGTATGTATTATTTCCAATAAGTCAGTAGCTTGTTCCATTGTTCCGGAGAACGGAGTTTTTAGTCATCTTGCCCAAAAGGCACAGTTCGCAAGCATCAAATGATTCATAATCAAGTGATTCCAAAAATCCATCAGCATGGAGTTTCTTCATGCGCTTTACACCAATATGACCTAAACGGCAGTGCCACAAATAAGTTGCACTATCATTATTAACTTTGCATCTTTTGGTTTCAATATTATGAATATGTGTATCACACGATCGAGATCCAACAAACCATTTTCATTGGGTGTATGACCATTGAAGGTTTTATTCATTTAAACAGAACAACAATTATTCTTTGACTTTAAATGAATAACCGTTTTGCAATAAACATGATCAAATCATATTCATGCTCAAAGCAAACACCAAATATTTATTTAGGTTTAACACTAATCCCGAAAGTATAGGAAGTGTGCGATGATGATCATATCAATCTTGGAACTACTTCCAACACTCATCGTTACTTCCCCTTCAACTAGTTTCTGTTTATTCTGTAACTCCTGTTTCGAGTTACTAATCTTAGCAACCGAACAAGTATTAAATACTCAGGGGCTACTATAAACACTAGTAAAGCACACATCAATAACCTGTATATCAAATATACTCTTGTTCACTTTGCCATCCTTCTTATCCACCAAATATTTGGGGTATTTCCGCTTCGATGACCATTTCCTATGCAGTGTAAGCACTCAGCCAGGCTTTAGTTCAGCTTTTGGGTTTCTTCATGGGAGTGACAACTTGCTTGTCATTCTACTTGAAATTCCCTTTCTTTCCTTTGCCCTTTTCTTGAAACTAGTGGTCTTGTCAATCATCAACACTTGATGCTCTTTCTCGATTTCTACCTTCGTCGATTTCAACATCACGAAGAGCTCGGGAATCGTTTTCGTCATCCTTGCATACTATAGTTCATCACGAAGTTCTAGTAACTTAGTGATGGTGACTAGAGAATTCTGTCAATCACTATCTTATCTCGGGAGATTAACTCCCACTTGATTCAAGCGATTGAAGTACCTGGACAATCTGAGCACATGCTCACTAGTTGAGCGATTCTCCTCCATCTTTTAGCTATAGAACTTGTTGGAAACTTCATATCTCGCAACTCGGTATTTGCTTGAAATATTAACTTCAACTCTGGAACATCTCATATGGTCCATGACGTTCAAAACGTCTTTGAAGTCCCGATTCTAAGCCGTTAAGCATGGTGCACTAAACTATCAAGTAGTCATCATATTGAACTAGCCAAAGCGTTCATAACGTCAGATTCGCTCATATTGAGCTAGCCAAACGTTCATAACGTCGCATCTGCTCCTGCAATAGGTCTGTCACCTAGCGGTGCATTAAGGACATAATTCTTACAGGCAGCAATGAGGATAAACCTCAGATCACGGATCCAATCCGTATCATTGCTACTAACATTTTTCAATACAATTTTCTCTAGGAACACATATAAAAACATAGGGAAGCAATCAACGCGAGCTATTGATCTACAACATAATTTGCAAAATACTACCAGGACTAAGTTCATGATAAATTTAAGTTCAATTAATCATATTATTTAAGAACTCCCACTTAGACCGACATCTCTCTAGTCATCTTAAGTGATTACGTGATCCAAATCAACTAAACCATGTCCGATCATCACGTGAGATGGAGTAGTTTCAATGGTGAACATCACTATGTTGATCATATCTACTATATGATTCACGCTCGACCTTCGGTCTCCGTGTTCGAGGCCATATCTGTTATATGCTTGGCTCGTCAAGTTTAACTGAGTATTCGCGTGCGCAACTGTTTTGCACCCGTTGTATTTGAGCGTAGAGCCTATCACACCCGATCATCACGTGGTGTCTCAAAGACGAAGAACTTTTGCAACGGTGCATACTCGTGGAGAACACTTCTTGATAATTTTGGTGAGAGATCATCTTATAATGCTACCGTCAATCAAAGCAAGATAAGATGCATAAAGGATAAACATCACATGCAATCAATATAAGTGATATGATATGGTCATCATCATCTTGTGCTTGTGATCTCCATCGCCGAAGCAACGTCATGATCACCATCGTCACCGCGCGACACCTTGATCTCCATCGTAGCATCGTTGTCGTCTCGCCAACTATTGCTTCTACGACTATCGCTACTCCTTAGTGATAAAGTAAAGCAATTACATGGCGTTTGCATTTCATACAATAAAGCGACAACCATATGGCTCCTGCCAGTTGCCGATAACTCGGTTACAAAACATGATCATCTCATACAATAAAATATAGCATCACGTCTCGACCATATCACATCACAACATGCCCTGCAAAAACAAGTTAGACGTCCTCTACTTTGTTGTTGCAAGTTTTACGTGGCTGCTACGGGCTGAGCAAGAACCGTTCTTACCTACGCATCAAAACCACAACGATAGTTTGTCAAATAGACTCCGTTTAACCTTCTCAAGGACCGGGCGTAGTCATACTCGGTTCAACTAAAGTGAGAGAGACAGACACCGCCGGTCACCTTTAAGCAACGAGTGCTCGGGCGGTGAAACCAGTCTCGCGAAGCGTCACGCGTAATGTCGGTCCGGCCGCTTCATCTCACAATACCGCTGAACCAAAGTATGACATGCTGGTAGGCAGTATGACTTGTATCGTCCACAACTCACTTGTGTTCTACTCGTGCACATGACATCAACGCATAAAACCAGGCTCGGATGCCTTTGTTGGGGAACGAGTAATTTCAAAAATTTTCCTACGATCACGCAAGACCATGGTGATGGCATAGCAACAGAGGGGAGAGTGTCCGCCCACGTACCCTCGTGAGACCGAAAGCGAAGCGTTATAACAACGCTGTTGATGTAGTCGACGTCTTCACGATCCGACCGATCCAAGCACCGAACGCACGGCACCTCCGAGTTACGCACACGTTCACTCGATGGCGATCCCGGACTCCGATCCAGCAAAGTGTCGGGGATGAGTTCGTCACAAGACGGCGTGGCAGGACGATGTTGATGCTCCACCGACGCAGGGCTTCGCCTAAGCTCCATGACGATATGACTTCTCCGCGAGGGCTTCGCCTAAGCTCCGCTGACGATATGACCGAAGTGGAATATGGTGGAAGGGCACCGCACACGACTAAGGAAAGATCCGTAGATCAACTTGTGTCTTATGGGGTGCCCCCTGCCCCGTATATAAAGGAGCCAAGGGGAGGTGGCGGCCCAAGGGGGGCGCGACTAAGGAGTCCTACTCCTCCGGAGTAGGATTCCCCTCAATCCTAGTTGGATTAGGATTCGGAGGGGAAAGAGAGAGGGGGCGGCCCACCTTTCCTAGTCCTAATAGGACTAGGGAAGGGGGGCGCGCCACCTAGGGCTGCCCTTCTCCTTTCCTCCAAGGCCCACTATGGGCCCATGAAGTTCCGGGGGTTCCGGTAACCTCCGGTACTCGATAAATTCCGATTTCACTCGGAACACTTCCGATGTCCAAATGCAGGCTTCAATATATCAATCTTTATGTCTCGACCATTTCGAGACTCCTCGTCATGTCCGTGATCACATCCGGGACTCGAACAACCTTGGTGCATCAATACTTATAAACTCATAATGAACATCATCGAAGCGTTAAGCGTGCGGACCCTACGGGTTCGAGAACTATGTAGACATGACCTAGAACCATTCTCGGTCAATAACCAATAGCGGAACCTGGATGCCCATATTGGTTCCTACATATTCTCGAAGATCTTTATCGGTCAAACCGCATAACGACATACGTTGTTCCTTTGTCATCGGTATGTTACTTACCCGAGATTCGATCGTCGGTATCAATACCTAGTTCAATCTCGTTACGGTAAGTCTCTTTACTCGATTCGTAATACATCATCTCACAACTAACTCATTAGTTGTAATGCTTGCAAGGCTTAAGTGATGTGTATTACCGAGAAGGCCTGGAGATACCTCTCCGACAATCGGAGTGACAAAACCTAATCTCGAAATCGCCAACCCAACAAGTACCTTTGGAGACACCTGTAGTACTCCTTTATAATCACCCGATTACGTTGTGACGTTTGGTAGTACCAAAGTGTTCCTCCGTAAACGGAGTTGCATAATCTCATAGTTATAGGAACATGTATGGGTCATGAAGAAAGCATTAACATACTAAGCGATCAAGTGTTAAGCTAACGGAATGGGTCATGTCAATCAGATCATTCAACTAATGATGTGACCTTGTTAATCAAATAACAACTCTTTGTTCATGGTTAGGAAACATAACCATCTTTGATTAACAAGCTAGTCAAGTAGAGGCATACTAGTGACATACTGTTTGTCTATATATTCACACATGTATTATGTTTCCGGTTAATACAATTCTAGCATGAATAATAAACATTTATCATGATATAAGGAAATAAATAATAACTTTATTATTACCTCTAGGGCATATTTCCTTCACAAATACTACTGTACATTTATCACTTGACATGATTTCATTACCCTTTATGTTTTGCACAGCTCTATGATAGGTTTGAAGAAGACGCGCAAGGTACCGACAACCAAGAGGAGAAGAGAAGAAGCAATGAGCACAAGGTGCACGAGGAGCAAAGTGATGGCAAGAAGCTCAAGGAACAGACAGAAGCCCCAACGCTATATATGAATAATTATGAAACATTATGAATAAGGGATGATGTTGTATTATGAAACATTATGAAACATTTATCACTTGACATGTTGTATTTCTATTGGATGATGTTGGACCTATGTTAGAAGTATGTTTGACATGATGTTTAAATCTGTTGGATGATGTTTGAATGAGCACATGGCTTTTCCTTTTTTTTAATTTGTTTGCTCATTTGAATTCTGGTCAAACCTAACTTTGACCAAGATTTAAACAAGTCTAAAACATCAAAATGAAAAACTAAGCCTGGATCCTTCTTAGTCAATCCAAAATGAAGCTGTGGTGAGGTTTTTCCAAAGGTAGGGTAAACGGCCTCATTTGTAAGCAAGGTTTTTTTCGACCTTGTCTAAATTAGCCAAATAACTTTCCTACACATATATTCTATATATACAGACTATGTGCGCTGGTTTTTCCATTTTTTGATTTTTTTAATTTGTTTTGCTCATTTGAATTCTGGTCAAACTTAACTTTGACCAAGATTTAAACAAGTGTAAAACATCAAAATGAAAAACTAAGCCTAGATCCCTCTTAGTCACTCCAAAATGAAGTAGTGGTGAGTTTTTAAAAATTTTCATGTTCATTTCCCCAAAACACTTCTCTTCACTTCCTACAAGAGAGTTTGAGATACTCGAGATATCACACAATACACATGAACTTATCGTTTAAATGTATGTAAACCTTGTTCATCAACTTAAATCGTTAGTATATGACATAAGAAGACTATGTGCATAAGTTTTTTATTTTTCTGTTTTTTATTTAATATATTATGCTCATTTGAAATCTGGTCAAACATAGCTTTGACTACTCCAAACCCCTCCCAAACCCCGCTAACCCTAGCGCTAAACAAGGACCGTTCATCTAACCCTAGCGGCGATCAAGGGCCGTCAATCTAACCCTTCTAGAAGGAATCTGCGGGGAGGAGGGGGGCGATCCGCGAGATGCAATCTGATTGGTCGGGAGATTGTTTTTTAACAAATACCAGGCGCGCTGGATGGACCGTTGGGCCGTCTCGTTGTCTGGGCCTGAGACCGCAGTAAATAGCCTGTCTCAGCCTTTCCAGGCCTTGCATGCATGGGAGGCGGCGACGTGGGTTTGCATGTTCGGGAGGCGGCGACGTGCATGCATGCGAGCGAGGCGAGCGAGGCGCGTTAGGCGAGATAGGCTAGCGAGACGAGCTAGGTAGTTCAGGGCAGTGGTTTAGGGCAGCGAGTCAGATGCACCGCCCGGTCAAAGAACTATGAAGTGATTCAGATGCACGCACGCGCCCCATGCATCGTTTTCGTGCAAAAATTTAAGAGTGCAAAACGTAACGGATACACACATGCGTCCGGATACACACACGCGTCCGGATTCACACACGCACCGTTCTCATCCTTTCTCTCTTCCTCTCCCACCCATAGGCCTATAAATGGGGTGCCTCTCTTCCTCTCCCACCTACAAGCCAGATCCGATCCATTCTCTCCAACTTCAAACACCCAAGCGACCGAGCCCTCCCCAAGCGAGACCAAGTGAAGATGCAGTTCAACGGGCCGACCTTCAACCGTCCGCCAGTCGTGCCGGAGCTGCGCTACCCATCGGGCGTGCTCGTGGAGAGGGAGCTCCGTGTGTGGGCTATTTCAAGGTGGAGGGGTTCCGTTGAACTCACCCGCGCCTTCCTCAGAGCCGGCTATGCCCACCTCCCACGGGGCTCGCCGAGGATGTTCACCCTCAACGAGGTTCGTGACCGCGGCGGCATCCTCCTACTGCTCACGGTCACCTTCACCAACCCATTTGACACGCGCGAGCTCCTCGTCCAAGTCTTTTGGTGCGGCTGCGAGGCCATCTTCTTCACCGTCTACAACATCTACACCAACTACGAGAGCATCTTCCCCACTCCAGGCCAGATGCACTCCCTTTCCTACGACGAGGAGGAGGAGGTGTGAAGATGAAGATGGTGTTGAAGGGGCGCGCGCGGCCAAGGTGGAAGGAGGTCAATAAGAAGATGTTCAAACCCAGAGTCAAGCTCGTCATGTTTCGTTTTTTATTTTGTTGCTTTTCTATGTCGTGTCGTGTCGTGTCATGTTTCATCATGTGTCCTTGAACTGTCCGTGAACTTATTATTGTAATGGTATGGTGTGTTGCATCTTATCTAAGTTATTAAGGTTTATTATGTGTGTTAAAAAATGTCTATGCCCAAATATATCATTTCTTCCCTAAACCAAGTCATGAAGTTCGAGAACTTGTGGTTTTCA
The DNA here is from genome assembly GCA_021605205.1 of Aegilops longissima. NCBI lineage: Eukaryota > Viridiplantae > Streptophyta > Magnoliopsida > Poales > Poaceae > Aegilops > Aegilops longissima. The sequence continues at coordinate 607,805,157 of CM038677.1, read as the reverse complement.
TTAATGAAAATCGGAGGGAGTGAGAAGCCCTCTGTTTCATTCAAAAAAAATAAGTCATGAACTAACATGCAAATCTATTCCCTTTAAATCCTAAACCAAGTGCCACTCTAACTCTAAACCAAGTGCCACTCTAACCAAAATCATGTGGCAGTGCAAACATACGTTTTCAACCTTCCAACCCTCCAAAATTTCAGTGCAAAACAAAGAAAAACCACTCTCACGCGCGTGCAAACATTCACGGTCTCACTATTTTTTTTTTGACAAATTTCACAGTCTCACTATGTATACCTTCCTTCCCTACTCATGTCAAAGTCTTGCCATCTGTCCTAGCGGTTACCAGCGCAGCCCTAAACACCACAAACCCATGCGGTCTTGGGTTTGAGTCCCCAGCTGCACCAATTTTTTGTGTATTTTTCACCCTTTATTTTTTAGACAAATTATTTTTTTCAATGTAATGCCCTTAAAAAATATTCATTTATTTTGGCACCAGGTGTAAACCTCTACCAGAGCTGGCGCACATTTTCCATGACATTTTGGTCATTGATTTAAATCATGGTGTATTTGAATTGGATTAATTAACAGCTCCAAAAAATTTCTAACCTTAATTGTTTGGCTCTGAAATAATTCAATTAGCTTCCACAAAAAGTTTCAGCATTATGATTTACTGCGTAAATTAAATCAGAACAGAAAACAGAAAAATACGCAAGGGAACCCCCGAATGGGCCTAATTGGATGCAGTTGGCCCATTAGTCTAGCCTACACTTGGCTCTACGCTCTGAATTTGGCCCAAGACCAACCTTATTTTTTGACAGAAAGGCAGAGCAGAGAGCTGCATTTCATTGATCAAAAGTTTTTGAACTCCTCATTTCTTCTTTTTTTTCAACATATTTAAATGTTGGTCACTTCTTCTCTTTTTTTTAACATTTAAACAACTTTGACCAACATTTAAACTAGGTGAATTTCTCCTACAATTTCAAGATTACAAATTCGTCCATAATTCATGCCTTTTCATACATTTTCAACATTACAACCAGTGCGATTACCATACCTACAAATGCCCAAAAGTATTTGCAAATGGGTATTGGTAGTGCTTGATCTTCAAGCTTCCTAACCTTCTTCTTCAACATCCTAAGCTTATCAACTAGCTCTCTGTCAGTGCGTGCTTCGCCCTCCACTTCTTCCAGAGCTCGTGCTGCGGCCACTGCCGTTCGTGACAGCATGCGTAATCATTCTTCATGCTCTTCTTGGCCAGAGCATCGATCCAAAGAAAGAAGCATGTCACCTACAGAGTGCAACGACGTCGAGCAGATTGCCCACGCGGGAGAGCGTATGCACCGTCTGTCACGACCGTCCTTGCGTGCGGGCTTCGGTGTCCCCAGCGCGAGACCGCTGGACGTAGGCGGCTCCGGCAGTCCGGCCTGGACGCCCACGGAGGGGAGGCCGACTGAGGCGTACTCCTCCGGTCCTCCCTGAGCTTGACGCGAGGTTGCCTCCGGCAGCGTGTATGATACCTGCCGCCGCCTATAATGGATGGAACCATCGCACACGCTGACACGCTGGTGCATGTGGAGGGCTGGACGCCGGCGACGGGGATCTCGTCCCAACTGGCATGCGCGAGAGGAGAGGGGAGCGGAAGTGAGAGGCCGGCGCCGTAGCCGATCTCGCCGATCCGCTAATCATGGATACGTGTTTTTTTTCCCGCACCATGGCCTCCGTATGAGATCAATCCGGAGCCACCAGTCGCTAGGACACCTTTCGTTGTTCACGTGGGCAACATGAGATCGATCGGGCGGACAGTAGTTTCGTCGAGCCAGCCGAATAGGAGAGATATACTCGGAAACGGAGGGTTTTTGCTTGAAATTCTGGAGCCCTCGTCCCCGGTTGCTCGCCCAAACCATCGTCTTCCGGTTCGATCGCGCCGATCGCCTACCTTCCGCCGTCGTGTCGCTGTGTCCCACGCTCAGATCGCATCGACGTTCCCCCCTCCCCCAGCTCTCCCATCGCCACCGCCTTGATCCCCACCCCACGCCATCGACAATCCTCAGCCCGCAGGGAAACTCCCACAATGGCGGCATCGAAGAGGCCAACAGAAAGGAGGGCGTCGAGGTGCACCCCTGTGACGGCGCGGGCCACGCTTGTATTCGAGATCGTCGGGTACAGCCTGCATAAGGGCATGGGCATCGGCAAATTCATCCGGTCCACCACCGCCTCCGTTGGCGGGTACCAATGGTGCATCCTCTACTTTCCAGACGGAGAGAGCGAGCAAAGCCAGGGCCACGTCTCAGTCTACCTGGAGCTCCTGAGCAAGGGTGCCAAGGTAAGGGTGCTCTACGACTTGAGGTTGGTCAACCAGGCCAGCGGGCTATCGTCGCCCGTGAAGTTCTGCTCGAAATCACCGATAGTGTTCAATTCTCTCGATACCAGTGGGACCGATGATTATTATAATATTTGGGGTGCTCCAAGTTTTAAGAAAAAGACTCAGCTGGAGGAGTCGGCTTACCTGCGGGATGACCGTCTTGTAATTGAGTGCGATCTAACTGTGATCATGGAACCACTTGTTGCAGAAACTACGATAACAGCTGAGGTCCAGATGCCACCCTCAGACTTGGCAGAAAATTTCGGAAAATTGCTACAGGCGGCCGAGGAAGCAGATGTGGCATTCGAGGTTGAAGGTGAGATTTTTCCTGCACATAAGATTGTGCTCGCAGCACGGTCTCCAGTCTTCAAGGCAGAGCTGTATGGACCGATGCGAGGCAAGTGGAGCCAGAACATAACCGTCGAAGAAATGCAGCCTGCTGTTTTCAAGGCATTGCTTCACTTTATCTACACAGATTCATTGCCTTCCATGGACAACCTTGATGATGATGAGAAAAAAGAAATGGTCAAGCACTTGCTAGTGGCTGCAGATCGGTATGCAATGGTAAGGATGAAGATGATATGTGAAGACATTCTTTGCAAAACTCTTGATGTTGAGACTGTGGCGACCACGTTAGCTCTCGCAGACCAGCATCACTGCGGCAGGTTAAAAGATGCTTGTGCTAAATTTATCATGTCTTCAAATAGATTGGATGATGTGTTGGCAAGCCAGGGATATGTGCACCTGAAGAAATCAAGCCCTGCTGTCTCAGTAAATATCTTGGAGAGAGTTATGAAGCTTCTCAAATTTTAGTGTGTCCATCCTGGGTTAGAATAGATGGCTTCGTTAACATGTAGCCCCCTGAGACGAAGTAGTGTGTGCTTCACTTTCCACTTTCTATCTAGAGATAATTTGGAGGAGACTATCGTAGCAGATATGTTGGAGAAGGCATGGAAGTCTTAGTAGCCTGAGTGCTCGGGGTGGCGCTTGCCTTGTTATGTCACTTGTTGGAACCCCCCTATTTTCGTTTCTGTTGCTGTGTGTGTCTGAGACCTTGTTGGTGTTTGTGACTCTGCCGTTTCGTGGCTTTATTCCCTTAATTTAAAGCCGGATGCCGCTGGCATCTTCGTTCTAAAAAAAGTCTTAGTAATACTCATCTTCAATTCTCGTGTCAGCTTCCGCAAGTTACTCAATACATAGCCACCTGAACTGGTCTTGTCCTTAGTTTGCAGAGATCATTTAAGTCTTTGGAATATAAATAGCCTTTCATGTCCTGTAGTTTTCAGAGATATTTTTGTGTCTTTTGGAGAAGAATGATCATATCTCCTGCATGGATCGATTGGATGATCATCCAATATCGAATTTATTTATGAACCTTCAGTAGTTTTTCTGAATGTTCTGTGATCATCTACTTTTCTCTAATTTGTATGCTCTCTTTGATTTCTCTTTTTTCCAAGGTGACAAGCTGTTTAATCCGAATCAAATAGTACCTTTGAGAATATATGTGCCACCGTATTGGTACATTTGCAGGTGAAGGTTATGTTTAGGTCTTTAGGATGGTCTCCATACATAATTGATTGATCCAACAAAAATGGAATTCGTAAATATCATAGTTGTGTGCAATTTTAAAGGTACTTGTGAGATCTGTACAGCTAAAATCATAACATCTGCAATGGTTTCTGTTCACGTTTCGTAGTGAGTGTAATGGGCCTTATGGCCTAATGGTAAACTTAAACATGTTCGTTCAATTTGCTAAATCAAATTGCTTGTCTCAAAGTTATTTCGGGGTAGATTTTTGGCCTCAAAATACTATTTTAAGGTGAAGAGGTGTGCCTGAATATGTTCCGTAGGAGACAAATGCGAAATTTGAGGTTGACACATGAGTCTCCATGAGGGGTAGGTTACTTGGGACCTGCTGATCTTGTTTGTTGGTGCTGCCATGCCAGGCTTTCTTTGCTACTTGAGCCCATCATGGTCCAAACATCTTCACTTCTCATCCATTCCTTTACAAATAGGCGGCAAATTGGCCATCTTATATGTGAGCAGAAATAATTAACAAACCAAATACCCTGACACTTTATGTTATCCTTGTGGCATCTAATTTCCGTCCGTCACCAGTTGCGAGTACCCTTTTGCAGATGACGGCCAAGATATGATGCCTGATGACTAGATGATGTGGCATTCTAGTGCGCAACCTTCTCGATAGGTCGACGCATAGACAATATGGCCATATGGATGAATACTTGTGGGAACATCTCTAATGCAGGCCACTGAACCAAAGTTGCCCCTTCATATTGACTGTACATGCTGGATCATGAAATGGCACCCCATCAAGCTGTCAAGTAAAGGCGAGCGGAGTCGTATGATGGGGAAGAACATGGAACAGGATGGGAATTTAGAGATCTTTACCGATCTTATCCTTACCCATGTAGATTAGCCTCTAGTTTCCTTTCGAGATGTCAAGTTGCATTTTCCTCGACGGCGTGCTGTATGATCTATGCCCACTGTTACGAGAATTTATTGGGCCGGTTGGCAAACTGACCAGTACTTTATTTCACTTGCAAGCATCGGTCCTCCAGCAAGGAAGTTGAACCATGTAGCACTGCAGAGTCGAAAGTTCAGAGTGAAACCATAGCACTGTGTCCACTGCTTGAAACTGAAAACTGTGTGCTGTCTGCACTCTGCAGTGGAATGTCAAAAGTTCAGAGTGAAATCATAGCACTGTGCTCACTGCTGGAACTACTGAAACTGAAAACTGCGAGCTGTCTTCAGAGGAATTCATACAGGTAAATACGTGCCCCTTTAGAACTACCGAAGCATCCCTTTCTCTATCTCTGCAGTGACTGGGACGCACGCACGCTTATCAACTTTTCCTCTGGCTGATGGGTATTGCGTGACACGGTGATCGGGATGCTGACCCGACTCGCGAGAAGGCGAAACCGCCACGCTAAATTAGGCCTATCAGAGGTAGCTAGGTGGAATCTTTGGACGTTCAATATACAACAACAAAGAAATGGAGGCCGCCTCTGGCAGGGTTAGGTGGTCTGCTGACTTTGGGCGGCACCCTTCCAATCGGTAATCTGATAGCTGAAAGCGGAAAAGCAGATAGGCTATCAGAGGCAGAGAGTGATTTGGAGCTGCTCGAGTTCAGTCAGTCTTGTGCTCTTCCCGATCGTTCATTCCTCAATCAGGTGGGCCACGATGATTGTGGCCACCTTTGCCTCTTTTTTCTGAACGGATGGCCACCTTTCCTGGAGCAAGGGAAAAACATTTGGGTAGCAGTAGTAGAATTGATTAAAACAAGCTGTAGGAAAGCTCCAAAGTACACGTGAGACATATAATTGGAAGGGGAAAAGGTTCAAGAGTATTGGTATGCTCCTTCCGTCTGAAAATACTTGTCATCAAAATGGATAAAAGCAGATGTATCTACATGTATTTTAGTTCTAGATATTTTAATTTTTATTCATTTTGATGACAAGTATTTTCAGACAGGGGAAGTACGTATTATCTATCCGGGAGCTACAGGGTACAAACCCAGCAGCACGTAGACAGGTGGGGTGGACCATTTGCTGCTGCCCATGCCATGCATACGACATGCACAACTCAACAGTTGGCGCGAGCACTCCTGTGAACAACCAACCATCCGTCTGAACTGAACTGCACCGCGGTGGATGGATGCATGCATCCGGTCACGTCAACACTGGGCTCCTTGGTTGATCACCTTGTCGAGGTTCAAACATTGCTGCGTGGAAAAACGGCTCCACCGCTCTGCGTGCGTCTCGTCAACTTCTTGACTGAGCCGGCATAGGGCACACGAAAACGATCGTTCTCCCGTCGTTCCACAGCCTTTGAGTACGCACGTACGGCTTTGCTTCTGGGTCACATCCCAGTTGACGACTTGCGTCCGGTCAGCCCGCAGCGGCTAGCGTGGGTCGACCCATAGACCTGGTCGCCGCAATAAGTTCATCCAGTTGCCTGGTCCCGATGCCATTCGCTATCAGCTGCGCCTGTTCCTGTTCATGCCCGGTACGTATACGTTACCTTGTGTACTTGCATGTTATGAGTTGGCTCCGTCGAGAGCTTCCCCACGGCTGCTGTCTAGTACTCCCTCCGTCTCGTCCCATAACGTAGTAAGCACAATAGCTATATATAAGCCACCTGAATTTAGATTTTGGATCAGTCGATTTCACATGAAGGAAGGAACTGGCGGAGGGAAGGAAGGAGCTCATCGGAGGAAAGGAAGAAGCTTGCCCGAGAAACTCTTTGGGTCTATCTTAGGATAGCAGACGACCCCACTATCTATCTTAGGGGTGTGGGGGTGGTGCAGGTTTGCCAGAAAATAATACTGGCCATGACCAGGGCTAGAGGGATGGCCGGGGACGACGGCAACATTATGGTGGGCGGCGGTTGAAGGGAGGATGGGACATAGGCTAGAGTGAGAGCACCAGCGGCCACGGGCGATGGTGACTGACGGTCCGGCGGTGGTCCGTGGGGGCGGTGGTGACTGACGGTCCGGCCGGTGGTCCATGGGGGCGGTTGGGGAAGAGAAGATCGAACGTGGTGAGGAACAAGAGAAACAGTGATCAAACCGTTGAGACAGAAAGTTGGCAATCTGTTGAGTGCTTTTAAATTTTCAGTTGACTCTCTGACTTAGGATAATGTCAAAAAACATTTTACATTATGAGACAAAGAGAATAGTACAAATTGAAGCTTATACTCTAATTCCAACTTAGAAATTCGCAGCTTACAACTATACGTGCCTGCCGCCTGTTTAGAAAAAAAACTGGTTCGCGAGACGAGTTGGAATCTCGGCAGTCGCCACCAACCACTGTGTGGGAACCATGTGCATTTTTGTGGTACTTTCGGGAGTAAAGTACTACCAAGTTCCATGGGAGAGGATGACTCGTGGCACGTAAGTGCCGGGGGCATGCATGTCCCTCATGTCAGCCTTTTGTTTGTTGGAAATATCAGCAATTTACCGAATAATTTTATTAATAAAAATATTAGATAAAGCATGATTAATATAGCAGAGATAAAACAAGTCATGTAATTTGACAGAGAGAAGGTAAGTAGCATCTGCATATATGAACTAGAACCGAACACATCTAGAACAAATACTAGAGCAAGAAGTTGTGACAGAACCTCTAATAAGAAGAGTATGAGAACGTAAGGAACAGGAGCAGATGCACCGGTCTTGGGGTCGGTGTCCTCGCCAACTGTTGGGGATGTAACTACTGAATATAAACCGCCCTGAAGGGGCCGGTTTACCCTCGGCCATAATTAGGGCCCACGAAGGCTCCAAGGGTGGCGACGACCGTAGAGACTAGAGGCCCGGAGCCCAGGGGCGAATTAGGGCCCATAAGGGTAAAACCGCCTTAACCATGTAACTTGTGTTGTAAGATAAGAGAAAGGAGAGACCGAGTCGGACACTTGTATGAGCCGGCCTCGGGACTCAGAGACCGGCCAAGGCGTCAACCCGTGTATATAAGGGGACGACTCGGCGGCGGTTTAAGGACGAGACAATCACAATTCGAGGCTTAAGCGAAGCTATTGCTCCTAGTCACGAAATCATATCAATTCCATCACAAACTAGGCGTAGGCTTTACCTTCATCGAAGGGGCGAACTAGTATAAACTCTCGTGTCTTTGCGTCCGCTTTAACCCTCTAAGTTAACCCGTCACGATGGCCCCCCGACTAAGTCCTTTCATGAGGACATCTGCCGTGACAATTCCACGACGGTTGGCGCCCACCGTGGGGCTATCGCACGATGGTTTGATGATCTTAGAGGGCAAGTTCGAAGGACTCGAAGGCTATCTGTGGGCGGATGACCAAGAGTCGTCGCGGCAAGCTCTACATCGACGATGCAGGTGGGGCCCGAGGCCGGCTCGATTGAGTCTGGTACCAGGTCCCCTTTGGTGGCATACACGTGTTCATCGGCAAGATCGGCGAGCAGGGCTGGGCGGACATCTGCACCGACCTCGTCGAGGCGGCTCGGAGCAAAGAAGAATCCTGCCTGGCTAAACCGGTTGTCGAGCGTGCTTTTGTGGAGTCATCCACGGAGGAGACTATGAGGCGGATCAGCGTTTGGTGGCAAAACCGTTGTCTACTCGATGACGAGTCGTCGTCGGGAGAAGCGAGTCTCTATACCACCGCAAGATGGCGGATCGAGGCTGTTCCGACAATGAGAGTATTCTGGACCCCTTTGATCTGCCCAACCGGGTTGGAATATTCATGGCCGGTACACAAGCGACGCTTCACTCTTCGACCGCCGCGCCAATGGTCGCCGGTTCAACAGCGGCGATGGCAGCCGGGGCAGGAGGCCCTGTGCGCCCACCGGCTCAAGTTTTATCAGAACTATTTGATGCATTGGCTGTGCTCATGGCAGAGGCTAACCCGCCAGATCAAGACCTGCATAATGCGGAGATTGCAAAGGTGAAGGAGCAGATCACCCAGGCTAAAGCGGATCTGGCAGCCGCAGACGTTAGGATGGTGGCAGAGCGGGCCGCTTTGGATGCACAGGCTTATAGGCTCATGCTGGATCAGAACGCGTCGCATGAAGTCATGAAAAGAAAGTACAGATCCTGTTTGACCTCGGTTTTCGAGGAAGAGACCTCTTCAACACCCGAGGGCAGGGACCGATAATCCGCCGCGGTGGTGAACGAAGCGAAGCACAGGGACGAAGCGCCGATTCAGCCCGTGTGATAGATCTGCCTCGCCATCATGCGGCGCCCTCGGGCTGTGCAAGCGCCTCTAGGTCACTACTCCTACCCGATGGATAACCTTGTTGCGGCGGCGGCACGGTTGAGGCGATTCAATCGAAGCGATTCACCACAGCGGTAGAAACACGCCGGGTAAAAAGCTCCTCGGGCGGCCCGGCTCAACGAAGTGTACTCATCGGCCGTGATCGGATCCATTCCACCCCCGCCCAAGCCGGAGTTATAGCCGCACGCAGATGAACCGGCCGTGTCAAGTAATGCATGCCTTGATCCGCCTCGCGGCAACAACCCGGCGGGTGGCTTCAAAACTTCGGGAGGTGGTGGACGGGCGAGGCACGTAGGGAGGCGAGTTAGCAGCACAACATGAGGATCATCAGCTCGCGCGGTTCGACCGACCATCTTGAGCCGGGGTCACATCTGGCTCTTTGGGGGTGCCTTGCCTCGTCCCCGCTTTACGCAATGTACGTTTGCCCAAAGGCTTCAAGGTGCCACGCAAGGTGCCCAATTATACCGCCGATTTGGCTCCAGAAGCGTGGATAGAAAGCTATGAGATGGCCATGGAGATGCTGGATGTGGATGAAGCTGCGTGTGCGAAGTATTTCACCATGATGCTAGAAGGTGCGGCCCGTGCTTGGTTGAAGAACTTGCCACCCAACTCCATCGGTTCATGGACCCGATTGCGGACCGGTTCATTCAAAATTTCAAAGACACTGTAAGCAGCCCATATGCATGGTGGACTTGGAGGCTTGTGTCCAAGCAGAGGAGAATCCACAACCCGGTGGAGTGCGCCGTGTTTGGAAGTTTTACATTCTTGGACCGGATCAACACGGATTCTGCGATCTTAACCCTAGAAAGCAACTGCGGTTCAAACCTTTAAAATTGAAGCTAGAGTCGCATGAAGCGTTTTGCAATGACATGGGCACTCTTATGGGCGTTTTAGTGAAGTATGCTGATTACGATAGTACCAAGGATCCCGAGTGCGAGGAGGATGATGAAACAGGAAGGAAAAAGCGAGCAGCAGCTCCGAGGCCAGCAGACATCGATCGGCGGGTAATGGAGGAAACAAGCGTAAAGCGAATGGTAACATGGGCCGTAGCCAACACCAACGCGCAGGACAAGGGTCCACGGCGCAAGGTAAACATCCAAACCCGGTGGTGCGCCTAATCACAATCCGGACTGGTTGAATTATCATTGAATCAACCGTCGAAGCATGGGACGAAGGAGGCGCGTGACAAACCACCTCTGGAAGGATTGTTACATTATGCAGGAGTTCAAAAGTTCTAATGCTTTCGGTATGATCAAGGGCCCGGCGGCGGTTGAGGTCCGCCCGAATTCTGATGGAGAAATTCCGGCCCGAGGTTTAGTGGTAATCCGGGTGGGCGAACAATCGAACAATCGAACAATCGAGAACCAAGGTGGTTACAATCAGCAGCAGCGGCGGTCGGGTTATCAAAGCAATCCGAAGCGGTTGAATGGTGGGCGATATCACGTCTTTACCACCAGCTTGGACAAGCGAGACGGAAACTTGAAGCGGGCGGTCAATGTTGTTGAACGGCGCGCCGCATTACCTCGCTGGTCGAGCAGCCTATTACGTAGGCGAGAGAGGATCATCCTCCCGGGTTTACAATCCGGGTCAGCTAGCCCTAGTGGTGGCGCCTTAGGTGGGGGATACAAGTTCACCAAGGTGCTTATGGACGGAGGAGCAGCATCAACATCATGTATTATGAGACCTTCCGTCGTATGGGGTTAACGGATAAGCATCTCGGGCCATCGAGACTGGTGTTTCATGGTGTGGTGCACGGCAAGTCGGCATATCCGGTCGGTAAAATAGCTCTGGAGGTGGCCTTTGGGGATGAACATGACTCCAGATCGGAAACATTGACATTTGAAGTGGTGAAAATTCAAAGCCCTTACCACGCCCTATTTGGGCGGCCGGCTTATGCTAAGTTTATGGCACGGCCTTGTTATGTCTATTTGCAGCTAAAAATGCGGGTCACAAAGGGGCGATAACGGTTCATGGGAGCCGCAGGATCGCTTTGGAGTGTGAGGAAGGTGATGCGGCTTCTGCAGAGTCGGTTTGTGCCATGAAGAGCTAAAGTACTATAAAGACAATGTTGATCCGGCGGATATGACCCGTTGAAGAAGCCAACTACTGAGCACGATCCAGATTTGAAGTTTAAATCGTGGTGAGACTAAACTTGTTGACTTTGTGCCCGGTTATTCGTCCAAGCAGTTCATCATCGGTGCTAACTTGGATCCTAAATAGGAAGCGCGCTCATCGAGTTCATCCGTGAGAATCGGGACATTTTGCATGGAAGCCTTCGACATGCGGGTGTACCGAGGAACTCGCTGAGCACACTCTTAATGTTGATCCCAAGTACAAACCGGTAAAGCAGTTTCTTCGCCCGGTTTAACGAGGAAAAGCGCAAGGCCATTGGAGAAGAGGTTGCGGGCTCTTAGCGGCAGGTTTTATCGTTGAAGTTTTCCATCGAGTGGCTTGCTAATTGGTGTTGGTCCTTAAGAAAACGGCACTTGGCGCATGTGTGGATTACAGATCTTAACAAGGCTTGTCCGGCAGATCCTTCGCCCTCCCGCATTGACCAGATTATTGATGCTACAGCGGGTTGTGAGCGTTTGAGCTTTTTGGATGCGTATTCTGGATATCATCAGATCAAAATGGCGGTTAAGGACCAGGAGAAGACAGCGTTTATCACTCCCTTTGGAGCCTTCTGTTATGTGTCCTTTTGGGCTCAAGAGCGCCCAAGCAACTTATCAGCGTTGCGTACAGAATTGCTTGCACGAGCAGATCGGCCGTAACGTGCATGCTTATGTGGATGATATTGTGGTTAAATCAAGGAAGAAGGAGACATTGATTGAGGATCTGAAAGAAACCTTTGACAACTTGCGGGTGTACAAGATGATGCTTAACCCGGCCAAATGTGTTTTCGGTGTTCCGGCAGGCAAGTTATTGGGTTTTCTTGTGTCCAACAGGGGAATTGAAGCAAATCCGGAGAAGATTACGGCTATCACCTCCTTGGCTAAGCCAAAGTGCATTAATGATGTCCAGCGTTTGGCGGGTCGGATTGCGCGCTAAGCGGTTTATCGGCCGCCTCGGAGAAGGCCATTCCTTTGTACGAATCTTTGAAGAAGGCGGATCGGTTTATGCAGAGTTCAGCCGCCGATGAAGCATTGGAGGATTTAAAGCGGCAATTGGCCAACCGCTTTGTTCTCGCCGCTCCCATTGACAAGGAGCCGCTTACGCTATATGTTCTTTGCTAATGCGGGGCGATTAAGCGTAGCCATTGTGGTAAGCGGAAGGAGGCAGGAAGGAGTATCGGTTCAACGTCCGGTTTATTACATCGCGAGGTGCTCATTGAGTCCAGCGAGATATCCGCATTGGCGGCGGTGTATGGAGTTTTTATGGCAAGCGGAAGTTGAAGCAATATTTTCAAGGGCATCCCATCACGGTGGTCGATTCAGCTCCTTAGGCGATATCATACTGAACCGGAAGCGGCGGCGGATTGCTAAGTGGGCCATAGGGCTTGGGCGCCTTGTTTAAGGTATGTGCCTCGGACGGCGGTAAAATCCCGAGCACTTGTGGATTTCATTAATGATTGGGCGGAGTTACAAGTGCTGAAGAAAAGCGGATCATACCTATTGGACCATCCGCTTTGACGGGTCGAGCGGTTGGAGGGCTCGGGGCTGGAGTTGTGTTAACTTCCCACGAGGTGAAAAGTTTTATTCGTCCTCCGCTTAATGTTCCGTGTACTAACAATGCAGCTGAGTATGAAGCCTTGCTCCATGATCTTGGATGTCTAAGGAGATGAATCTAAGCGGGTTAAGTGCTTGGTGACTCGGACTTGGTGGCCCAACAAGTGTCGTGTACTTGGGATTCAAAGACCGCTCATGGCTGCATATGGTCGGGAGGTGGATGTTGTTGCAGGTCACTTTAAAGGCTATCGGGTGGACCATGTGGATCGTCGGAAGAACGGCGGCGGATGCTTTAAGCGGTTGGGCTCTCAACGCATAAACGGTCCCGCCTAATGTCTTCCTTGATGTATTGCACAATCCGTCGGTCAAGCTTCTGATGAAGTAGATTTGGCTATTCTGATCCGGAGGCTCGGTTGGTGGCAACCTTGCATGTCATTCGGACTGGGCGCTCCCTTATTTGGCGTACATGAGCCGGGCGAGTTACCGAAGATGAGGCGTTGGCCCGGCAGATAGTTGGCGGTCTAAGTCTATGACCATTGTTAATGGCGAGTTACATCATTGCAAAGGTGTCGAGGCGTTTCAGCGTTGTGTGTCCCCGAGGAAGGCTGTGAAATATTGAGTGAGATCCACGAAGTGGACTGTGGTCTACCACGCGGTTCAAAATCCTTGGTGGCTAAGGCGTTCCGCCATGGTTTTTATTGGTTGTTGCCCATGCTTGTGCGGAAGATCTGGTCAGCGATGTGATGGTTGCGAAGTTTTCTAGGCGTGCTCATATACTGGCCCAAGAATTGAGGATGATTCCAATTACTTGGCGTTTGCGATTTGGGGTTGGACATGGTGGGACCTTTTAAAAGGTCCAAGGACAAGAAGACACACTTGCTGGTAGCAGTTGACAAATTTACAAAGTGGGTCGAGGCAGAGCCTATTAGCAAGTGTGATGCGGCCACGGCGGTTCAGTTCATCAAAAGGGTGATCTTCCGGTTTGGGTTTCCACACAGTATCATCACAGATAATGGTACCAATTTGTCCAAAGGTGCCATGAAGGATTTTTGTGAGCGTGAGCACATCCGACAGCGTTTCTTGATAGCTCACGCGCAGTCGAATGGTCAGCGAGCGAGCTAATCGGGAGATCCCGAGAGGTATCAAGCCCGGCTTATGGTCCCTTTACGAGGACGCCTGGGCTGTTGGGTAGAAGAGCTACCATCGTGTTATGGAATATAAATACTACCCCTAACAGATCCATTGGATACACACCGTTCTTTATGGTCTATGGGCGGGCGGTCCTCCCAGCGATATCCGTCATGACTCACCTCGCGTGGTAGCCTATGTTGAGGCAGATAACGAGGCAGCATGGCAGGATGCTTTGGATCGATTGGATGAAGAGCAGGATATGGCGGCTGCTCGTTCGCGATTTACCAGCCAGGATCTTCGTCGGTATCACGGTCGACGGGTCGAACCAGAACCTTCGGGAAGGAGACTTGGTGCTTGGCTCATTCAAGACAGACAGATATGCACAAGTTATCCCCACCTTGGGAAGGGCCTTTTGTGGTCAGCAAGAATCTGCACAACGGGTCATACTATCTGATTGATGTTCGAGAGCATAAAGACTCACGCACATCAGAAGAGGAGACCAATAGGCCGTGGAACATAGCTCATCTTCGGCCTTATTATACCTGAGCCATCGGCTCTCCTTATGTACATATTATGACAATGTATATATTATGAATAAAAGCAATAAACCGGAGCCTCGGTTAAAGCGGGGTATCCGTTCTGTAAAAATCCAGCTTGGGTAGATGGAGTTGTTGTCTTAAAACGGCCTCCGGTTTATCCCTTGAGCTTGTTTTTCAGAAGTTTTTAGATGTCATCTGGGGGCTTGGTCGTGTCCGAACCAATGCAACACCTTTTGATAGGCGAAAGCCACCCGGATCACAGGGACATGGTCAAGTCTGAACCGCCACGCCTCTTGATCGGCCTAAGGTCATAGAGTCACTTGGGGGCTTGGTCGAACCCGAACCATTGCCACGCCACTTGATCGGCATAATGCCACGGTTTCAATTGCGGACCTGGCTGACTTGAACCATAGCTACACCTTATTGGGAGCTTGGTCGTGTCCGACCGTGGTAACGCCATCTGATCGGTTTAGTAAAGCCTCTTGGTGCAAACGGTTTTATCATTACCTTTGCTTCCATATTTTTTTCATAACTGTTATTCAAATCGGTTCAACCAGTATATTGACGGAATTTGGTTTATTTTTTAATCCGGAGATAACTTTTCCGGTTTGATTTTTTTCCTGTTAAACATCCCATTATGGAGTAACAGGGGGCTTAACGTGACCCGGCACGGTTTACTTGGTAAACCGGCATTCTAAAGACAGGAGCTATTGTCTCCTTTGACAGTAATGGTTTATACAAACCTTCGCTTCAAGGATGGCTTGGCCAACTGCGTGCCCGACGCTGGCAGGCAAAATAAATTGAAGGTTTCGGTTATTCAATCAAAAGTATCAGCACCTCTCTGCCAAGGTTGCGGGCATCGAAGGCATAAAGGCATATTCGAAAACAAAAGTGCTGGCTATTCTATTACAAGGCCTTCCAAGGCCCGATATTTCGCATGGCGTTATGACTAGCAGCTTCGATGCATCAACCGCTTGACGGATTAAGCTTCCTCGCCGGGTTGGCGTGAGGAAGATGGGTCGTCTGGCGTCGGTTCAACTTCTTCCTCTTCATCACCCAAGGGCGGAAGTCATTGGTAGACGGTCAATCCGGTTTAAAGCACGAAGACAGCCTCTTCACTTATAAGCTCAGCGGATCAGCGGCGGGGGCATAAGTGTGCTTACGGATTGGAGGAACAAGGTTATGCACTTCTGGAATGACAAATTCCACCCGTCTATTGTTTGCATCATAAAAAGAGCGGTGAACCGCCAGGTTGGCTTCTGCTGCCAGTTGACTCGCCAGAGGACGCATTTCCTTTGTTATTCGTTTGAGGGCGTCATTATCAAAGGCTTCGCCGTTTTCTTGAGCGCTGGGGAAACCCTTGGCTATGTCAGCCGGATCAAGGTCCGCTATCCACGCCTTGGCGCGAGTTAGAGCCAATAAAGTGCCAGCCCGGGCCGCGGATCGTTTCAACTCTTCAAGTTGTGCCGGAATCATGGATAGCCGGTCCAGCGTATCTTTGATCAAGGACGGAGCTGTGTTATCATATGACGTAGCACATATGACTCGCTGGGTGCCGGTATACAGCTGCTCAATCAGCGTGTAGGCGGCCTTGAGCTTCTTTCGCATATCAGAGCCCAGATGAGCAATACGTTTCCCTATACCGGTTTAAGACAACCCAGGTTAAACTGGCGGAAATATCAAAACGGAATAGTAATCAGTGAAAAATTTCTTACCAAAGATTGCAGAGGTCATGGCATTAATTTGGCGCTTTAGTCCGGCGAGCTCTTCTGTCACCGGTTTAAGAGCCGCTTCAACATCTTCCGCCCGTTTTATCAAACCAGCCTTCTCGGTGTCCCAGTTGGCCTGCTCGGATTTATACCACTCCTTGAGTTGTTCCATAGTGGTCAAGGCGGTTTTCAATTCATCCTTGGCCTTGGTGGTTTCTGCTTGTTGAGTCTCAGTTAGCACGAAGGTCCTTGAGTTGTACGGTTTGCTGGTATATCTCACTCTGATAACAAATGGATCACGTTAGTTGTTTCATTATGAAGTCCCAAGCTCAATACAGGTATTCAACTTGGCACTTGGGGGCTGATGGCTAGTTGATCTCAGCTTGCTATGGGGATACAAAGTTAAGTCCCGGTTTAACTATGCTAAGTTGAACCGGCCCTTGAGGGCTACAGCACTGAAGTTTAAGGCGTGTGAGTTCTATATTAAGTCCCGGTTTAACTATGCTAAGTTGAACCGGCCCTTGGGGGCTACTACACAACAAAAGTACAAGAGAGGCATAACTTCTTACCTCATAGTGTTCCTTCATACGATTCACGGACCGGCTTCAAGTCACGGTGGTGTAGAGTCGGTTCGAAGCGGAGTGAAGTTCTTGGGCGAGAAGTTGTCATGTCGACAGATCAGTTTTCCCTTCTCTTTACTCATGGTAGTAGACTCTTCCTTGGCGCTGTGTTTTGCTAAAGCGACCGGATGGCCAGGGGCGGTGTAGGCGGTGCCCGTCACTACGACATCATCATTTTTGGTCGGGCTGGCCGGATTGGCATTCTTCTTTGGGCTTGGTGTTTTCATACTCAGGCTCGGCGGTTCAACAATTACGACCCGCTCCGTTGCAGGACTCGGTGGAGCAGGATGTGAGGTTTCCACTTGGGCATCCGGTTCAAATTCTGGCGGATCAGCATTGTCGTCTTGGTTCAACCCGGCAGAGCTGTTTTTAGCAACTTCAGGATTTTCGCCATGCTGCTCTGGAGTCTTCTCCGGATCAACGTCCACAGTAGGATCAAGGGTTTTCGCTTTCTTACTCAAGCGAGCCTTGGTACTGCAATGTTCAGAATTAGAGTAAGATAAACCGACCAATGCGAAGATAAACCGGATCGACCCGAAAGATGTATTATGCTTACCCCGCAGCAACTTTAAGAGGAGGCAGTTGAGTGGTTGACGAACCGCCAGATGAGTTGGAAGAGGCCTGATAATTCGGGTCAGACGGATTGAGAGGACATCGGAAGAAACCTTTCAAAGGATAACGCCAGGAGAACAAATCACCTCACGGGCGGCGCTTCCGGGTTGGTGTATCGTAAACCGGACGATGTAATTTGTTGACCATTGTGCCGGGTCGCACTGGCGCTCTTGATCTCATGTGTCTTCAAAGAAAGGTTTGGATTCAAATGAGCACAGGGGTGAGATTTTTTCACTTTCCGGACTGTGCGGCGAATTCTTTTTACCGGCACAAGATCAGATTCGGAAGAAAGAAGGATTACCTCAACAGGATCGGCATGACTGGCTTCAGCATCATCCTAGGAATTAAAATTGTCAATAAGATGAAGGATAAAAAGGGACAAGATAAATCAAGCTTTACCTCGGCCACGAATCTTCGTCTTCGGCGGATCGAGAAGACTCGGCGGTTTCCTCTTACCAGCTTTCTTGGTGGTCTTAGACTTTACGAGGAACCGGGCGGTTTGGTTCGTTTCGAAGGAGCTGTTAGCCCGAGAAGCAACAAGGATTAATATATATCAATAAGGCATTAATATCGGAAGAGCGGTGGCGAAGACTTACCATGCAGCGGTTTGTTGGCAACACAGAATGGGGCCAACCGGTTTGGCTGCGAGCGGAGATCGGCTCATCAAGCATCTTCTTCACCGCCTCGGTGACTTCAAGCTCGATTATTGGTAGCTCATAGCGTCTTTGAGGGTCTTGGACGCTACCAGTGTATTCGTGCATCAATCCGGGGCGGCGGCTTAATGGCAAGATGCCCCAAGAAACCCAACATCGAACAAGGTCGATACCAGTTAAGCCATTGGCCATTAGAGCCCGGAGTTTGACAATTTGAGGTGCAAAATTCTTCCGTTCTGCGGCGGTCAAGCGTAAAGGCAATGGGTGATGGTTGCTGAGCCGGTGAGGGCGGTAGCCCGGCAAGGGGTTCTCGCTGTTAGGAGCGGTATTCCGGCAATAGAACCAGGTTTGGTTCCAATCTTTCGGATGGCTATGGTGTTTTGCGTGAGGAAAGTCTACTTCCTTCCTTTTCTGGATTGAAACGCCACCCAATTCCGTGTTGGGACCATCCGAAAACTCCGAACGGCGGTTCAAATGAAATAAATCCCGGAACAGCTCCACAGATGGTTCTTCTTGAAGATAGACTTCACAGAAAACTTGGAAATTGCATATATTGGACACAGAGTTCGGACCAATATCTTGTGGATGGAGTTGAAAACTTGCAAGGACATCCCGGAAGAATTTTGATCCGGGCGGGCTGAATCCTCGGTCTAACTGCTGCATAAATACAATTACTTCTCCTTCTTGAGGTTCAGGAGGGCATTCGGCATCCGGAACACGCCAATGGAGGACATTTTTGGAGGCTAAAACGCCGGTGGTGACGTATCCATTGAGTTGCGTCTCAGTGATCTTGGACCGGACCCAATTGCAAGCTGAGAATTGTTTGGCCATTCCGGAAGAAGAAACTGCGAAAGGGAAAGTAAAAAAACGGTTCACCGTTAACGGTTTCGACACATTATACAATGTTAAACCGGCAATTTGGCAGTCAGTTCCTAAATCCGGTTTAACTGAGGACTAATGGAGTATGGCGGATTAGCTATCAAAAATTAAACCGCCCGAAGAGACAGAACTGGAAAATCTGCTAAGTATGGACAGAAACAGGTTTCACATATGAACGGAGTTAATTTGGATCTACCGAAGATTCAGTAAGGAAAAATTTCTGCGACCCATGCAAGCCTTATAAAGGGCAGGAAAGTTCGTGCGTTCTAACAAGAGGGTCTGAACAAAAAGAAAGATGTGCAAAGTACTAAACTGACGGCGGAGCAGTTACTACACAGGATATGTGCTACGGTTGGATTAAAAAGCCATGGCAGAGCAGGTATGAAGAAACTAGGGATGAACATCTATGAACGACGAGATGAACAGGAGCCTCAAGATGCGGATCTAGGGCATGAGGAGGAGCCTTACCTGATGCACAGAACAGCGGAGGAGCGTCGAGAGCCTCTGGCACAACCAGGTTGATGCAGCGGCCTTGCACTAACGCGGCGTTCGGAGGACGGAGGCGACGGCGGAGCTTCAGAGCTGGAGCGTCGCGAGGAAGAAGAAGCGCGGAAGGAGGAAGAAGAGAAAGGGCCTTCCGGTCTATTTATAAGGAAATGGAGTAATTAACAGGCGCGAGAATCGAGGAGTTGAAAGCGGCGGACGGCGCAGCGGTCGCCTCGATTTCCGGGATAGAATTAAATGAAGGGAATCTTACTGTTTAGGCTTCCTTAATAAAGATGACGTCAAGATGCTCTTCTTCTGTGGTGGGAGGATGCGTCACGACGGTTCAAGCAGATGGCGGGTTCTGAAATATGAAGGAAGATATTCGAGTTTCCTAAGATGTTGAAGATTAACATGAACAGGTTTAAGTTAACTGGGGCCTAATGTTGGGGATGTAACTCTGAATATAAACCGCTACTGAAGGGCGGTTTACCCCTCGCCATAATTAGGGCCTGAAGGCTCAAGGGTGGCGATGACCAGTAGAGACTAGAGGCCGGAGCCCAGGGGCGAATTAGGGCCCATAAGGGTAAAATCGCCTTAACCATGTAACTTGTGTTGTAAGATAAGAGAAAGGAGAGACCGAGCTGGACACTTGTATGAGACGGCCTCGGGACTCTGTAGACCGGCCGGGCGTCAACCCGTGTATATAAGGGGATGACCCGGCGGCGGTTTAAGGACAGACAATCACAATTCGAGGCTTAGGCGAAGCTATTGCTCCCTAGTCGTCGAAATCATATCAATCCCATCACAAACTAGACGTAGGCTTTACCTTCATCGAAGGGGCCGAACTAGTATAAACTCTCGTGTCTTTGCGTCCGCTTTAACCCCTCTAAGTTAACCCGTACGATGGCCCCGCGACTAAGTCCTTTCATGAGGACATCTGCCGTGACAATTCCACGACACCAACCATGTTGTCGAGGAGGTTGTCGACGTTGGGGAAGAAGTCATCGTCGGGGAAGTAGTCGTTGGAGTCCGGGGCGTCCGTGACGAAGAAGACAGTAGTCGCGCTCAGCGCTCCCCAAAAACCTTATCACCCTTCTCCCGTACAGGACTCAAAAGGTGCGGTTTCGGAGGCCTACTGTCCCGACCTGCGGTGCACGCCGCAAGTCGGGATGGGGAAGATCGTAGCAGCAGCGCAGTGCTCAGGAACTTTGCGGCGAGAGGAAGAGGATCTTCTGGTGTGTCTCTTTGAAGAGGAGCGACCTCTCTTATATAGGCACAAGAGAAGGAGTCGAACAGGCTGCGACGGGAGGTGAGGCAACAGAGGGAGACGAAGCGAACAGACTTCATACGAAGAGGCAAGCCGTTCGGATTTAGTGTCCACTACAGAAAAATGTTTCAGCTCCCGCGTGACCTTTCGTATACCCGTCGTGCGTGGCAAAAATTTGGACATCGGCTCGGCTCATTCCCGCAACTCGCGGCGCGTCATGACGAGGCGTGGTGTGGCGAGGCGGGTGGCGGAGGAGGAGCGCGCGTGGATGTCCCTCTTGTTCTCATGCTCATACAAGTGAGGAAATAACCTCCCTTATAAGAAGGTCCAACTCCCACTAAACTAGCACTGTGGGACTAAACTTTAGTAGTATCCATTGCCTTGCACAAATGGGCTAAGTGGGCCTCTAGGATTTATTTAGGAATTTCCGAAATAGTTATTGGGTTGGCCCATAAATAGATAAAATTCCAGCAATCCCCCACCAGATCCTAGAGGCACATAGAATTTGCCTTTAGTTCCAAAACACTGTTTTATATACCGGTACTACAGTGGAGACTGTTAAGTTGAACTTCCACCTAGAACTCTATGCTACACTAGTAAGCAACTTGAACAGTGGACTAGGCCTTGAACTGCAAGTTTTCTGCGAATCTAGCTTCACATAAAGCCTTGACCGATACGTGGCTACCGTGGGTCATCCCTGCGGGTGGAGCTTATGCGTCATACTCCAAGACCTTTCATGAGTTTACTAGAGAGAACCCTACTCTCACAGATTGCGACTTTTGACAATCAGACTCATATATGTGTGTTCTTCAAAAGATGTTCTACAGGACAACATCTTTCCTTAAATGAGCCACTTAGAACACATTATAATATACATCAGCCAGCCATGAAGTTTTAGGAGAGTATTGCATCTTCATGGAGTGGTATTGTTAATAGTAAGGATAATCTCCTCTCAGTTGATCAACAGCTTGTCTTCCACATCTAATTCACGGGATCTCCGATCACAAAGAATAGGTTACCACTGTGAACAACTCATATTATGGGTCTCATATCCATCTCCATCAATGCATTATCTATCACATTACGTGATAGACCCTTAGTAAAAGGATCTGCCAAATTTTTAGACGCTTGGATATAATCCAATGCAATAACTCCGGAGTTTCTCATTTTCCTGACAGACTTTAACCTTCTCTAAATGTGTCTTGATGACTTCATGTTATCCTTTGAGCTGCTCACTTTCGTGATCACAGTTTGATTGTCGCAGTTCATAAGGATACCCGATACAGGTTTCTCAACAACCGACAAGTCATAAAAGAGCCGGCGAAGCCAATCTGCTTCGACCGTAGCTGTATCTAGTGTTGTGAGTTCTGCTTCCATTATTGACCTCGTTAAGATGGTCTGCTTGCAAGACTTCCAAGAAACAGCGCCACCTCCATGAGTGAATATATATCCGCTCGTGGCCTTTATCTCATCAGCATTTGAGATCCAGTTTGAGTCACTATGCCCTTCAAGCACCTTTGGGTGCCCGGTGTAGTGAATTCCATAATTCGCAGTGCCTTTCAAATAACGCAAAACTCTCTCTAGAGATTTCTGATGTCTACTACGCAACCTTCTCCTTGTAGATGTTGTTGGGCCTCCAAGTGCAGAGGTTTGTAGGACAGTAGCAAATTTCCCTCAAGTGGATGACCTAAGGTTTATCAATCCGTGGGAAGCGTAGGTTGAAGATGGTCTCTCTCAAGCAACCCTGCAACCAAACAATAAAGAGTCTCTTGTGTCCCCAACACACCCAATACAATGGTAAATTGTATAGGTGCACTAGTTCGGCAAAGAGATGGTGATACAAGTGCAATATGGATGGTAGATATAGGTTTTTGTAATCTGAAAATATAAAAACAGCAAGGTAACTAATGAGTAAAGTGAGCGTAAACGGTATTGCAATGATAGGAAACAAGGCCTAGGGTTCATACTTTCACTAGTGCAGGTTCTCTCAACAATAATAACATAATTGGATCGTATAACTATTCCTCAACATGCAACAAAGAGTCACTCCAAAGTCACTAATAGCGGAAAACAAACGAAGAGATTATGGTAGGGTACAAAACCACCTCAAAGTTATTCTTTCCAATCAATCCGTTGGGCTATTCCTATAAGTGTCACAAACAGCCCTAGAGTTCGTACTAGAATAACACCTTAAGACACAAATCAACCAAAACCCTAATGTCACCTAGATACTCCAATGTCACCTCAAGTATCCGTGGGTATGATTATACGATATGCATCACACAATCTCAGATTCATCTATTCAACCAACACATAGAACCTCAAAGAGTGCCCCAAAGTTTCTACCGGAGAATCACGACGAAAACGTGTGCGAACCCCTATGCATAGGTTCATGGGCGGAACCCGCAAGTTGATCACCAAAACATACATCAAGTGAATCACGTGATATCCCATTGTCACCACAGATACGCACGGAGGGGAGAAGAAAATTAAGATCCAACTATAATAGCAAAGCTCGCGATACATCAAGTCTTCTCAAATCTTTAAAGACTCAATCCGATAAGATTGCTTCAAGGGGAAAACTCAATTCATTACAAGAGAGTAGAGGGGGAGAAGACACATAAGATCCAACTATAATAGCAAAGCTCGCGATACATCAAGATCGTGCCAAATCAAGAACACGAGAGAGAGAGATCAAACACATAGCTACTCGTACATACCCTCAGCCCCGAGGGTGAACTACTCCCTCCTCGTCATGGAGAGCGCCGGGATGATGAAGATGGCCATCGGTGAGGGTTCCCCCTCCGGCAGGGTGCCGGAACAGGGTCCCGATTGGTTTTTCGTGGCTACAGAGGCTTGCGGCGGCGGAACTCCCGATCTATCTTGATTTTTGATGTTTTTAGGGTACATCGAGTTATATAGGCGGAAGAAGCACGTCAGGGGAGCCACGAGGGCCCCACGAGGCAGGGGGGCGCGCCCTAGGGGGGTGGGCGCGCTCCCACCCTCGTGGCTTCCTCGTTCCTTCCTTGACGTGGGGTCCAAGTCCATCCGGTAGCTTTCCTTCCAAAAATAACTTCTCCAGTTGATTTCGTTCCGTTTTGACTCCATGTGATATTCCTTTTCTTCGAAATACTGAAATAGGAAAAAAACAGCAAATCTGGGCCGGGCCTCCGGTTAATAGGTTAGTCCCAAAGTAATATAAAAGTGGAAAATAAACCCCAATGTTGCCCAAAACAGTAGATAATATAGCATGGAGAAATAAAAAATATAGATACGTTGGAGACGTATCAAGCATCCCCAAGCTTAATTCCTGCTCGTCCTCGAGTAGGTAAATGATAAAAAAGATAATTTTTGATATGGAATGCTACTTGGCATAATTTCATTGTAATTCTTCTTACTTGTGGTATGAATATTCAGATCCGAAAGATTCAAGACAAAAGTTCATATCGACATAAAAATAATAATACTTCAGGCATACTAACTAAGCAATTATGTCTTCTCAAAATAACATGGCCAAAGAAAGTTCATCCCTACAAAATCATATAGTTTAGTCATGCTCCATTTTTGTCACACAAGAATGCTCTCATCATGCACAACCCCGATGAAAAGCCAAGCAATTGTTTCATACTCTAGTAATCTCAAACTTATAAACCTTCACGCAATACATGAGCGCGAGCCATGGATATAGCACTATGGGTGGAATAGAATATGACGATGGGGGTTATGTGGAGAAGACAAAAAAGGAGAAAGTCTCACATCAACGAGCTATGGAGATGCCCATCGATTGATGTTAATGCAAGGAGTAGGGATTGCCATGCAATGGATGCACTAGTGCTATAAATGTATGAAAGCTCAACAAAAGAAACTAAGTGGGTGTGCATCCAACTTTCTTGCTCACGAAGACCTAGGGCATTTGAGGAAGCCCATCGTTGGAATATACAAGCCAAGTTCTATAATGAAAAATTCCCACTAGTATATGAAAGTGACAACATATGAAACTCTCTATATGAAAAACATGGTGCTACTTTGAAGCACAATATATGAGACTCGCTATATGAAGAACATGGTGCTACTTTGAAGCACAAGTGTGGAAAAAGGATAGTAGCATTGCCCCTTTTTATTATTTATTTATTTATTTATTTATTTATTGGGCCTTCTTTTTTTTTCTTTGGCCTTTATATTTTTTGGGGGGACAATGCTCTGTTAAATGATGATCATCACACTTCTATTTGTTTACAACTCAATGATTACAACTCGATACTAGAACAAAGTATGACTCTATATGAATGCCTCCGGCGGTGTACCGGGATATGCAATGAATCAAGAGTGACATGTATGAAAGAATTATGAACGGTGGCTTTGCCACAAATACTATGCCAACTACATGATCATGCTAAGCAATATGACAATGATGAATGTGTCATGAAGA
Organism: Aegilops longissima; assembly: GCA_021605205.1. Taxonomy (NCBI): domain Eukaryota; kingdom Viridiplantae; phylum Streptophyta; class Magnoliopsida; order Poales; family Poaceae; genus Aegilops; species Aegilops longissima. Next base: position 607,780,049 of record CM038677.1, on the reverse strand, counting down.
ACGGTATGGTGGAAAGTTGCATGGCAATATATCTCGGAATGGCTGTGGAAATGCCATAATAGGTAGGTATGGTGGCTGTTTTGAGGAAGATATAAGGAGGTTTATGTGTGAAAGAGCGTATCATATCACGGAGTTTGGATGCACCGGCGAAGTTTGCACCAACTCTCAATGTGAGAAAGGGCAATGCACGGTACCGAAAAGGCTAGCGATGATGGAAGGGTGAGAGTGCGTATGATCCATGGACTCAACATTAGTCCTAAAGAACTCACAGACTTATTGCAAAAATCTACAAGCCATCAAAAACCAAAGGACTACGCGCATGCTCCTAGGGGGATAGATTGGTAGGAAAAGACCATCGCTAGTCCCCGACCGCCACTCATAAGGAAGACAATCAAATAACACCTCATGTTTCAAATTTGTTACATAACGTTTACCATACGTGCATGCTACGGGACTTGCAAACTTCATCACAAGTATTTCTCAAATTCACAACTACTCAACTAGCATGACTTTAATATTATTACCTCCATCTCTCAAAACAATTATCAAGCATCAAACTTCTCTTAGTATTCAACACACTCATAAGAAAGTCTTACAAATCTTGAATACCAAGCATATTATTATTATTAGGTAAATTACCATGCTATTTAAGACTCTCAGAATAATCTATGTTAAGCATGAGAGTTCATCTATTTCTTCAAAATAAAACTACCACCATGCTCTAAAAGATATAAGTGAAGCACTAGAGCAAACAACAAACTACTCCAAAAGATATAAGTGAAGATCAATGAGTAATCGAATAATTATGCAACTATATGAAGACTCTCCCATTTAATAATTTCATATCTTGGTACTTTATTCAAACAGCAAGCAAAGCTAAAGAAAATAAAATGACGCTCCAAGCAAAACACATATCAGGTGGTGAATAAAAATATAGATCCAAGTAAAGTTACTGATGTCTACTACACAACCTTCTTCTTGTAGACATTGTTGGGCCTGCAAGTGCACAGGTTTGTAGGACAGTAGCAAATTTCCCTCAAGTGGATGACCTAAGGTTTATCAATCCATAGGAGGCGTAGGATGAAGATGGTCTCTCTCAAACAACCCTGCAACCAAATAACAAAGAGTCTCTTGTGTCCCCAACACACCCAATACAATGGTTAATTGCATAGGTGCACTAGTTCGGCGAAGAGATGGTGATACAAGTGCAATATGGATGGTAGATAAAGGTTTTCCTAATATGAAATTATAAAAACAGCAAGGTAGCGGGCGATAAAAGTGAGCGTAAACGGTATTGCAATGGTAGGAAACAAGGCCTAGGGTTCATAATTTCACTAGTGCAAGTTCTCTCAACAAGAATAACATAGATAGATCATATAACAAGCCCTCAACATGCAACAAAGAGTCACTCCAAAGCCACTAATAGCGGAGAACAAACATAGAGATTATGGTAGGGTACGAAACCACCTCAAAGTTATTCTTTCGGATCGATCTATAAAAGAGTTCATACTAGAATAACACCTTAAGACACAAATCAACCAAAACCCTAATATCACCTAGATACTCCATTGTCACCTCAAGTATCCGTGGGCATGATTATACGATATGCATCACACAATCTCAGATTCATCCAACCAACACAAAGTACTTCAAAGAGTGCCCCAAAGTTTCTACCGGAGAGTCAAGAACGTGTGCCAACCCCTATGCATAGGTTCATGGGCGGAACCTGCAAGTTGGTCACCAAAACACACATCAAGAGGCACATGATATCCCATTGTCACCAGAGATAAACACGGCAAGACATACATCAAGTGTTCTCAAATAAAGACTCAATCCGATAAGATAACTCAAAAGGGGAAACTAAATTCATCACAAGAGAGTAGAGGGGGAGAAACATCATAAGATCCAACTACAATAGCAAAGCTCGGGATACATAAAGATCGTGCCATAGAGGGAACACGAGAGAGAACACGAGAGAGAGAGAGAGAGAGAGACAGATCAAACACATAGCTACTGGTACATACCCTTAGCCCTGAGGGTGAACTACTCCCTCCTCGTCATGGAGAGCGCCGGGATGATGAAGATGGACATCGTGATGGGATCCCCCTCCGGCAGGGTGCCGGAACGGATTCCCGAGAGGTTTTTGGTGGCTATAGAGGCTTGCGGCGGCGGAACTCCCAATCTATCTTCGTTTCTGATTGTTTTAGGGTACGTAGGGTTATATAGGCGAAAGAAGTCGGTCGGGGGGGTGCTCGAGGGGTCCACGAGACAGGGGGCCGCGCCCCCCTATCTCCTGGGCTCCTCGAGGGTCTTCCGACTTGATCTCCAAGCTTCCAGGATGATATTCTTCCAAAAAATCACGATGCCGAAGGTTTCATTCCGTTTGGACTCTGTTTGATATTCCTTTTCTTCGAAATACTGAAACAGGGAATAAGACAGCAATATGGGCTGGGCCTCCGGTTAATAGGTTAGTCCCAAAAGTAATATAAAAGTGTATAATAAAGCCCATGATCATTCAAAACACATAATAATATAGCATGAATGCTTCATAAATAATAGATACGTTGGAGACGTATCAGCATCCCCAAGCTTAATTCCTACTCGTCCTCGAGTAGGTAAATGATAAAGAAAGAATTTATTAAGTGTGAATGCTAGAAGGTGCACAAGTTTGATCAATGATAATTTCAATCACCTTTTCTAGCATGATAATATGTCATAACAGTAGTTCATCTCATAAAACTTTTCATAATCAAGTAACAAGCAATTCACAAGTTAAAGCATAGACCATAAACTTTCTTGAAAACTAGCAAACTTCATTCTTAGTCATTAAACAATTGCAATTCATCCTATTTCCAGGAAGGGTCTATGTCAGAGCTTTGATTTTAGCAAACTTCACATACTCAACTATCATATAGTCTTCTACAATTGCTAACACTCACGCAATACTTGTGGTTATGAAGTTTTAATCAGACACAGAGAAAGATAGGGGCTTATAATGTTGCCTCCACACGTATTCACCTTTGGGTGATGTCAACAATAATAGTTCATGCTAACGTACATCCAATTGGATATGTATATCAGGATCACTCTAACACAAAGTGCTTGCCAAAGGATAAAATGAAAAAGGGAAAGGTGAAGATCACCTTGACTCTTGCATAAAGTAAAAGACATAAAGTAAAAGATAGGCCCTTCGCAGAAGGAAGCAGAGGTTGTCATGCGCTTTTAGGGTTGGATACACAAAATCTTAATGCGAAAGAACGTCACTTTATATTGCCCCTTGTATATGGACCTTTATTATGCAGTTCGTCGCTTTTATTGCTTCCATAACAAGTTCGTACAAAGCTTATTTTCTCCACACTAATAAGTCATGCATATTTAGAGAGAAATTTGTAATTGCTTGCACCGATGACAACTTACTTGAAGGATCTTACTCAATCCATAGGTCGGTATGGTGGACTCTCATGGCAAAACTGGGTTTAAGGATATTTGGAAGCACAAGTAGTATCTCTACTTGGTGCAAGGAATTTTGGCTAGCCTAAGGGGGAAAGGCAAGCTCAACATGTTTGAATGATCCATGAAAATATATTTTAACTGAGATGTGAGAAAACATAAACCATTACGTTGTCTTCCTTGTCCAACATCAACTCTTTAGCGTGTCATACATAATGAGTGCTCACAATTATAAAAGATGTCTATGATAATATATTTATATGTGAAATCTCTCTTCCTTCAATATTGTTTCATGAATTGTTCAAATGACTAATACAATGCTTGCTAACCATCAATAAATTTACAACCTCTACTTCTTAGATGTGAAGTCAATACTCCCCATGGGATAAGCAAATGAGGCATATATAGTTTCAGATTTATGATATTCAACTCATTCAACCATTTACTCAAAGGATATAAGTGAAGCACACGAGTAAATGAAAAAGTACTCCAAAAAGATAGAAGTGAAGATCAATGAGTTGCTAAATAATTATGCAACTATGTGAAGACTCTCTCTCATTAAATAATTTCAGATCTTGGTATCTTATTCAAACAGCAAGCAAAGCAAAATAAAATGACATTGCAAGGATAGCACAACTCACGTGAAGAAGCAAAAACTTAGGCTCAACCGGTACTAACCGATAGTTGTTGAAGAAGAGAGGTGGGATGCCTACCGAGGCATCCCCAAGCTTAGATGCTTGAGACTTATTGAAATATTATCTTGGGGTGCCTTTGGCATCCCCAAGCTTGAGCTTTTATGTCTCCTTAATTCCTCGCATATCATGGTTTCTCTTCTTTTTATCAAAAGCTTCATTCACAACAAACTCAACAAGAACTCGTGAGATATGTTAGTATAAACCAATGCAAAACCTTATCATTTTCTACTGTAACAAATCACTAAAATTATTATTCAACATTGCATACAAAATGCCTCTGCATATTTAATACTCCTATCCTCAAATAGAATCATTAAACAAGCAAACATATGCAAACAATGCAACCATAACAGCAATCTGTCAAAACAGTATAGTCTGTAAAGAATGCAAGATTCATCAAACTTCCCTAACTCCAAAAATTATGAAATAAAATTCACACTGTAATAAATTTATCTGAGCTCAATATTCAAAAAGTTTCAACATTATACCATTCTCTGACTTTTCTGAGGAATTTTTTCAACAGCGGTAAACTTTCTGTTTTCAAACAGCAACATGTATACTAGCAAAATAAGCATGGCAAAGGCTATCCTTGACTTTTTTATTGAAACTAATGATGCAAAACATTATTCTAAATAACATAAAGCTAATACTAACAAAATAAAATGACTCTACAAGCAAAACACATATCATGTGGTGAATAAAAATATAGCTCCAAGTAAAGTTACCGATGAATGAAGACGAAAGAGGGGATGCCATCCGGGGCATCCCCAAGCTTAGGCTCTTGGTTGTACTTGGATATTACCTTGGGGTGCCCTGGGAATCCCCAATCTTAGGATCTTGACACTCCTTATTCCATAGTCCATCGAATCTTTACCCAAAACTTGAAAACTCCACAACACAAAACTTAACAGAAAACTCGTAAGCTCCATTAGCGAAAGAAAACAAAACACCACTTCATGGTACTGTAATGAACTCATTTTTATTTTATATTGGTGTTTAACCTACTGTATTCCAACTTCTCTATGGTTTATAAACTATTTTACTAGCCATAGATGCATCAAAATTAGCAAACAACACACGAAAAACAGAATCTGTCAAAAACAGAACAGTCTGTAGTAATCTGTAACTAACGCAAACTTCTGGAACTCAAAAAATCCTAACAAATTATGAAGTATTAGGAAATTTATCTATTGATCTACAGCAAAAATAATCAACGCAAAAGCACTTTTCTGTGATTTACTAAATATTTTCTCGTGCGCGCAAAGTTTCTGTTTTTCAGCAGAATCAAATCAACTATCACCTTAGGTTATCCTATAGGCCTTACTTGGCACTTTATTGAAACAAAAGCCATAAAACATGATTAATACAGTAGCATTCATGTGGACACACAAAAACAGTAAGGATAAATATTGGGTTGTCTCCCAACAAGCACTTTTCTTTAATGCCCTTCTAGCTAGGCATGATGATTTCAATGATGCTCACATAAAACATAAGAATTGAAACATAAAGAGAGCATCATGAAGAATATGAATAGCACATTTAAGTCTAACCCACTTCCTATGCATAGGGATTTTGTGATCAAACAACTTATGGAAACAATAATCAACTAGCATAGGAAGGTAAAACAAGCATAGCTTCAAAAATTTCAACACATAGAGAGGAAACTTGATATTATTGCAACTCCTACAAGCATATGTTCCTCCCTCATAATAATTTTCAGTAGCATCATGAATGAATTCAACTATATAACCAGCACCTAAAGCATTCTTTTCATGATCTACTAGCATAGAAAATTTACTACTCTCCATACAAGCAAAATTCTTCTCATTCGGAATAGTGGGAGTATCATAAAAGACTTGAACACTAAAAATTGTTTCCACATTAAAAGAGTAATGTTCAGAAAAAGGGTAATCATAATCATGACAATATTTGTAAATATAATCATCACTACTTTTTATAGCATAAGTTTCATCACAATAATCATCATAAGTAGCAACTTCGTTCTCATCATAATCGATTGAAACCTCTCCCAAGATAGTGGAATCACTAAATAAAGTTGACACTCTTCCAAATCCACTTTCATATTCATCACAATAAAATTCAACATCCTCCAAAATTCATCACAATAAAATTCAACATCCTCCAAAATACTTCCTAAAGTTGACACTCTTCCGAACCCACTTTCATCAATATAATCATCATAGGTAGGAGGCATGCTATCATCATAACAACTTTGCATATCAAAACTTGGGATGCTAAAAATATCATCTTCACTAAACGTAGCATCCCCAAGCTTGGGACAAACATTAATTTCAGCAAATATATTCTCAAACATGTCGTTCTCATCACACATAGCTTCCCCAAGCTTGGGCCCTTTTGTATCATAAGCATAATCACTCTCATCGTTAAAAATATCACTACAAAAAAAAGACACATCCGTGACATTTTGGGCCGAACGAAATTTTTTTTTGTCATACATATGACACTTCTATGACGATAATTGTGACAAAACCCGGTATCATCATAGATGTGGTGGGCTCCTACTTCTATGACAAAAAATCATGACAGAAAATGGGCTTTTTGTCCTGGGCGGGCCGGAGACGCAGCTGCATGACATTCTTTGGGCCGTCCATGACGGAAAAACCCGTGGTAGAAGCGAGGGGGAGGAAAATTTCGGGGAGTTGCGGTTACGGTGGGAGGTCGGGGCGGCGATGCGCGTTTCTTTCTCATACGCACGCGGCGTGTGTGCGGCGTTGGTTCTAATGAACCCGAAGCGCGGCGTGGGCTCTAATCAAGCCGAAGCGGCGATTGACTGCGAGGCTACGCGTTCTTGAACCCGAGCGATCGATCGATGGTGTTAAGCGAACCCGATGGGCGATTCGCCGCTCTGCTGCTAAGCTGAAGCCGGTCGATTGGATGAATAGTGGCGTTGCGAGGGGTTGGATGAGCGAGTGGCGGTGGCGTTGCCTCGGATGAACAGGACCCGTGGTGTGGAGGGCTGGATGAGCGATGAGAGCGGTGAGGGTGGCCATGGAGGGTGGTTGAGCAGGACCTCGTGGTGTGGAGGGCTGGATGAGCGATGAGCGGTGGAGGGCTGCCCGTGGAGGGTGGTTGAGCATGAGCCGGTGGAGAAGCGGCGGTGGAGGCTGGATGAACATGAGCCCGTGGAGGCTGGAGGAGGTCGACGGTAGCCCGTGGAGGCTGGAGGAGGTCGGCGGTGGAAATGAACAGTATCCGTGGAGTCCCGTTTTGCGACGCCACACCCTCCCGATGAACGGGACCCCGTTTGACCGTAGCACTCCAACACAAGTCCGTTTCGTCCGTTTTGCGGTACGCCACACCCCTCCCGATCAACAGGACCCCCGTTTCGACCGTAGGGGGTCCGTTTCGTCCGTTTTGCGGTACACCACACCCCTCCCGATCAGCAGGACCCCCGTTTCGACCGTAGGAGGTCTGTTTCCTCCATTTTGCGGTACGCCACACCCCTCCCGATCAACAGGACCCCCGTTTCAAACGTGGACGGTCAAACACAAGGCCATTTCCTCCGTTGTGCGGTACGATAGGCCTCGTTTCCATCGCGTGTTCCGTCCAAGCCCTCCCAATGAACACGACCACGCATTCCGTTCTGACCCAGCCGATTGGCTCCCCATGAACACGACGACGACGCTGTTTCTCCGTTCCGACCCAGCCATGTACGTATGCGCGAGTAGGCGTTCGAGACCCTGCCCATATGTACGTACGTGGCCGTATTTTCTTTCTTGCACCCTCGCCGTTGTACATATGTCTACATGCTACGTGCGCGCCTCTACTACGACACGTGCGCGCCTCATCGACCAGTATGTACGTACACGTTCGTGACCAGAATGACAGCGCTACGTACGCTTCGACCAGGTGGGTCCTGACTGTCAGGCACTTCCTTGCGTGCGAAGATGTAGCTGGTGGGTCCCAGCAGTTAGGGGGCGAATCGTTTTTTTGCCCGGACGCACTTCCTTGCGTGCGAAGATGTAGCTGGTTTGTCCCAGCAGTCAGGGGGGCGAATCGTTTTTTATTTGCCCGGACGCACTTCCTTGCGTGCGAACATGTAGCTGGTGGGTCCCAGCAGTCAGGGGGGCGAATCATTTTTTTCACGAAATCGGTGGCCCGTCGGTGGGTCCCATTGTCGGTGGAGGAATAATTATTTTGCACGTAATAAGGAGGCACTTCCTTGCTGCGGCCGTGGACCTAGCTGTCAGTCTCTCCACGTACAGTCCATGTCCGATGGAAGCCATTCCTTGACCACCTTGACCACGCCGCGCCGAGAGCACCAGGGCGGTGGACGACGGCGAGGCCTAGGAAGGGGACAAAGCGGAGCCGGGGAAGACACGGCAGTGGATGCCAACGCGTAGAGGAGTATGAGGTTTCACTCGTTCGGCTGCGGTGTGAGGCTGCCGTCGCCGCAGAATAACAGGGGGTGCGGGTGAGTAGAGGGATGTCCTGGCCAGCGGTGGGAGTAGTAGGGGGCGGTGAGGTCTCCGCCGCATCGCAGCCGACCACGGGAGGCAGGAGCACGAGGCATGACCGGCGCTGGTTTGGGCGGCTGGAGCAAGAAGACCAGAGGTTGACGAAGCACTACGGCCGTTGGATGGACATAGTACATTCACTGGAGCTAGAATCGTGCATATTGACTAAGTTGACAAAGCCCTCCGTCCCCGTCAACTTAGTAGGCCCACAAGTCAGCCTGCCACTGTATTGGGTCCCAGCTAACAGGCGGAGTATTCTTTTTTTTGTGCGTAATAAGGAGGCACTTCCTTGCGTGCGAAGATATAGCTGGTGGGTCCGAGCTGTCAGCGGCAACAATGTTTTTTTCACGAAATACAGAGGCCCTTTCGGTGGGTCCCTGATGTCAGGTGGAGTAATCATTTTTGCGCGTAATAAGAAGGCATCTCCTTGCGTGCGGCCGTGGACCCAGCTGTCGGCCTCTCCATGTACAATCCACTTCAGATGCATGTCGGTTGTTGACCACGTTGACCAGGCCGCGCCGAGAGCACCAGGGCGGTGGACGACGGCGAGGCCTAGGAAGGAGCGACACGGAGGCGAGGGAAGACTCAGCAGCTTGTTTCCCACGCTGAGGAGAATCTGACCGAACGAGGTTTACTTGTTAAATCTGCCGTCGCGGAGAATAACAGCGAGGTGTGGGTGAGTAGAGGATGGCTAGGCCAGCGATGGGAATACGGTGGGGCGGTGAGGCTGTCTTGGCAGTCAGCCGGCCCGGCATGAGAGGAGGAAGCGAGCAGTCCGCGGGCGCTTGTTTGGCAATTTGGAGCAGGAAGAACAGAGATTGAAGAAGCACGACGGCCGTTGGAAGGCCATCCAACAGTCACTGCTTGTGCGTCAACCTTTTTTTTAGGAAAGCCTCAAATCTGTGGAAAACAGCATACAACACATCTGCTATTATTTCTAATAATTTACAGCCCATTTGCTAATTCTTAAGGTTTTTTTGGATCCCATATTCTTTTTGTTAGCATTACAGCCCATACTGTGGCCATGGTTAAAAAAATATACGAAATTTTGCATATTTCGGTGCGGTTCGAACTGTTTTTAATAACGAAATTTTCACTCACATTCAAACTGATTTTAAAAATAAATTTATATCAATATAAAATCCAACAAATTCTCCATGCATAAAAATTAATGTAATTTAAAATCTCGAAATGAAAAGAAGATATTTGAAACTAATTGCTGGTTTGATGTGTTTTAAAAATGTACAGCCCATTTCTCATTATTGATGGGCCATTTTCTCGGCCAGCCGAATGAAAGCTCTCCTCGTCTTGAAAGTTTGCAGCCCAACAGGCCTGACAAAGCGACTTACTTGGCAAATAACAAAAAAAACTGGGTTGTGGCCGCGGACCCAGCTGTCAGCCTCTCCACGTACAATACTCTTCCGATGGAAGTCGTTCCTTGACCATATTGACCATGCCGCTGGAGAGCACCACGGCGGTGGGCGACGGCGAGGCCTAGGAAGGGGCGACGGAGCTGGGAAGACAGCAGTGGAAGCCCAGCGGAGAGAGGATCTGAGGTTCACTGGTTCGGCTGCGGTGTGAGGCTGCCGTCGCCATGCAGGCTGGCCAGTGTGGGAATAGTAGGCGGTGAGGCCTCCGCGGCAGCCTGACCCGCCACGGGAGGCAGGAGCATGAGGCACGACCGACGCTGGTTTGGGCGGTGGAGCAAGAAGACCAGAGGTTGAAGAAGCACTACGGCCGTTGGATGGACATCGACGTCCTTTGGAGCTAGAATCGTTCATATTGACTAAGTTGACAAAGCCCTTCGTCCCGTCAACTTAGTAGGCCCTAAGTCAGCCTCCACCAAGGTGGGTCCCAGCTAGCAGGGGAGTATTCATTTTTTTGTGCGTAATAAGGAGGCACTTCCGGTGGGTCGAGTGACAATGGGGGACATTTTTTTCGCAAAATACGGTGGCCCGTCAGGTGGGTCCCAACAGTCAGGGGGCAAATGTTTTTTTTTCACAAAATACGGTGGCCCGTCCAGTGGGTCCCTGCTGTCAGTTGGAGGAATCATTATTTTCCACATAATAAGGAGGCACTTACTTGCTGCGGCCGTGGACCCAGCTAAGACTCTCCACGTCTGATATACTTCCGATGGAAGTCGTTCCTTGACCATATTGACCTCGCCCCGTTCCGTTGCATGCATGCGTCCATGGGCGTGGTGCGTCCCCACTGTCAGCCTCTCACGTACAGTCATCTTCCGTTGACTCTCGATTGTTGACCACGTTGACCACACCGTGCGAGCGCACTCTGCAGTGGAGCGACCGGAGATGGGGAAGGCAGGCGGTGGAGTCGCAGATGGAGAGGGTGGGAAACTTCCTTTGGTTGGTCTTGGCGGCAGCACAACCGCGGTGCACGGGAGACAGGAGCAAGAACAGAGGTTGAAGAAGGAGCACGGCCGTTGGATTAACATCCAACGGTCCAGCTACTAGAATCATTTGTTGATTAAGTTGACAAAGCCGTGCGTACACGTCCGCTTAGCAGGCCCACAAGTTAGTCACCAAATCTGATGGGTCCCAGCTGTCAACGGGATGAATAATTTTTTTCGTAAAACAAGGAGGCACTTCCTTCCTTGCGAAGATACAGCCGGTGGGTCCCAGCTGTCAGGTGGAGGAAACATTTTTTTCAGCTTAATAAGGAGGAACTTTTCTTGTGTGCGACCATGGACCTCGTGGGTCCCAGCCGTCAGGCTCTCCACGTACAGTCCTCTTCCGATGACTCGTTTGTTGACCACGCCGCACCAAACACAGCGAGGCGCTGGATCACGGCAAGGCCCCGGACAGGAACGACTCGGAGATGGGAAAACGCGGTAGTGGAGTCGCAGATTGAGAGGAGGAGAAGGGTTATAACTGGTTCTGTTGCGGCATGGGGATGTAGTCTGTGGAGAATAACAGGAGGTGTCGAGGGGTGGAGGGATAGCCTGGCCGGCGGTGGGGTAGCGCTTCACAGCGATGCGTGCTAAGCAGAGCCGCTAGCCGCCGGAGGCCGGACCAGGCGGTCCCGGCGACGCTGGAGGAAGAAGACGAGAGATTGAAGGTGCATGCCGGCCGTTGGATATAAATCCAATGGCTGTGGACAACACAATCGTTTGTTGACCTAGTTGACAACGCCCTGCGTAGGCTTCGACCTATTGGCCCACATGTCAGCCTGCAAAAATGTGGCATATATTTAACCCATCTTTTCTAGAATGTACAGTCCATTTGCTGGGCTGGGTGAACAAATAATTTCGCGTCAATCAGGCCCATTTATATTTTCTAAGAAATCCCAGCCCATTTGCACTTCCTTGAAATACACGTATTAGGTGGGCTTGTTATATATATAATGTTATGTTAGAAGGAGCAATTAATATCAAATAATAAACCGGAGAGGAACATTATATATATATATAATTAAGAAATTAGCGAGTTATTGCTCAAAATAAAAATGAGCTCGTTATTATTAAATTGGTCCTTAAAATCTTCTCAAGCACGCAATCACCAGGATTTTCCTTGCCTGTGAGTCAAAAACAACCAGGATTTTCCGTTAAACATTTACTTTTATAAGTTAATAACACGTGGGATGTTTTATATATATATATATATATATATATATATATATATATATATATATATATATATATATATATATATATATATATATATATATATAAGTCTCTATAAAATATACGATGATAGTAATAATATAAATATATATAATGTGGTTAGAAGGGAAAACATAAATTGGACACAACATTACTTTTATAAGAGACCTGCGTTTTATACCCGACAGTAGGCATACTAACAAGTTCACACACAAATACAACAGAAAATGTAAACATTCATATCAAACTCAGGTTCACAGGACACGTTCATATTCATAGCCAACATTCACTATCAACAACTCAAAAGATTCATATATACACAAGCTCAGCATATCTATGCATCCAAATGATTGATAGATCACACGACAATATTCATAAATAATTCACAAAAAGATTCAGATATACACATGTTCAGTATGTTTATGCATCCAAATGATTGAGATCACAGCCAATATGATCCATGGACGAACTTTAATTACCTAGGGTACAGACTGGTAAATGGTGTTTAGTCGGAGGTACTTCTTGCTAAAATTAGTTCTTGTACGAGTAAACTTTTGAGTACATAAGAGGCAACCATGAGACAATCTGAACTTTGCTTGTAGGTTTATCCTCAAATAGTGGCCTCGTGCGAGGGAGGTTTGAGCAACTTGGCCACTACTTTCATCCAACTAGTTCTTGGCTCATCTTGGTCCTGTATCTGCCAAAATTCTACATTGCGGAGCGAGAAAGGAGGCGGTTGAAAAATGAACCACCCAAATTTTTGTGCAGTTCAAGCTGAAATGGAGCATCCTTGGCGTGCAGACTGATTAAGTGCCGAGATGAATATCGCGTCAACCAACTTGCGGAATATTTAGACTCCATGCCATATAGTTCGCTACCATATGTGCCGATAACTAAAAGGCACAAGTTGGGACCAAAGACCTGGACTGCGTTTTTACGGGCTATGCACCAAGCAATACTTTTAGCGTTCACTCTCCTAATACTTGGAGTTTGACAATTGGTTGACGCCGGTTGATACTCGAATGAATATAGGCACTTCTTGTCAACATCGTCCGTGATAGCCCTTTCGTAAAAGGGTCTGCCAGATTCTTAGCCGTCTGGATATAATCCAACGCTATTACTTCGAAGTTTCTTGATTTTTTGACAGATTTCTATCTTCTTCTTATGTGCTTTGTGGATTTCATGTTGTCCTTTGAACTCTTAGCCTTGGCAATCACTGTTTGATTGTCACAGTTCATAAGGACAGCCGGCACTGGTTTATCAACCACCGGCAAATCCCTCAAAAGCTCGAAGCCATTACCTTGACGCATGATGTGTCTAGTCTTGTGAGTTACGCTTCCATAGTCAATCTGGTTGTCCGAGTGAACTTTGGAGTACATAGCAGCAGCATAAGTACCTGTCCATCGATCATTTTTGCAGTTCTCTGAAATCACCCGATGTAATGATTTGCACTGAGTTCAGGCTCCAAATTACTCCTTTATGAAATCGGCAAACAGTAGCACAATACCAAATTACCAATACATATGACAGGCACAATAATCAGGATAAAGACCAGTACTAACCTGTGTGAGGTAGCATATCAATTACTATTTCCTTTGATTTGGAAGCCGAGATAAATAGCGACCGATAACAAAGGAAAAAAGCAAGCGGAGATTAGCGGTCGACAGGGGAAAGGACGGAAGCTGTCGAGGCAATGAAGCACCCAAAGTTTTGTGCAGTTCCACCAAAATCGAGCATCCTGTTGGCACATATATTGAGAGGTGAGGATTCTGTAATAGTGGGACTAGTTGATGAAACATACACTAACAAATAGAAGCACCCTCATTATCTTAATGGGTATAGTTAGCAACATAGTAGTCTTGCTTAAAGAGAGGTATTAGTTTATTTAATCAATGCCAATTAGCTCAACTCAACACTCAAAGCATTGTCATTTATCATAGGTTGCAAAACTTTAACGTGCAAAGATAAAGGAATTTCTCATGACAGTAGCACGATACAAATAGAGATGATGACAAACTAATATGGATGAAGGCCTTAGGCCCGTACCAACTGAGAAAAAAGCTTATTCATGTAGTCCCATAAGAGATGATAAAGCACTCTTTGGAATCACACAATAGTATATATTTTGTGCACTTCAAATGTATGGTTGAAATCACTCTTGTTTACCGTCTTTGGGATTATATCGAAAGATTATCAAGAACTTCCAGCAGAGTTAAAGAACTGGCTGGGATACAGTTCATTGTATTATCTTGTGTAGTTCCACTAAAATGTATGATTGGCACAACATGATCTCTGTTTGCACAAGTAGGAACAAGGTGAAACCTTCATTAGCTTAGTGAGAAAGGATAGGAAGACATTAGCATATTACTCAAATAGTAGCATCAAATTCATGATGGACAATACGCAAAACATTGCCTCATTGAACCAATGGCAATAAATTGACATGCAAAACAATAGCACTATTATGTCATGACACTAATAATATTCCCTACCTGCTCCACCACATGCTTCACCTCCATAGACAAACATACACACATACATGATTCAGCATAGGGTCCTACTAAAGATTTGTTTAACTCCAACAGGAAAATTAGGTAGTAATAAATTAGTGGTACTTAAGTACTCCTAATTAATTAAGTGAGACAGCAGAAGTGGAAGGGCTCCCCGGAGGATCGTCTCACATGTAAGGTAGTCGTTGCCGGAGCCCTTGAATGGCCTCGACTGAGGCCTCTGGCTTCAACAAGATCGCCTTTGGCACTGTTTATTCTTCTTCTTCTTCCTCTTCATGCTCTGTTTCTCTTTCTCCTCACCAGTTGGTGAAACCAAGTACATGATTGGCCTTCTAATTCAGAATTGGTTTTGTCAGTGAGGGAGTACAAGTGTACTAGTAAAAACAACATTATTTTCTCATGGCAGTCGGAAAATAGAGATGAACACATGCATTAAATATCATTCTTACCTATAGGAAGGTTATGGCGCCAATATGGATGATGAGGATTGGAACACAGATCTCCCTTTATGTAGTTCCACCAAAATGAACCAACTGTTCCATTCGACATTCAGTTAAACAACACAAAAGTCACTTCTTTTAAGAAGAGTTTTGTGCGATGCATAAAACGTCACTACAACAACTGGTGAATTTGATATCCTGTTTGCACAAAAAGGCACAGAGGAAATAGTCGAGTCTCAAACAATTACAGGCAAAAACATTTGGCTAAACTTGTCATGGCTTATAACAGTGGCATGGCTTCATTTTTACCAGGACATTAGATTAAGAACAGCTGGGGACAGTGGGTGCACCAGAGTCCGGCACCATGTAACGTAAACAAGGGAATAAAGTGGTGATTCATAGTTTGTTGCCCGAGAAACAAACATCCAAGAAACATTTCTGGGTTGGTCCCATTTTGTTCACTCTAGCCACCTACTCCTATGTGTGGATAGCAAATCTAGTCTGGTCATACCATTGTGTACAGCGTTACCCCTATATTTCCTTTTTCGACCAAGAGACCGGTTGGATGACCGATCGTACTACTTTCACCCCCTTTCCTTCCTGTTTGTACCAAGTCCGATGTACATAGTAAATTCCCCCACCCCCACTTTATTTCTTGTTTGAACCAAGTACAAGATTCGACTCCTTGAAGTAGCTTTACCTCTAACAATAGAAGAAGAAAAATATGTGACCTTGGACCATCCGATCGAGAGGGGCTGAGAGGTAGAAAATGATGCACATGCAGCGACGTAGCGAGCTGGGGAAGTAGAGCTAAGGCGGTTTCGAACGAAGATATACCTGAAGTTCGTCGGGATGTGGATAGGTGGGCGGCGGGAGGCGGGATCCTCCCATAGGCAACGACGAAGGGATCGGAGGACCTCCCGCGCCGGAGCTCGGCCAGAGATAATGGTGCGGCCGGCAGTGGGTCTCCTCCCTCGCTGTCGACGACGGCCTAAACACTGCCCCTCCTCCCCTTCGCCGGCGGAGGGGGATACGTCCGGATCTGTAACCAGTGGTGAGGATAGAAAGCCGGTGTTTTTGAAGGAGAAAGACATTGTTACTACCCTATATTTTTTAGATCTGGAGAGGATGAGTGTGTGAATAGAGCAGCCCTAGCAAGCAAGCGGAGGCTTGACCTATATATAAGTAGTGGGGTAGTTTTCTTTTTCACTCCATCAAAACAATCGTTTAAAATTGTGTACTACTACATGCCGGTCGCGGTTTTTTAGTTGTTGATTTTTTTGAGATAGCTACCGCTTGTTCCAAGTGGTGTTACGATGTGCCAGTCGCACTTTGTATCGTTCAAGTGCAGTACTACAAGTCCCTCCATTAAATGAACAACCACCCCCTCGTAAAAATTGTGAACAAGCCCACGACTAAAATTAGTGAAAACGTGGGTTGCCCCAAGATGCATTATTATTTATATTTTCTACTCCCCCCGTTCCTAAATATAAGTCTTTTTATTAGCCACACCTAAGAAAAGAATTTTTTTATTAGCAGTGAACCCCACATGGCATAGACACAAAAATTGTGGCAAGATTCCCTTAGGCAAGCCAAACTGTGTCTAACAATTTGAGCAACTCAGGTTAGGCAAGTGTGGCAAGTGTGGGAAAAATAATGTGGCAACATAAGACAAACATAGTCACAATCCAAACAGCCCGTAATTTTTGTGACATGCATGAAAATTTAGTTAGTTAAATTTATAGTCAAAATTTGGCAAGGTGCATCAAATCAACACATGCAAGTATCAAAAGGAAAGTCACGGCATGCATGCATGCGTTGTACTCCCTCCGTTTCCAAATATAAGTCTTTTTAGAGATTGCAACAAGTGACTACATACGAAGCAGAATATGTCTACTCCTACATACGAAGTAGCCCATTTGAAATGTGTAAAAAGACTTTTATCGAGTGCAATGCTTTGATGTGTCGCATCAACTCGTACAAGACCGAGAAATTTGATTACTATGACGCCCTCTCCCTCGCGGACGAGCTCTGGTGCCTTAACTGCACCTGCCTTTGGCTGCATGATGTGGGCTAACCACTGTTGGGCCCCCTGTCATAGGCATAAGCGCAGGAGCAGATAAGTAGAAGCTTTTCTACGCTATCTCTCCCTTACGAGGTGGGCGGACATGCAGCGATGGATTTGATACTATAGAAGTAGGAGTAACATCATTGTTCGTCTTCTCGAGAGGCGAAGAGCCAAGCGCAAACCGAGCGTGGCGATTCT